>CM034055.1:7093421-7507155 GCA_019804595.1 Bruguiera parviflora
TATATATATATATATATATAGAGTTCCTCAAACAGGGGAGCCGTGCAGCGGTTCAAACCCCACCCAACTATTGATTTGGTTGAGAATTTAAGTTATCGGATCATTGGTTATCTGAAAACATATGATACCTTACATTTTTCCAACTGTAGAACTGCTGGTTTTCAAAATCCAAAATATAATGCATTATCTAAAAAAAAAAAAAATGTACTGCGTTACATTTTTCCAGATGTGTTATTGGCGTTTTTTCAAAAAAAAAAAAAAAAAAAGACTGCATCCTCTGAAAAGCTGTATTCAATTTTTCTAGCTACGGTATTCGTGTAATTGCAAAAAACCAAAATGTAACGTACTTCCAACAAAATGTGTTATACTTTTTAAAAAATATAATGGATTGTCAAAAAATAAATAATCAAATACTGCATTCTTCAAAAAACGTACTATATTTTTCTAGATGTAAGAAAGCATACTAATATAGTTTACTACAGGCCACACGTGACTAGAAGTGTGGCCACCACGTGTGGCCACTTGGTGGTGGGATCCTTATTTATTTATTTTTTATTATTTATTTTTAATCGAGGGCATCAACCGTTTGGATGGTAATCCCGAGAAACCTTTTTTTTTTCGCACATTTTATTTATATTTATGCACCACATGTCGACTAGCTGTGTGGCCACGTCGTGAGACTCCTTGTCTATTTAAACATGGGCATCCCATCTTGCCCCCCCCTGGAGTTGTTAGTGATCTTTCTCTAAGCCATTTTGATTATTTTATTTTTTTCCGGTTAGTATAATAAGTCAATTGTTTGATTGTATTTGATTATTAATTGTATTTAATTGAAAAAAATTGTAATATTTAAAACTTAATTGTAATCATTCAAATGTTTAAAATTACATTAAAAAATTAAATAATTTGAAGTCAAAAAATATATTTATCGTGGTGAGCCAACCACATCCTCCATTATAGAGCTATCGCCTCAATTGAAATATGAAAGCTGGGATTGTGATGTGGGTTATTTTTTGTACGGTCAAGTGGACCAATTCTTTGACTAGTTTTCCATCTAATCCCAAAATCTCCACATTAAATCATAGATGTTAGGTAGATCATTCGTCGCATTGGGTAACTAATAAATCTGACGAGGGATCCTTCTTTATTTAATTAGACCAATTTTTAAGATGGTTCATAGATTTCTATTTCACTCCAATTTAGATCCTTTTAAGTCTAGATTTTGATATAATCAAAATTTATTTTAACCGAAAACCCTTTTTTCATTGATAAACTAGAAAAGATAGGTTAGTATTTTGAAATTGCACATTATCGAAATAAGAAATTTTGTAAGAGTATGTTTAAATTTATTGAATGGAATTTAAAATTCAGTCAACTCACAAGTAACTTCTTTATTACTAAATCGTAATGTTTGGCACTTAACTGAAAAAATTTTAATTGCTAGATTGAACGACAAACAGAGAACTACTTAATAAATTGCGTGTAAAGTATTGAGTGTAGGACGAGAATAAATGCAAAATACAAGGTTAAGGGACCAATTGGTGACAAAAGTGGTTTTGAGACTAAACTACAAGTTTTTAATGGTGACTGAATTAGAGGGTTTTTTTTTTAAAAGAAAAATTATAGTGACTAAATTAGAAGTTAATTGAACTGAAAATTGAAACTGAATAATGGTTTTTGAATTTTTTTTCTCAAATTCCTCATGGTCTTTTTTTTTTAATAAAGTTGATATTAGATTACTAATATGACTATATTCTATTTCTTTGGGCCATTTTAATCTTTTTTTTATCACCTATTATTATTATTATTATTATTATTATTATTTTGTAATAAATAATCTATCATAGCCAGTAACGTTATCACGAGGAACGAAATGAACATCACCTTATATTCTTGCGGGTTCATGTACGGCGGACAAGGGATACCTAACTAAATGAGGACGATGAGAAAATTAAATAAACAATTAATAATTTAACAATTTGTTAATTTGGTTGACTGACTTAGCTTATCCAAAGTCAACTTCACGGCCGCGTACTCTGAACGCCTAACGGTTGAATGGATGACTAGCGTGGGGAAAAAGCCATGTTTTCCCCTTCAAAGAACTTCCAAAATTTGGTAGGCGCAGAGAAGTCAACCTCAACAAGAAGCGAGAATCCAAAATAATGGAATGGAAATTACGGTGAGGGGTTGCTCAAACGCGCAAAGAATCCTGTCCTGTCGACCTGTAAACTGCGTTTTTGTGTGCTGGAAAGTCTTTCGTTCTTGTTTTTTAATAATTTAATTTCTTGTCACATTTTTCATCCAAAATAGACCGTAGAAGAATGAATGATTAATTGTTAAATCACTTTTTTTTTTTTTGGTTTTGTTTTGCGGTTTACAAGTATATCAATTATTTTACTTGTGAATTAATATTGGTTAATATTTTTTAAAAAAAATCAATACTAAATTATCTTTAAATTGGACTAAGTTTTTATTATATTTTATCTTAATTCTTAAAAACTTAAAATTTAATATTATATATTTAAAATTATTAATTCACCTTAAACATTAAAGCTTGTAGCAATTGTACTAAAGACGGGTGGTGCTAACGGTGAGTGAATGTAGTAAGCTCGTCATATGCAGAGAAATTCAGCCAATGGTAATTAACCATTCATCAGCATCGACCCACCTACCCTGGACATGGACATATCCTCGTGTAGTCCACAGCTAGCTCCTTATAAAGGTACAAAATCGATCGTCATTCTATAAGAGTCATAAGCTACATTTAAGCCTCATTAACTCGCATTCAATCCTCAGTCCGCCACGCCATGGCTTGGAGCCACGTATTGCTCTTTGCAATAGCTTTATTTGCTTCAAAAGCATACGCAGGTGGTAAGCTTTCATTTTTCCTCTTCTATTTTTTGAACCTTTTATAATTATTTTCATACTTCTACAAATTATGTAACACCAAAAATTTCGGGAACAAACTTGCAGTCTTCTTAAGCATTGATTGTGGAGCATCCGGTTCTTACACCGACGACAATACGGTAATATGGCAGGGAGATGAAACCCTTGTCCATAACGGCCGATCCGAGGTGGTTCAGAGCAGGAATTCAGCGTCTCGTGTAATGAGCACTCTCAGGGTGTTCACATCTCGGAAAAAGAACTGCTACTCCATGCCGGTCGATAAGGGCGGCCAAGTGCTAGTCCGGGCTAGCTTCTTCTATGGAAATTATGACAACAGACAATCTCCTCCTTCTTTTGATATGCATTTTGATGGCAACTTTTGGGCCACGGTCCAAACCTCGCTGGACAGGCTTGTGTATTATGAAGTGACCTATGTTACCAAGAACGATTCTATAAGTGTTTGTCTTGCTCAAACGCAGCCTGACCAGTTTCCATTCATTTCCGCTCTTGAGGTCCGGAGCTTGGATTCAAACATGTACAGTTCGGTTGATTCAAATTTCGCTTTGTTTTTGTTGTCCAGGGTTGCTTATGGTGCCAACCAAATTGTAAGGTAAACAAAATTTGATTAGATTTGATACCTTTGATAGTTGATAATTTAATAGCATTTGATAAAAGTAACTAACAGCTCTTGAATGACGTTCAGGTACATAGCTGATCCTTATGATCGAATTTGGGTTCCAGCAAGAGCTGGTAATGGGTTTACTGTTATCACAAGTCAGGAAACATTCAGTGCAACTAACACAGACGACAGTCCACCAAAGGAAGTGCTACAGAATGCAATTACTACTACAGGAAGTTCTGTAATAAACTTAATCCCACCTCTGCCAACTAAAGCAATCCCCATTTACATCAACCTGTACTTCTCAGAGGTGATTCAGCTCGACACGAGCCAGACAAGATCCTTCCAGATTTACACAAACAACAGGTCTGTTTCGGACACCATCAGTCCGCCATATGCAGGCGTGAAAGAGAGAACTATCTATAACATCTCTGCTTCAGCAAACACCGTGTTTTCTTTGGTGGCCACCACAGATTCTACGCTCCCTCCTCTGATTAATGCTGCAGAAGTGTTACAAATTAGCGATCCACTGACAGATGGGACTAACAGTAACGATGGTTGGTATCCACATTCAGCAACTTACATCCCAATAAATATTTTCTTTTAAAACAATCACACATTAATAGAGTGAAAAACTGAATTGCTTGAATTTTATGATATGGCAGTGGATGGTCTAGGCCAATGGCAAACTCAATTCAGCGTGTTACAGGATTGGTCTGGGGATCCATGTCTCCCTTCTCCGTACACATGGGATTGGCTCAGTTGTAGCTCCGGCGCTGTTCCTCGCGTCACGGCATTGTATGTTATAGATATCTTTCTAGCTATCTGATCTTAGAATTCTGTTTCATTTCCTCTTGAATTTAATTCTCGTTTTTTTAAGTGTTAATCTTCGTTTTTTTTTTTTTTTTCCTTTTTGGGGATTCAGGCATCTTGGTAGTTTTGATCTCTCAGGCGCACTACCGGACTTTAGTTCAATGGATGCTCTTGAGATCATGTACGTCAAATAACAATATACAAAGGAAAAAAACAAAAACCATATGGTAAAAAAGATGAAAAAGAGTTTTAGTGTACAAAATTCTCTCGCACGGTGGGGCTTAAAGAAAATCCGATGTAGACCGTTTTACCCGAAAATGATACTTTCTCCAATTCTAACAGGGTTAATTCTGTTTCGCATTAATCTGCAGAGATTTGCATAATAACAGCATAATTGGAGAGATTCCTGATTTCCTTGGCGACTTTCCCAACCTGAAAGAACTGTAAGATTCTTACTCGTTTTTATTTTTCTTAAATCAGCTACAAGTCTATATGCTTGCTTGAAGAGTAACACTTTTTCTTGTCGCCTTCAGGAATCTGGCAGACAATGCCTTCAGCGGAGCAATTCCGAGTTCAATATCAAACAATAGAAACTTGAAACTAGTGTAAGTTTCGCGGGTGCATTTTAGTTTTTGTTTCCGCATCGTTGACATTTAAATCTTATCGGCTGGTGTGCCTGGGATTAATTACAGGGTATCAGGCAATCCAAACTTGTGTGCCACTGGCAATTCATGCCAGGCAACCCCTTCAGGCAGCAACGGAAAAAGGAGCAAGCTTCCAGCAATTCTTGGATCCATAATCCCAACTTTCGTTATTCTGTGGGCTGTGGGATTTTGGGCTGTCTTGCGCAATAAGAGAAAAAAGGCAGCCATGGCTACAGGTTAGGCAAGCCACTTTCAATTTTAGCCAGCTATCCTTACATTACAAAAGTTATGTGGACACGTTCGACCATTCAGACTTAGGCAACACTGTACTGTGATCGGAAATTAGTTCTATATTTTTAATCAACTTACGATGAAAATTACAAATATATAGATATATAACGTGAATTTAGATTTAAAATTTGTCAAATTTATAATGTCTATTTAAAGAATTTTTTTAAAAATATTTTTACATTGGGAATTTCTAATACAAAGTTTTGGTGTTTCTTTCAGGACAAGCTGGTGGAGCCAATGTGCCTAATGAGGCAAGACCACTAGCACATGGATCACCAACGAATGCAATGGTAGGAAAATACGGAGAAAATCAGGTCAATGAAATCATGGTCAACATTCAGGAACAAGGGGCTACACAGATCGTTAACCAAGTTGACACACAGGAACAGAATAGCAGGCAGCAGACTTGAAGCAGGAATTAAAAATTCTCCCTTCCCACTTTTTAGCCCACTTTCTTCGTTGTCATGAATGTACATTTTATTCATCCATATGGAGTGGTGTGGATATAATTTTCTCGGCAAGCAAAATTTCCAAAGTCAACATTTGTGTTTTGCTTCTTTTAGTTCTTTGTTCCAACAAGTTGGAAATAAATGTAATGACCATGGATTATTTTATTGTAAGTCTTATACCTGAAAATTTAAATTAAGAATTACTTATTAATATTTTAATTGAATCTCTTTTTAAAAAAATCGAGTATCCAAGTATCAATAGAATGAATAAGATTTTTTTTTTTATACACTCCATCACACTGACTATCTAATTTAATTAAATTATTTAGTCTATTTGTAATTAGTAACACTAATAATTTTCAACTTAAGAGAAGTTACTAAATAAAAATTGAAATTTAGATCTATTTCATAAAAAAAAAAACCCCGACAAATCATCCAAGTTAACAGGTGGTTCTGCTTATCATTTCAAGTTCTAATTCGGTTTTCGACTTTAATATATCGTACTTCGAAGTGATTATAATGTGAAATGGGTTTTCCCTTTTTTTTTTTCCACCCCCAGAAAAACAATTCTTGACCAAGGAGTCGGGCTTGGTTACAATAAAAAAGACATTGCACAACTCGAGGGGTATAGCTATGCAATAGGCCAATGGTCTTTTTGTCCTCTGCAGACCCGACGTTCACAAAATGACCTCTTTCTGGTTAATATCCCGAGTACCATAAAAGCTGATTGTATTTTTGACAATCAACATGCATGAACCATGTTCAAAAAAAAAAAAAAAAAAACAACTGTTTGACGTAAAAATAAAATCCAGGTTTTGGTAGCTTTAATTTCTTTTTTATTTTATTTGACTCAAATAAATGCGGTCACACCTTCTTTTTTTTTTTAATTTTTCTATGAAAGCGTGCAATTACATAACCTTATAAAGCCAAAAAAAAAGCCACATTAATAATTATGAATGGGTTATAATTTTTTTTTTCGGCCTATTAAATAACAACTATGATCTTTGGTTGGATGGCAAAAGCATTATATACAATTTACAGATAAATTTTACAAATAATGGCTATGTGCCGTCAATTTTAACTTATAACAACGAATCTAATAAATTAAGACGTCAAGATTTAATTGATAACATATAATGTTAGTATGATTTATTTGAGAAATGTATATTTGAGAAGAATCAAAATTTGTTTTAGGACAGAAGAACTCCGTGGCATGCTCATTGAGAAATGTGTCTGTTGCGTTATGCTGCCAGAGTTTCTAGTGCTGTGAGCCTTAAATTGCATACATTTTCTTGAAATCATTGTTTAAGATCTCAGTATCCGACATTACAGAAGCTGAAAAAGATCGCGACCTGCTTCCCAGTGACGATCTTCGTAGGTTTTTCTTGTTCGAGGTCTCAATCCGATGCTTGATTACCCAGTAACACATTGTGCCCAAAGTTGTAACCATTATTGTTGCTCCAGTGATTGTCACACCAATTGCCAGCCATCTCTCATTCTCACCGACCACAATGAATGATAATGCCAGAAAGGCTACTGAAACAAGCGCACAAGCCATCCACATGAGCTTGTTAATAATGGACATCATCTGCTTTTTTGCCTTGTTCTCTATGACCACAACAGAGGTTTGCACCACCACAACAGCCAGTGAAATGAAGAGGGCAATTGAATCAAAGATAAAGAATATTATGAATGGGGCTTTTCGAGCTATATGTGCTTCCCCAAGAGACTGTCCGGGTGGAATGTCTTTTGGATTGTCAACATATTGGCCAGGGACAGTGAAGATGGCTGCAAAGGCAACTGTGGCAATAAGGACAGCTACGATAGTTGTGGAGTTTATGGCATTGTTAAGGCCTTCTGCATGCTTCTTGTCGAGGTGCTTATCAACGTTTTGCACACGCTTTCTGGTTTGGCAGGTGTGTTCTAACTGGCAGTGGACCTCATGTTTTGTGTCACTTACAGTTTGTTTCAACTCGCGTGCCGGATTTGTTGCCTCTGGCTTAATTGCTTTGGCACTTGGAACTCCTTGTTCCTGCAAAATGGCTGCAACATTAGGGTGCCCGGTTTTCTCGGCTGTATCGAGAGCAGTTTCCCCGGTCCTATTGACAGCTCTTGTGTTGGTCTCTTTATGACTTAGTAGCAACATGACAATCTGCAAAAGTAGAAAATTATTATGTTGGCCTGTCCTCATATTCACCAGTTGAAAGAATTGAACTTTTTGGTTCATTTTTTGAGCTACGTTTAGAACCATCAGGATTGACCAATGACTAAGGGGATCTTTTGAAGCAATTCTTCAAAACAGTAATGACATGAGCAGGAGGTCACAATTCACAGAGGAATTATAGAACTGAAAAACAGATAAAACTGCTGCTTATCAACATAATTCAGTTTGCTGCTATAACACCATGACTTTATGCCAAATTTGCTTGATTTCAAACTATTTGTGCTTGATATTTTCCAATGTACCAAAAACAAACTATTTGTGGTTGATTAGATGGATTATTTTCTTTCTTAAATTTACCATAGATTTTTTATTCCTTTTGTTTTTTTTTGTGGCGATGGGGGGTGATGTTAGGAGGTTGCCTTCAATGCGAACCTTTCAACACTTTATTAGCGATCATACTTTCTCAGCAACTGGGCTTATTAAGGGTCAGCTAATCAATAATTGGAAAAGGAATTCACTTAAAACTGCAAGCTTGACTGCTATAATTCCTGCGCTGCATTCAACTGAATTATACAAGACCAACTCTTTGTTACAGGAAAAGTGATAACTCACCTGAGCTCTTCCTTTTCGGGTTGCTATATGTAATGCTGTGTTGCCCTTTGTATCAACCATGTTTACCAATGATGGTTCTGTATTGATCAGCTCCTCCACAACCTCTATGCTCTGCCCCTTCACCGCCATCTGAAGTGCTGTCTGCCCCTTCTTATCTTTGCTTGTTGCTATTAGAGGCTCGGTTGCCAGAAGTGCTCTCACAACCTCGAAATGCCCATTTCTAGCTGCAGAATGCAACGCAGTTTTACCATTGCTCTTTGCAACAGTAGCCAAGCTACTCCCTGCATCCAACAAGAAATTCACTATCTGTATGTGCCCTTGTGTTGCAGCTGTGTGTAAAGCTGTAGTGTTTGATGAATCAATAGTCATAGTCAACTCCGGATGGGCCTCCATTAGTATCCTCAATATCTCTGCAAAAGTGCAAACCAGAGATCAAAATGGCTTTCTGAAAAGCAATACTCAAATTAACAACCAGACAATACCGAAAATACCTATCTGGCCTTGCTTGGCAGCAATATGGAATGCGTCAAACCCATTTCTAGCTTTGATCCCGGCATCGGCAAGATCATAGTACTTGATCATCTCTCTTATTACATCAACACGACCACATTCTGCTGCTACATAAAGGGCGGTCTCTCCTGCATGGTTTTGCTTCTCTAACAGCTCCTTTAACTCCTCCTCTCCAGTGTCAGTGAGAATCTCCATAACAGCAGCCAGATTTCCATTTCTAGCTGCAGTGTGTAAAGGGGTATCATCCTTTTTTCCAGTCAATTGTTTAGTCATTTTTTTCCTTGGTGCTGAAGTGGCAGGCACGGCCAGTGACTCCATTGGATCTAATTATCAAGGATCTGCTAATTCTAATCAGAATCTCAGGCCTTTTTCTTCTTTCCCACAAAAACCCAGATCAAAATTTGCATCTTCTATCCTCAAGACTCATTATTTATTCGTGAAACCCTGGGAAGAAATTCCAGTTTCCTGAAGATGATTCCACCCTCCCACGTTTGATTCTGGACTCTCTTGCATCCTAAGTCATAGGCCTGCCAACAGCAACAAAAAATTTGACGTTAAAAATTGTCAACTATACCTATGTAATAATCCGAAAACCCATCTCGTCCCTGAGATCATCTGCCATCGTGGCCAATTTCTATACCAGCTGAAAAATAAGATGAAAAGGAATTAACCCACAAACCTTTTTTGTGCTATGAAAATGAAGATTGAATGAATGAAGGAAACAACAAAAAAAAAAAAAAAACAGAGAGAGAGAGAGAGAGAGAGAGCATTTTTACCTGGGTCTGAAGAAAGGAGCTTCTTTTCATCTCCCTCAATCAAAAACCAAAGAACCCATACAATTCAGGAGTTGCCTCTCTAAAGAAGAATCAAAAACACTCTGTAATGTATTTTAGAAATATGAATTAAATGAACATGTGAACTACTCTAGGAGGCCATATTATATTTGAAGGAGGGGAATGGAAGAAACGGAAAATTAGCAACAAAGAAGCAAAAGCCAAGAAAAAAAATGAAGGGCTCATGCACCAAACACTTTTTGTGAATCTAAATCAAACCCCAAAAGAGTACATATTATTAGGACCAATCTAGCCAATCAAAGGTTTTGGTGATGACAACTTTAAAATTATGATTTTCTCTAGCCAGAAAAATGGAGAGAGAGAGAGAGCACAGTGGGACAGAGACAGAGAGAGAGTGAAGCCGCAGAGAGGCAAAACTGGGAGATGGCTTTGGCAATTGGGACAGCAACGGCCATAACAGAACCACGCGCCTAAAATGTCCCAAGTGCGAGTGATAATGTTTTCTTGACTGATTGACTCTTTTGGGCCGTTTCATCCTTTTGTTATTATTTTCTTTTCCCGCTTTTTTCTTTGGGGCTAATTTATTACAATATCAAACAACCAATGATTATTGTTGTGGAATCACAAATTCATCGATAAGTGAAATAAATGCGTCTACTTAAATTTTATGGAAAGAGATTAGTAATTTTCTTAAATAAATTTATAAAAAAAAAAGTAATTCTTTACAACAACTGAGTCTAATTTTTTTTTTTTTTTTTTAAACTCGTAACTCTTCAGATTCGTAGAATTTAGGCAAGATTTGAAGCCCAAGCAAGCTTTTAGTTACAGGTCTTCCGACTAAACTAGTTGACAATATTCAGAAAGACGCTACTTTCGAAAAGTCAATTTTAAACTCACGTTAGAATTCTTTACGGAATTAATTTTTAACTCAATATCTGATTTCCATTCATTTTTCAGTATATAAACGAAGTGTTAAATAATGGAAAATTTCATAAATTGCAGATTAACCTTGAATTATTCCCACCCCCACCATCCCTATTTATTTTAAGATTAAACAATTGTCACCTTAATATTTTATGAGATCGTTATTCTGATTATTTTACTTTGATGAATGTTAAGGAATATAAATTTATAATGCTTATATACTTCTTAACTTATTAACTTGAGTTTTCAGATAAATTTAAAATTACAAAATGTTACTTGACAATAGGTATTTTTTAATGGGATTACAAAATTAAGCAGCACACCTTCATTCCAAATTCTACGCATGGAAAATAAAAACTGAACGAACATGTCCAGTTTATCTAATATTTATGAACCGAATCCAAACCTATGATTTGAACCATGTAAAGGGGAGTTTCCGGATTGAAAGAGGAAAGATAAAAGGAAGAGGGTTGACATGAAAACAAAATAAATAAACAAAAAGATACACACAAATAAAGGTTAAAAATCTCGAGTCACTTTAAATTTTATTTAAAATGTAATTTAAAGGAAGAATTGAAATGCCAATAAATTTAGAGTAGCAAAAATAAATATTATATATATATATATTTGTTTTTTATTTTTATTTTTTTCTTTTTTCACTCACTTGCAACTATTTACTATCACTACTTACGAAAATGGTGGTCCAGTTGAAATCATTTTCGATTTTTCTCAATTATTTCACCCGCATTAACAAAGTTTACTTTTTTTACAGAGCATTTTGGAAGTTAGTTTAACTCAAAAATGAGCGTGTCCCAGCTGCCTTCCACTTGGTGGGCCCGAGCGAGGGGTTTTGGACGGACACCACAGCACCCACGTTGTTGCTCGACAAAGGTTAGGCAAAAATAAAACTTTATCTTTTCCGAAGGCTGTGACTGCACGCGCCAAGCACGATGAGTGAAGAGACTGATAATATGCACATGCCGATAATACGCACATGCATTTTATCTGAGTAGCGTTGTCCGGTAGTTGAAGCAGAAACCAGAAGCAGCAGCCACGCAAGGTTCATCGAGTGAGGTTACGATGACTAACAAAATATGACAAAAAAGTGTAATAAGAATAGTATTTCTTGACATTGCACCTTTTTAATATTTTTCATTTCTATTTTATTCAATCTACTTGTATATTTTATTCGTTTTTGCATATCGCTTGATTTTTGTAACAAGACAAAACACTTTGAAAAAAGTATTATTTTTTACGGGTGACATCAGTCTTGTGTCAATACCGTGACATTTTCTTGCATCAGTTATCATTTTCCTTATCCAAATAACAAATATAACGAGATTCCCAATTAAGTCATTGGATTTATGCGGAAAATAAAAATAGAAGCAGAACCATCGGGAAATATTGTTCCTTTGTTTATGCCAGAATTGTTGGGTGCTGTTTTTGCCTTGAATTTGACCAGTGATACCCTCCATTAGGATATTAATGCGCATTTCTTTCTTTTAGATGTTAAGACTTGGAAGTTCCCATTTTGTGAGAATTCGAAATCATCGAGTTTGAGCCATCAACTTTTCTCCCAGGCTCTCACTCTTGTAGCCATCAAGTCATTTCATTCACTTGTCCCGTTCATCCCTTAAAAGGGCTTTCACCGGATGAACGCGAGTTTCTGACGTGGATTTACAAAATGCAAATCGGGAGTGTTGGATTGTGTTCCAAATGGGATCTGGTCAGGGACAATGAAAGCCCATCCTGGCGGGCGATGAATCAGATAGGGACCACTCGTTATGATATTGCTTCCCTCTTGCCGCTGTCAGGGAAAGTGTTGGAGGCCAGACCCAGGATAGGAAATGCGTAGAAGAAAGAAAAGTTGATAAAATAAAGGGGATTTTTTTTTTTTTTTTTTTTTGGGGATAGCTACACTTTAAGCCCAAATACAATGGTCTCAAACAGTAATGTCATGGAGTCATTATCTTTTTCTAAAATTTAACCTATTGAAATGTACAGTACATTCGTTTATAAGATCTAAGTTCTCCCTTTTTCTTGATGATATAAAAATAGGATAACCAGTGAGCAACCTATTAGAATTAGGTACCAACTTCACAATATAGTTCAATTCAACTTTATGCTAACATGCTAGCTTATTCTTTCAAAGTGTAAAAATTCAATTGAATTCTTGAATTTTAAAAAAATTGTGATACTAGACAAAAGAATTAAAAAATTTTGAATTAAACTTGAATTGAATTCCACCAATTTTTTTCGTCGGGTCTGCTATAATTAAGAATATAATGCTCTATAATCAACGATCAGTAATCCAGATACAGTGCTTATAATGGCTACCGATATTATCGTTTCAAAGGCAAAATGCCATGAAGCCTGTAATCTCCTACATCCAATTACAAGCTTAATAATATGCACACAAAAAATATTACAAGCTCACTAACATGTAGTGGAGAGAAGACAACAAACATTGAAAGAATCAAACCACGACCTTCATGTTATCGTGGTAAGTTCAAATTCACCAGGGTTACGAGAGTCAAAGCCAACATGCTGTCACAGATACTGCTGAGAGCCCAAGACGGTGAGGCTGGCTCTTACTGCAAGGAACCATCAGATATTCTTTGAAGCTTCTACCATCGTCATCCTATAGAGAGCATATCCACCTTGATGGCAGCCAGGCATTTTAGATGCCATGTTCTCTAAATCAACCTGATATATGGACAACAAATCAACGGACTGAAATTTATTGAATACCTACTGCAATAGTTTAGGCAATACCCTCTGAAGTCACCTCACGAATAAAATTACCTCTTTCCAATGCATAACAGGAAAAAGGAAAACGGATGAGCAGTTTCATTCTTGTAAAAACTTTATATGCAAAATTTTCATGCTCCCTGTATTCTTTGGAGTTCAATAAATTAGCACCCGTCAACTATACTCCCACTGCTGCAACCACAAAATATTCTGCCACAACATTGGTGTGAGGCAACTCAATGGCCCATACATTCATTTCACACTGTTGAATTTCCACACTGCAACTTGATGCCCTCTGCAGAACCTTTGTGATCAAGTGCATCTATATGTATTCCACCACTTCAATGACAATTAAGTAGATAAATGCTTTGATAACAGTTGTTAATGGCAAATGCCTAACTGGGGGAAATTCACCGCTTCAGTGTTTAGTTGTTGACTTGATGGGATACAAGTCACAAGGCTTTATATAAGGTCAAGGAGCAAGGTTCAACAAGACTGGCCTTGGCTTATGCTTTGACTTTTTCATGCATATAGGCTAACTAAAATGGGAGCTTACCAGGTCAACAGTATAAAGCTGGGTTGATTCAAAGCCATCTTGTGCACTATAATACAGTTGTTGAACATCTTTTGAATGAAGATTGCATTTGATGAAGAAAAAAGCAGTTGGTCTAACATTCAAGACCCTGCGGGATACACCTATGAGAAGTGGATTACACTGCAGAAATGTTTAAAGACAGTCTGGATAAGTTGATAATTATAGACCAAACAAATCATTCAGTTGAGTGAAGAAAGTTGTCTTTCCAAGCCACCGGGAGCAAAGCATTATTTCACCTAAATGCAGAAGCTTTAGGACAGAAGAGTAAAAGTCCAAGAACTTTTTCAACAATTTTTCTAAAGATGCTCCTACTAATGTGACATGATTTATAAGAAAGAAGCATCAGTATTAATTTCTTCAATTTGAATTAAGAAGTTTCACTCACTAAAGATGCTGCAGGCACTCCAATTTCTTCAATGACTTCACGAAGAATGCTATCAAACATTTCAAGAGAAACTTTCTTGCTAATAAGCTCAATGTCTGCAAATTTGTCGCCAATTTGGTGAGATGCTAGTCCAATTTCTTCAGGCTGTTAGCCATCAGAAAAATAAAATTATACCACACATAAAACATGTATCACTGTCAGACAAACAGCCGAAAGAATGAAGACAGAATGCATTGTGAAGGAGGAAAGAAGAACCACTTCAAGTGGCTTGGAAAAAACATGATAAGGAAATTCCACTGAATGAACAAATTACAGAATGCAATCATATCAAGTATGACAGAAATAATAACAAGAACGGCTCAACATGCGTCGCAGAGCTGGCTGGGTATTAATCACACAAATGGTAACCATTAAGAAAGGATGCACATATCATATTTTCCAGATTTGCACCTCAGGATGGCCTCCAGGGAAAACATAATATCCAGGAAATTCCCCAACATTTTGACTTCTTTGCAAAATGACTACTTTTTTGTCAGATGTCTCCACAACTGCACCATTACCTAGTGGACTTGAGGTGTGTTGACACTGGATAGGGTCATCTACAAACAAAAAGTGGAAGCCATAGAATGAAAGTTATTATTACAGGAGAAGAAACTTGAAAATGATGATGCCAATCATAAGAAGCTATCCCATCTGATTCTTGTGCTGTTGAAATTCAACCAGCACAAGTATACTTAAAATTACAAACACAAAAATGGCATGCAATTAGAAAGAAAAGAAGCACAAGATACAAATTTGTGATGTAAATCATCACTGAAGAAACAACATCTAGTTAGCTAACCACAACTAAGGTGGGACTAAGACTAAATCTTGAGCCGAAGACGCAGTTGTTGATGCTGGAACAGAAGCAAAGAAGGATGTATTTAGTGATGCACACTTTAGATGCTTGGAGAAATACCCTCTGATGGAACAAGAAACTTCTCCCACAAAGGATTTAAGTTTGTTCCCATAAAGGTCCTGCATAACAGTGGTACAGCATTGACGGCGAGAGTTAGAAAACTGACAACAGGCACAAATCAATGGTACAGCTGAATTAGGTGAATCAAATAAAGATTAATGCCAACAGTGATTTTTTTTTTTTTTTTTAAGTCTAAAACTATCATGTAGCTTTAGACAAGGTAAAGAAAAAAGAAAGGTTGGGAAAATGGAAGGCTAGTTGCCAATGACTTTCTTTTTTTAAAAAAATGAAAAGGTTAAAACAAGAGAGAGATAGAGTAACATACAGAAACACGAAAGGGGAGGGGGGGAGAGATAAAGAAAGAGAGACCTATAATCTGTCAAACCAAGGTGGAGCAATACACAAGAATCTTGGTCCCATCTGTCTCCAACTTGTAGAGTGTACCCTCCATACTGGAAATTAAAGTTGAAGCAATTGTTACGTAATAACAAATTCATCAGAAGTCAAAATAGATCATACACAAGTAAGCCCTCAACATTTTGCATGCTGCATTTTAGTATTGGTTTCCTGCTTCAACTGATAATCAGCCACTGTTTTTCCTTATAGAAGGAAAATGACTGAATCTCCCTTGCATTTAACAATACATGGAATTATGCAATATCAACTGACACTATTAGTGCAAGAACAGCTGTATGAAACACGCATAAGTTAGAAGAGGTCCACCACTCATCCAACAGTTCCAAAGCTAAACAGCATATCACCAGATCATAGTGCGAGAATCATGATTAGTCATTCTCACACACTAAAACTGTATAATTGAAAGAGATTTGATAGCCAAAGGAGATCAACGAACCCGGAACTTTTTTCCATTATACAAAGATGTGTTCTTCTGGACCCTCTGATCCCATATCTGACAAAATCAATGAAGAAAAAATAACCACAAAAGAAAAAAAAAAAGATCCTCAGGTTTTCAAAATAATACATAACTTCACTAAGGCCATTCACCAGACATTCTAAAAGTTGGCAATATACAATCAACATCCAAGGAGCAATCCACAATGGAATAGTTCAATTTGCTCACAAATAATTCACTACAATTAGCACATACAATGATACCCAATGCAGAATTCAGACCAAAACAAGACAATTATTTTAAAACCCAACAGAGGTAATCCACTAACCTCAGCAATGGAGTTCTCTAATTCAAGGTCGGGATGGGGAATTCGGTCGTATGATTGATTGAAAACCACAGATACCTTTGACCCAGAAGCATATATTGAGTCAGATACGTATAAATCTTTATATAGGCAATGGTTGATAGCAAGAAGGAAAAAAAAAAAAGAAACCAAAAAAATAAAAGAAAACAGAGGGGAAGAACCTGAGAGGGCGTGAGACCGGATGGGCAGGAAAGCAGAAGCTTGTAGTCTGCTTTGTCCATTAAAACTATCACGGCCACCAACTGTTCGACAAAAGTTGCCAACCAACTTAAGAAACATGTACGAGGTTCTGCCTCTCGTTTTCGATCTGGATTGCAAGAAAGAATATCTGAAATTGCCAGAGCTTTGAGTTTCCGTTTCAAACAAGTACTCGAAGCGGTAAGGGGCAGCTTTGTCTGATTAGCAAATGATGTGAATTGTTAACGAAGTCGTCAAATAGAGTTTTCGACCAACGGGAATCAAACGGAGTTGAAATTAAGACAAAGTTAACTTATGTTACTGGTTTCGGATCACCCCGTGTCACTGAATATACGTCCAATCTCGCAATTTCCCAATTTTGGTGGGTGTATAGATTTCCGTAGTTTGCGGATTGCGAACGAGAAACAAACTAATGTTACATGCCAATTTCGGCTCAGACCCGGAGGTGGGAGGCCCAATGGGTGTTGGTCTCTTTTGACTAGTCCAACTGGGTATTGCTAAGCCCAGAATTCAGAACAAAATTGTCCTTTATTGTATGAATAAGTTCTAGCCCAATCATTCCGTCTGATGTTACACTAAAAATAAATAAATAAATAAATAAAAATAAAAATACGTGAAATAGACCTCAAAAAAAAAAAAAAAAAAACTATTTACTATAAATGGGCACGTACTTTTGTATAATGGGTTTAATTTTAATGGACAGGTTCATTTCATGCATTTATGATAGTACTGGATGTTAAATATCGATGTATAAGATAGGAGAAGTGTTTCTGATTAATGTGGGTCGTCATTGATTGCATGGCCCTGCCTGCACCGCATAGAATGGACACCTCATGTGCACACCCAGAGAGAGAGAGAGGGAGGGAGAGAGAGGTGATTTTCTTGTTGGGAATGCTCAAGTTCGTCTTGCTTCTTAATTTTCAATTACTAAAAGGACCAAAATCTGTTAATTGCTGCTACTTGTCCCATTTCCCTTGGTTCAAGAATTCATTTTTAACGCTCCAAATCATTTTGCTGCAAGCCTGTAAACTGTCTTCCCACCTCGCCACTTGACTCTCTCGTGGTCTGGTAATAAAAGCCTGTGCCCGAAGAAGATCCCCTTTCTATCAGAGGACCATTTTTTCTTTTCTTGTTGTAGCCATAAAAAGAGGTTCTGCACCTAAACGCATTTTGTGTTTACTCCCAAATACACACACACACACACACACACATATATACAACTTCATTTTGGGGTGTGCGGAAAGTGGCTAGAGTTTGAGTCCGCCGGAAAAGTAAATTCAAATTTGTTATAAATTAAAATTAATGTTTAAGTATAAATTAAATAGTTAAGTTATATTTATATATATATATTTTTTTTCTAATTACACATCAGAATTTGATGCACTGCACTGTATAAGGAAGCTTGATGTCTTTGTTATTTGTGTGGTTAGTTAAATGTAATGTGTAGAATTTTTCAAGTAGTGTATAGCTTTTTTATATGAATAATTGAAAAATTTTAAGTAAATAAAAAATAATAAATTTAAATAAATATGAATAATTTTTGTATTACACATAAGATAATTTATTTATATATTGATATTTTATGTATAATATAAAATATTATAGATATATATATATATATATATATATATAATCCATTAGAGTCCACTATTTTTGTATTTGTGTAGTCGAACTTTTGTTGTCTTTTAACTCTAACACCCCAAGCTCGTTTATTCTTTTTTTTTTTGGGGGGGGGGGGGAGGGAGTGGAGGGGGTTAACTATCATTTTTTGTTTTGAGAATTTAAGTGCACAAGCTGATTCACAATAAAATATGCAATTTTGTCCATTACGCCAACAATTTATAGTAGCTAGGTACCTTGTACCCAAAAAAATAGATAGTTGCCTAATCGACGTATATAAGCAGTAAGCCACAAAGCAATCTATAGATATTCAAGTTCATGCTTCTGTCTTCCTCTAATATTATTTTTATCCTACTTTTAGAATTTACCCATTTCACTTTGCGTAGAACCATAATATCTGCGTAATGAACAGACATAAAATCAGCAATTAGAATATGGTTGTCAAAGGAGGTGGCGAATAAATGCCGCCATTGTCATCCCGTAACACATCACAAGAACATACGTTACCTTTCTAGCCTGTCAGTCTAAGTGCAAGGTTCTCTCCATATCACAGATTGCCTTGCTTCAGATTAACCATATAGGACTCTTTCAACTAATGTCCAGGTCATTTTACCAGCTGTCAAGGAACTTAGTTGTCGTATTTATAAACAATCACATCATCTTTCAACAACTCAGATTACTTTTAGGGGGTTCAATTGCTATAGGCGAGTTTAAGTTGAGAAATTGATGCCGACAATAAGTAACAATGTCTCTCTACTTTTGTCTAATCGCTAACAGTGGCCGACTAGGATAAACCCCGTATGGGACTATTAGGTGAATAATATCGATCTAGCTTGCATAGCTTTAATCAAATCCCACAATGACTTGGCCAACACTCAGGTTTTGATACCGAGTCTTAAAATTGACGGTATGATATTTTGGGTCAAAAATTTTGTCAAATAATGCCTTCGAATCCTTATATCTACATAAAAAGTCAATAATTAGTAGATCTCATAAATATTATATTGTAAGTCAGATCAGATTCTATATATATATATAAATATATATATATATTTTTTAATTTTATATTTTCCGCGCACTCCTTGATAATGAAACGAGAACTGGATGCATTAGCTCTTGTGAGTATGTACCAGACCAAACTGATATATAATGAACCTATATAGGACATGAAGTCACCAACTACAGAAAAGACAGTGAATCAATATCTAATACAATGTCAAAAAAAAAAAAAAAAAAAAAAAAAAAACTGAAACCTGATATCCCCTAAAAACTTAAGCTAGGGTAAATATCAAAACATTGTAAGTTCTGTAGCTGCAAGATGTGAGAATTTATATATGAAAGCTAATGTAAATCGATCGGTCTCTTCCTTCACAAAAGTGACAAAGTTCCCCAATACTGGGCCCTCTACTGGTTCTGGAGTTAGTGCGCTATTAATATTCATGTTCCAGACAATAGTAACTAGTGCTCGACATCAAAATCGGTAGGTTTGTAACCAAAACACTTAAACGTGCAACAATTAATAAATTTTTTGCAACAACTTAAAAAGAGTGTTAAAATACATCTAGTTATAGGTTTATTTATTTATTTTAATTTAGCTATATAATTTACTGGCCTAACTGCGCATCTAATTAATTTTGGATGAGAAATTGAAATTTCGAAGACAGAAGAATTTTTTTTTTTTATTCAATGGGACTCACACACTTTATAGTTGGATCTTGGCACAAACATTTTCTGAATTTTTTTTTTTTTTTAAAAAACACAGAAACCATGGGAAGGCCTTTTTGATTGGGAGAAAATTAAGAAAAAGGGAAGTAAAAACATGAACTTAATTAACTTCATAATCTTGAACCTTTTATTTTGTTTTTCAGCGAGGAACAACAAAGGTGCTTGGATCTTCATTGTTGATCCACCCATACTTCTCCATGAAAGGGTTAGCCAACGACCGAGGCGGGTAGTCATCAATGCAGTCGTTCCATGCATTATTGCCATCACTCAAGTCCCTGACCACCTCCCACAAGCAGCTGTTGCATTTAAAGCCTGCACCAAAGCTTATCATCAAAACCCTATCTCCCTTCTTCAGCCTCCTCTTGGCTTCCATGTACGCCAGCACATACCAGAGACTGCTGGCTGATGTGTTCCCAAACCTGTGCAGAGTCATCCTTGCTGGCTCCAAATCATACTCAGACAGATCAAGATTCAGACCAATCCCATCTATCACTGCCTTTCCTCCCGTGTGGATGCAGAAGTGATCAACACCTGTCTTGAAGTTAATCACTGTCTTATTACCACTCCCTCCTCCTTTGCTGGAGGTCTGAGTCCATTTTCTAATAAATGTCAAGACCATGAATCTAAGCAGCTCTCTTACAGGCAAGATCTTGGGGGATATCTCTCTGAGGTTGTCCACAAAGGCCCTCGTGGCTGCCTTTGGGAGGGTTTTCCCAAGGTGAAATCCTAGACGACCTTGGTCATCTTCTCTCTGTATGCAGCAGTCATATGACTCATCTCTGGCCCCATGGTGGGTTCTGACCAGGCACTTTAGCTTGAACATACACCGATGCTTTAAGGCCCTTTTGTTAGTCAAAAGCATGGCGCATCCGCCTGAACGGAACAGGCAGTTAGCAAGAATCATGGATCTGTCGTTGCCGGCGTACCAATTGGGGCTTAAGGACTCTGAGGTGACAACAAGTGCACAGACATTCTTGTAAGTCTTGAAAATGCTTTGAGCGACATTGACGGATATAAGGCTCGCACTGCACCCCATTCCGGTGAGGTTGAAAACCTTAATATCCTCCCTCATTTTGTAGCGATTTATAATCCCGGAGGCTAAAGAAGGAACTGCAGACAACATCGATATGTTTACGACAAGAACATCGATTTCCTGGGGAGAAACGCCCGACCTGGCTAAAAGTTTTGCAATGCTGTCTTGGAAAAACTCGTCCATCTCCAACAGCCCATCTTCCAACGTGGGATTCTCTTCCCGGCCGGAGAACATAATCCTCGGAGCGTAGGTTTGCTCGCCAATTCCGGAGCTCACAATGGCCTTTAAGAGGAATTTGTACTCGTTGAGACCAAGAGTTGTGTTCCTCCTTATCACCTCCCCACAGAACTCAGTGTCAAGCTTCCTATCATCGGTTGGCTTGTAGCACTCGTAGTCCAAAATGTAACACTCTTGGTCTCTTTGCCCATCGACCCACCTCCACAGCATGAAGAGGGGACAAAAAATCAAGATTGCGTAGAGTAACGTAAGAACATCCATGTGGGAAACAAGAAAAGCGGGTGGAGGGGTCTTGGATTTTGTTTTTTCTTCCTTCTTTTTCTCTCTTTTCTTTTTTTCTTTCTTTTGTGAGTGTAAACTTTTGAGATTTGTGTACGAAATGAATAAAACTATGTGAGAATAGTATTCGCGGGGTGTTTGAGGTTTGTGTGCATGAGGCAGTACTAGTAATATGGTTAAGAGCGAGCTGTGTTGGATGGGGTCTCATCAAATGCAGTATTTATAGGGGTGAGATAGGGTATGAGTTGGACATGTGAAGAGTCTTAAGACCAATTTCCATCACTCAACGCCGGACAGCGGCCTTGCAGCTGACTTTCGGACCAAATCTTAATTACACTTTAAGCTCTACTTGCAGTCTGCCGTTCACACATGTACTAAATATAGGATAAAGTTGGCTTGGTAGAGGGAGAGTGGTTGAGAGCGTGTGTAGTGCTTAGGTTTTGTGATTTTTTTTTTTATAGTTAAAATAAATTATGTTTATAATTATTAAAATTTTCTACATGCGTAAAATTGATATTTATTGTATGTATATTTAAATTGTATACTTATATTCATATTATATAATTTTAAAAAAAATAATACGTGAAGTTTAAGTCTTTTTCTTTTTTTATTTTATTATTTAATTATTTTTTGTTCTCTCTCTCTCTTTTTCTCTTTCTCTCCGTCTATACCGGGGTCCGATTAAATAGAACTCTCTATCTTTCACAGGCAGACGTCCACAGAAGAACTACCGAATGTGCACAATAATATGAGCAACCATTTTCAAAGCGTTCATCAATTAGTCAAAATAAACTTTTGTAGGCCTGCCACAGTGAGCTATCTAATTGGGCCTTTTCCTCAAAATTGGAGGATCCATTGGAGCTTAGATAGAAAGATATTATTGTTAGGTCGCACTTAATAGATTGCCCAATGTGGCTTATTACATTTAAGAATTAAAAGGCGGGAGATGGCAGGGAAAATTAAGTTTGCGATTGATATAATTGCGGACTTATTATATGTCTCTTGAGCATTATGATGAATTTTTTTTTAAAAAAAAAAAAGGTTCGATAAGCTGGACTAAAAGGATTAACTGCTCCACAAGAGGGACTCCGTGCCCCATAAGTAAAAGGCAAGAAGAGTTCATTTGCACACAAATACATGATATAATTACTAATATAAGTATAACTTATTAAATATTGCTATCTAAATGTGCCCATAAATATATTTACAAGTATCATAGAATTTCGTGATCTAGTGACTAAAAGATCGCTCGTTATTATACTAAAATCTATGAGTTAAAATTTCTGCTAAAGAGTTTAGTAGAATTAAAAGTATACTTACCGAGTTCTTCCTAATAAAAATGACTATAGAATAGTATCTCTATTTTCTCATAAGTTGTCTGTGTCACCAACTAGTAATGTGATGGTGCAGGATTCAAGCTCAAAACGAACCCTATGTATATATTCTACTCAGAGTTCAATGTTAGTAACTCGGTATTGATGGCTTGACTTTGTTTCAGCATTAATGTGGTCTATTTGATATATATATATATTATAGTCAGAGTTTGGGTTGGACTTGGGTGGCATTGCTGCCATTGTTAGCAACTTGGTGTTTATGGCTTGACTTTGTTTCAGCATTAATATGGTCGAACTGTTATGCTAGCCTTGCCTTCATTTTGTTCTTCAATATATTGGAATTGCTAGCCGAGTTATGAGTAATGGGTCCAAATCAACATCAAGTAGGCTCAATTTGTCGGGGACGAAATTAAGGCGAAAAAAGACGTACACTCCCTAGAATTCAACGCTTCCAACCAACATTAACATGCTTGCACACCGACGAAAAATGGATATTAGAGTTTGATCTTATCACAACATCAGTTTATAATTAAAACAAAAAATCTGTCCTTAATTATAATAATCTCTTCGGCAAGGCGTATGGGTTTTTAGATGCTTTGGCTAAAATGGGGACCTGTGGATCGACAGAGTTGGTAAACTAATGTTGTTTGTTTTATGGACAGATTTTGTAATTTTTAATTATGTATATAATTATTAAAATTTTCTACATACATAAAATTGATATTTATTTGCATGTATATTTAAATTGTATACTTATATTCTTATTATATATTTTTTTGTAAAAATAATACGTGAAGTTTAAGTCCCTTTCTTTTTATTATTATTATTATTATTATTATTATTTTTGATACCTCTCGTTACATTGAAAAGGGGATATCGGTTGTCCTTGTCCATGTCACAAACGACGCATGAACATAATTCACAGCTATACAGATAGAGTCGTGGATGGGTTTCTCACTTTCCTTTATTCTAATGAAGACGAAATTAAGCAAATAGACATGAAGTGCATGGCCTACATCAACAGACATGTGAATAATGCACATCTGCACCAATATGATCCTTTCTTGGTCTACAATGGCGTCCAAAGCAAAGGACTTGCCCATAAGGGTCTGCTCACCACAAAAAGTATCCTCTTTCCTCACGGAAGTAATTAAGATAAAACCCTTGTTTTGTTTTTTAAACACCATCCTGGCTTGGTATAATGGTAAGTTAATATATCGTGACTTGGAGGGCACAGGTTGTTGCGTACATTTGACTTACCTTCAGGCTGCACAACTTGAGATCTCGTATACCGAAACATGAACCCTTTTTATTTATTTATTTTTATACCTTCAAATTTTCTGTGCTTTAGATGGAAAGGGAAGTGGTAGGTACTCTCCACAGCGCAGCCTGCAGTCTCAGTGTTATCTAACATATGTTTTGAAGTCATCAACTTGATTTAATAGGCGGAATTTCCTCGCAGGCAGCAAATGCCAAGCTGCCAATGGGAACCGTAAATTGCATCATAATGAAGCTCATTCGCTGTGAGGCATATAGTTTGTTGGACAACCTAGAGCCTAAATTTCTTGATAGCAAATCGCAAGAAATGGATGGACCATAGTACTTTATGCGCAAAGTATGGTGGGATTTTTTTCTTATTTTTCTTGGTATTGCATATTAGAAGTCAAATTTTGCACGCTGTATCAAGTTCATTTTCTTAATCTTATTCGAAGCATACCATCTACTTCAGAACTAAAGAATTTGCTGATCATTGAAGCTTGAAACCTCCCCCATAAAGCTATGCATATAGCTGGAAAATTACAACCGAAATGAAATCCGTGTTGTGATTCTCATCCATAGCTTTCATTTTGATGTGTGTGTGTTTTTTTTTTTTTTTGCGTTCTTAGAGGAGATTCTTAAGAATAGCATCTTGATGGTTTTGAAATCACTTGAGAGATTGGTGATGGACTGATGTCGAACAACATGCATAATTGATACATTGTCTCTTTATGAATCCGCTACTTTGATAATGAATTTAATGAAGCGGTTGCTACCCAGAGAGAACTGTAATCTGTGTTTGTCCTATAATCTCTCCTCCTTTATTTTATCAAATAATTCAAGTCTTTAATGCCAACTCCCAACAGAACGGAGAAGTCAACAATTTTGAATACTTCGACGGCACTTGTTATGTAATATGCCTTTCATTTATTAAAGACTTTGGTATATATATCTATCCAAAATAATAAATATATATATGTTGACTTGACTCACGTTCCATTCTTGGGCGTGCAACTCCCCGCAAAAAATCTCTTTCAAAATAGCTGGGCTTATGTCAATGTTTCGAACGGCGATCATTATCCTTATCTCTAAGTTCATGTGGATGCCAATGTTAAATAGAAGTTGACAATTCTTAACAGAAAATCAATGACCTGATTTTTTTATTTTTTTGATCAATCAAAATGTAATGTAATGTATTTGTAGCCTCAACCACCATCTAGATTTAGAATCATAATGTCGAATTCATGACATTTGACGTGGGATCAAAGGCAACTATAATTAATGCTAGCTCATCACTGATCCTATTTTACTAAAAATTGACATGGAATGAACGTTGAATTGTTTACGATGAAGTCAGTCCCTTAGCTATACCGTTTGGTTGGGTTCATTGCATCGTGTACCAGACAAATCGAAGTTTAGGTTTCATGGATTGGCTGTATTGTCATTGACATGGTTGACGCTTTAATTTCTTTGTTTGCCCGAAGATCGTCAATCCACGCATGTGTTAATAAGGAGTGTTTGCTACACTTATTTATTGTTTTCTTTTTAAGTATAACAAAGATAAAATATCTAATTTAATCTTCTACATTTTGCTGTCTTCTTATTTTTATCGGTGATAATTTTTTTACCAAATCTAATCTTTAATGTTTTCTCTACCAATAATTTTAGATATTTTTATTAGTTTGCTGTTAATTTTATCACATCAACGTAAGTTGCTAAATGTTAACTTGCGTAATATATTAAAAACCCAAAACTAAAAAAATTAAATTAAAATTTTTTAATTTTTTAATTTTAGAAAAATTTTAAATTTCAAAAACTTAAAGAAAATTTTCAAATATCCTAAAATTTAAAAATTAAAAATTTTAGGATTTTAAATGCTGTTAGATTTTAATGAATTTTTAAATTTTATTTTGAGTTTTTGAGTTTTTTTTTTTTAAATTGGGATTCTTCTTTTAATTTATAATTATTTTTTATTTTTGAAAGTTTTTATAATTTTTTAAAAATTTCTTATTCTTTTTTAAAAATGATATGTCATTAAAAATAATTACCTGACATTCAAATTAGTATTGAAAAGCCGACGTAGCATGTTGATGTGATAAGATTGACGACAAATTAGCAAAAATGAAGCAAATCCATTGACACAGAGAACATGGGAAATTAAATTTGACAAACAAAATATAGCAAAATATATTAAAAAAAAAACTAAATTAGACAGTTTGTTCATAACAAACTCATCATTTTACACAATATATTATTTTTTTATTTTAATTAAATTTTTTTAAAAAATTATTATATATATATATATATATATAATATTAAATTAATTTAACTCACTTTTTAAAAAAATTAAATTAAAAATATCCTTAGTTAACCTAACCACGAATATATACTTCGTGTCTACTTTGCCTTGATCAGGCGGCTCTTATGCACAAATAGGAACTCCGCCGTTCGGGGTCGCTGTGACTCGAACCAGCTGGGTTTAGTCTCACTTGCCTCCATATGCTCTGCACGAGTTTCAGCTCGTGTCCAACATCTGCCTGCTTCCCCGTGTCCGGCCGGCGATGTTTCAACTCGTTGGACAGCCCCTCCTCTTGGATTGTCCTTCGGTGTAAAAGCCTTAATGATAAGAGATCATTTTAGTACCCTCTCCTACAATTCACGCCTGATTTCTTCTCCCGCAAATGTGGAAGCTCTAAGCCTTAGGACTACAATGCATTGGGCCTTAGATACGAGTTTCTGCTTTTTAAAAGCTGCATTTGACTTTATTCGTCTCGCACAATCTGGGGCAATTATTAAAAGATTGTTAGTGTTTTCTTTCCCAATTATGTTATTTTGAGTTTTTGCATCCACGGACTTGTTAAATGGGCTTTCAATGTACATGATCTAGTTGATGTTACTTTGATCGGGCCTTGCTATCTTAGGTCCAAATTCTTTCAACAGTCTGAGCCAACCCGTTTAATTCGGGCCAACCTGGCCTCCAAGGAACTGGCATTTTTAAAGGGCTCAACCAATTCGAGAGATGGTCTCCGTCAACTGGTCTCACCTAAGACATCCATCCTGCAACGTAAAAGAAAAAGTCGAGCTAACCGAGTTCCAATCCATCTACGATTCTCCCGTCCCCAGCTCTTCTAGGCATGGTTTTGATTTATTGGAGTTGAAGCAGTTAACTAATATGGTTATTTGAATATTTCAACAACTCCTGCAATCCGAAAAATAGAGCCTATGAAATCGTTGACAGATTTTCTTGGATACTTTCTACGTAACGTAACCCTCCACAATCAAGCTGCTTGACGTAAATTAGCATTCGTACGAAGTCATTCTTCTGGCTGCGGTTTTCTCCCTGTCATTTCCGTGCATTCAGAACTATTAGCAAATGCACACGGACCCGCGCCTTGTACGCAGCACCATTAATCGGGAATCTACGCGGTTGGACCGTTGTTGCTCATAAAGACGGCCAATGAATTACTATTGTTACCGGGCAACACCTGAAAATGGTAATGGGAACTGGCATGTTTGCGGGGAAACGCAGACGATGACACGGGAACAAACCCACTTTTGGTTGGTTCAAAACAAAAAACGAACAAGATATAGAACCAACACACATGCACGCAAAGTGTTGAAATGATCCCACCGAAGGATCCCAAATAGATATACCAAAACTGACCGTGGATTTTGGACGTTAGGCCAGTAATATCATATTATTCATCGAAGTTTCCTCTTTTTTTTTTGATAAATTTTTTTTTCTCAAGCCTTACTTCGGCTTTGTGTGAACATGTTGCGATTCTAGTCCAATCAAATATAAACATGTTGGCATACACTAATCAGAACCCGTTTGGCATGTTTAAAATATGAAAATTATGAATTTTATCAATTTAGTTCATTTGTTTGGTATCACAGAATTCAATTCGACGATTTAAAAACCACATAGAATTTTGTTGCAGAATTTACCTCCCTCGGGATGAATTTTGTCACACAATATTGTTCCATGCAAGTTCTTGTTTGAAATGTTTGGAAAATCACTTGACTAGTCTAAATAACTACCAATTCTTTATAACTCATACTAAGTAGAATTTAAATGTAGTACAAAGCACTTCTTTGATGGTATCTTCAAGACCCACAAATCTTCCCTTCTTCCGTTAACAATTAATGGTTAACCGCTAATTATTTTCGGATTGAAAAAAAAGGCATGTTTGAAGGGATGGTGAGCCAGTCAAAACAACTATTTTGTCTAGTCAATTTGTACACTCATTCTCACGTCATTTGTCTTTTTCTAATTCTTCCTCAATCCACGAACCCAACATTTGGAAAGCTTGGAGAAGCAGAAAGGCTAATCCAAACAATAAATATACCAACGAGACGCAAAACATTGTATTGAATAAATGATAATAGTGACAACAAAAGAATATCTCTTCGTATTTTCTTACACGTGTCCTTTACAAGTATTTTCAAACAAAACTGAAAACGGTCAGATTCGGATGACGTGTATACATATGTGAGTGTGAGTGTGTGAGTAAAAGCGTTTGTCTTAGGGGCCGTCCAACGCCGAACGCAGCCGCCCGGCCGCCGGCTCAATGACGACTCGCTCGAGAGTGACCCGAAGACAAAGAATGAGATGACGAAACGCTCCCTGGAACCGCGGTCCCGTGAAGGAGATCCGACAAGTAATTTTCCAAGTCATCAGGGGTAAATTTGACAATCGGCCCATCCCAGATATATCCCTTCGCCACCGCCGCCCGATGCTTGCCGTAAAACTCCGCGTACGCCGGCACCAACTTCCTCGCCAACGAAATTTTGATCTCGTCTCGTAATATGGAGTCCGTTACTATCCAGGAACTCTGCTTCTTGTACGCCTCGTCGAAGGCGGCGTTGAATCGCCTGAAGCACTCTTTCACTTCAGGAAGCGGAATCTCCGCCGAACTCGCCGGCGGCAGCGACGTGACCACCCTGCTCCACCCCATCCGTTCGTAGTTAGCCGCGTACCGTTTCACCTTCGCCTCGTGCTCCATCACCCAACCGTCGCTGAGGAGGAGTTTCAGGCTCGATGTACGGACCTTATTAACCACGTACTGGAGGTTGTTGGCCAGGAACAGATAAGAGAGGGCCACGTCCTTGTAGTGCTCGGCTTTGCCGTCAAGTTTGCAGAGGAGCACGAGGGTCAACCAGGCCAGCCGGATGGAAATCGTCGAGGAAACGCCGTCGTCGGCCTCCTCGGGGCTGGCAAAGTAAGTCTCCGGTGACGGAGAAGGAACATTCAACGGCCAATCGGCAACTATGTCGTTGAGTACGCCGCTGTAATCGGCCATGAACGTGAGGTAATTCATCACGTAACGAGTGAGCGGGTGGATCCCGCCGCCGGGTACGGTTTTGGAGGTGTCTTTATAAATCGCCGATTCGAAGTCCGTCAACATCGTACGGACGGAATCGCCGAGCTTAATGAGTGAGTTAACGGCTTGCGATCTCACCATTGAGGTTGATTCCAAATTGAAAATGGATTCAATTTCAGGCCAGAGGTCGGAAATTGCTTCGTACAGGTCAAGTATACGGAACATTTTCTCGGGAGTTTTCTTGCACTTGGACACACTTTCCGGGAATCCAAACAGGCACAAAGCACCTTCTTTTGTAATCTCAGTGAAGCAGGACTCTCTGATGGAAGGAGCAGAAGCGAATACATGATCACAGAGTACTCTCTCTCCAAAGAAGAGCGTGTAAACGGCGACCTTTATTGCGTGTAACCAGTGCTTGATCTTCAATTCGAGAACCTCCCAATCCAATTTTTGAACCTGAGAAGGCGACAGTCTCTCGACGTTCAGATGATACAGAGCTTCATCGACGATTGATTTTCGAATTATCTTGTAAACCTTGACGCATTCTTTTCCGTATCCAGAACCAATCATGCAATCGGCTATTGCTTTCAAATCCGCCATGGCAACCTTCGACGCGCGCTCTACCTCCGACACGTCGTTGCTGAGTCTCGACCAGTCGTCCTCGGACTCGTCTTCAACGTCCGAATTCGAAACGCTGGACCTGGACGCTCTGGACGAGTGGCTGGACATGGATTCTGGGTCGAGATGCTCTCTGTTGGACTTCAAGATTTGGTAAAACTCCTTTTCCAATCGTTTCATGGCCGTTTCCATTAGTTTCTGGGCTTGCACGAGCCTCTCCGAAGTGGGGTTCTCAGAAATGTAAAAGTGCATGGCGGTTCGGAGCTCTTTGATGGAGCTGATGTACTGCTTGGCTTCGGGACGGTTGTCGGCGGCGAATAGAGAACTGACGCTGTGGTAATCAGAAGATTCCGATAAGTTCCATTTCGAAATGATAAACTGGGCGTTCTCTACCCTCTCGTCCGTTAATGTTTCGGAGAAGGTGTTGCGAAGAGGTGGCGGTGATTTCACGAGTGAATTGGATGGGGATGGCTTGAAGAACATGGTCCTCATTCCCTTTGCTGGCAGTTATATGCGAATATATTCAGAGATGGAAAATCCAAGGTTTTTCAAGAATTGCTGCTTGTAGGAGGAGACAATCAAGACCGCCGAGGAGGCAAAGAGAGTCGTTGTGTTGGGGCACACTCGTGTTTGGGGTTTTTATTTATAGGCACAAACAGAAGCTGGTCGAAAAGAAGACTTTTTCGAAGGTTGGTTTATTGCCCACGCCTGCGGTCATACGCGACGCGGTGTCGTGTTCCTGTGTTTACCGGGGAAATACGCTGGGAGGTGACTATCGGCCAATGGGCGTATCTGTTCACGGGCTTCTTTATATCTCGACACGGATAGTGCGTTTGAATTTTCACCGTTTTACCAGTCGCCGTGTTCGTATATTAAATGATTATAAATTTGCAAATATTAATTCTGATAGCAATTTTTGGCTTGATTTATTTTTTCAACAGATTAACTTTTAACAAAGCAATTAGCTATAAAATTGGTACCAAAATGGCTCGGCATACTCAGTAATAAAAGCGTTAAGGAATCCCAAAAAAAAAAAAAACTTACACCGAGTCATTACTTCCTCTCCGAAAACCAGTCTATTGGGGTGTGCGACGACGCTTAATATTTAAACGGTCCAAAATTTCTCTCTGTTTTTTTTTTTTTTTTAATGACGTAAGAGTCGGGTCGTACCAAATAACCAACCCGTTATTTTGATATTCCCGCCCGTCGAGTTACGCACAAAATTGGAACCTTTAGGTTTAAAAGAACGAATGAACAGTGAACTCAATCGAGAGATTGACAAATTAATTCAAAGGCTGGTTCCACTCCTCCCCGCGTTTCTTTTAGTGCCTATTCTTTTTATTTGTCGCGGACAAAAAATCTGAGACAGAGCTTAGCATTTTAATTTGTTCAGTCTTTATAACGTATGAGCCATGCTTGCTTGAAAAACACCACAACCTTTTGCTATTAACCAGTGTGACGGTCGTACGAAGCAACTCAAAGATACAAGTGTGATACTGCTGAAAATTTCCTACACTAAAACACAGAGGCAACATTTTCCTGGAATTTCAAAGCACTTCAAAATAAATGACAAATTAAGCCCTTTTTTATCGTTCCATAAATTTATGGTAAGGTTTATTCGATTTCACTTTGTTTTTAGTTGTACCTCTGCGAGATATGATCCGCCCGCTAGGCCCGTGCCTAACTAGCAATACCCAGAAGAAACAATATTTTTTTTTTACGGGCAGACAATGTTTTACCAAAAAAAAAATTTTTTTTTAAAAAAAAGACTGTGACAACAACGATCAATAAGATAATTAATTTTAATTCATGAGGCCAACTGTTTCCACTGCGGACAAACTTGCACTTACAAAAGAGTTTAGCGAGAGCGAGCAGGCGTTTTCCAGCCATGTCGTGATAAAGTCCTTCGGAAATTTCTGCCTGTTGTTTTCTTCTTAATGTTAAACCAAGTCAATTGATGAACAGGTGGCCGTGAATTTCACTAGTCAATATAAACGTGTATATATGTGTGTGTGTGTGTGTGTGTTGGATTTCCAGCAAATTAATGCCGCATTTCTCCCGTAATAACAATGGCCGGCCTAATAATTCCAATGCAAATCAGTGAGTCAAACCTTGTAATTGCTAGTAATTGGACTCTCGTTGTTCTTTGCTCATATCGATTTTCTCTTGCCCTTATGAATCTTTTATTACTCCTCTACAGTTGGCATGGAAACCTAGATTTTTTCAAGCCCCCTTTTTTGTTTTCTTTTTTTCCTTCGTGGTACAGTGGCATTGTTTTACATGGACAAGTCCATGTTCTAGAAAAATAGGTTCATGATTTTTCCAGAGCCGGCAAATGAACTCATGATCAAATAACGTCAAACTATGATTAAAATATCATACATGCATGATTTGAAAAGTTTGATGCATTAATTCTTGCCTTAGGTTTATGGCCACATTGATTAAAATGATTGATCTGGTTGATTGGAGCAAGCAACTCGAAGCATGAGAGGAATTTATTACCATGCTGATTGTTGTAATGTTTTAGCCATCACTAAGCAACTAATGATGATTTGTTATGCACGTACTTCCCTGCACCATGATTAAGATTAAATTTATTACCATGCTGATCGTTGTAATGTTTTAGCCATCACTAAGCATCGGATGCTTAGTACGAGGAGGCAGGCCAAGGCCATCCATATAACAATTGGTCGCAAATATAAGCATCTAGCGCCATCCAAATGGACAAAAGGGCAAAAACAATGAAAACGAGGAGGGAAATTTTGATGAAATCATAGACCATATTTGCCTCCGAGGTCCAAATTTGACCTCTTTATATTCTGATTTTTTTTTTTTTTTTGTTTTCCAGTTTTGAGATCAATTGATGTTGGAAACAGTATACGTACACTTCACCTAATTTAACTCTCCGATCCAATTAAAATCAAGTCTTCCACGTGAGGATTGAGAGATTATAGGGGAATTAACTTGGCCTGGCTCAGAATTTGAACTCCAGAAATCAAAGCTCGTGACCCAGAAGTTACCCCTTAATACTAACAAATGTTGTCATATAGAATTTTTTTTTAAAAAAAATAAAAATTAAAATTAATGGAGGTAAGATTGGTATTATTGATTTTTACATTCTGATAGTAGTTGCTTAGGGTAGCCCGTGTGGCTTCTGTCGTCAATCTGACTCACTCCCTTTCTCTTCACGGGTTCGTGAAATGTGAGGAAGATTTAACTATTTTTTTAAATATCTTTGACCTCAATCACTGGTTAAAAACGTGAGGAAGACAATTTCTTCATGCTTTACGCTTAACTAAATCAACGGAGAAAAGCCTCAGTCAAATGAGATGGAAGTATCAAACTATCCGTTTGTATTGGATGGTAATTGTTCACTTGAATGCTTCCTCAGTTGAGTTTTGATTGGATGGAAGAGTGTCAAACCACGTGGCTTGACTTTAAAAGTCTTGGTACATTTTTTCACTCGTCGGGATCCGTTCAAGTCTCACTTCTAACTCCATTTTTCATAATTTTTGAACTTGTCTGGAAAACAATTGCAGATAGAAAATAAGAAACTTTATAACCCAAAAAAAGAAAAAAGAAAAAACTTTTCATGACTAACCGAGCAAGTTTGTTGAATTTATTTATATATCTTGATAAAATTTTCTGTATTCGTTACGCATAGGAAATCTCACTGTAGAACACTGTTTCTTTTTCTTCTCTTTTGTTTACAAGCAGTGACATCAGACACTCTTGGTTTGTAAGATATATATATATATATATATAATATAAAATAATATAGCACCACAAATCAACAATGATGAAATAGATTTATTCAAATATTTCGAAGCCTCAACAGAAATGGCCATTGCTATAAGACTCTGTCACGGTGGACTCGAGACTTTTCCGTCTAAATAAAATTGGTTTTTAAATTACTTATTAACTATAATACGTAGTTCACGAAAAATGTTGACATTGGTTTTGTTTGGAGTACTTTGCAGTTTCGAAGTTTCAAAAGCCCCAAAGTCCCATCGTCTCGCACATACCAGCCAGTTTAGTGCAAAATAAACAAATTAAACTCGGGGCTTGTGATTAAGAAAATGGCATATTTGTCCATGCTCTAACCTTGTTGCTTTCGGAGCACTCAAGACAAAGGACGCATCTATATTCTTACCTAGCAAAACCTCCATTTTGTTGAAGATAGAGCTTCTAGCCATTCAATTAATTTCGTTTATTGATTGATGTTTTGTAATTATTATTTATTATGTTAACTTCGTCTGACTTTGTTTTCATAAATTTCTATGGACATAAACTGCATACACAAGGAGAATTGTTGGTTATATCGTGCAGTATCTCAACTCCATCGAAATGTGAACTATTCCGTTCACTGTGGCCAATGTGGGTCTCTCCGAGCCAAAGATCCCAATGCTCCAACGTCTCGAACCAGTGCATTTATCGTGCTCACACGGAAATGAAATTACATACAATGAATTAAGTCCCACCTATGTTTCCTATGCGTAATTGTGTAAGTTCTAGCTGAAATTAAAGCTAAATTTCTTTGTAAAGCGTATAATAATGGTTACTAAGTTACCACGCCATGTGCGATGGCGTGAGATGTAGACGGGTGGTCTTTTGTTCTGTTTGCCGGTGCTAACTGTGCCTGGAGTCCTATGTTTTGCTTGGTGTACCTTGTTGAAGGATGCCATGGATAAAATTTTTCTTGCCGTTCAAAGAAAAAACAAAAAGGGGTTGCCACGCCATGCGCGTAGAAAAACACGGAGCAATTGCTTGACGATTAGGCTGTGACCATCGTGAAAGATAGGTGGTTTTTGTTAAATGTTCATAAATATGAGAACCCGACCGCAGATTGAAGCAAAAAGCACTTCTGTGTGCACAATAGGTGAACTACAGAAGGAGCGTCATCTGGACCACATGGGCATAGCGCTAGTAAAAGTTGAGACGACAAAAATTGATCCCATTAAAACAATTGAATTTAATTTGTCTAATAATTTAATTGGGATCAACTTGAATTGATTGTAAAAATCGAACGGTCCTAATTCAAAATGACCATAATTTGATTAACGCAAAATCTTAACAATCCAAAAGTTACAAAATATAATATATTTTAAATTTGATATATTTAAAATTTAATAAATTAAAATCATTTAACATCCAAACTAGAAACCGACTGGACCGGACTTGCTTGCCACCTCTAATCAAAAAGGTCATGGGGTTCGACGTGCACCGTGGCGGCTTGATTTGGGTTATGCTTTGTAAAGGGCTCGGAGGACTCATTTGTATGTGAAAGGCTACTGGGTCGCGTAACCAGATGGCGTCCAGCTGTTCTTAGAGAACACTCGACATTTTGGAGGCCCATTTAATTCTTCGTTTCAATGGGCGATGGCTTTGTTTACGACCTATGATGTCCGAGTCAGAATCGCAGTACGCGGCATCAAGGACGTGCCGGCAAGGGGTGAATTTTGCAATAGCATTCCAGAAGCCTTGGGAACTACAAGACAATACAATTTAATTATTGTTTCGTAATTCTCAATTAACCTTAATAAAATTTATAAAAAAAAAAAAAAGCAAAGTGAAGAGAAGCTATCTATCAACTATACATATTCTGATTTACTAATAACAAATTCATTCTCTTTTACAATGTACTAAAAAAAAGAAAAAAAAAACTCAAAACAAATTTTTCGTTTATATAAAATTAAATCAATATAAAAATACTCACGGGTTTACTGTTGGGTTAACCATGTGTATTTGGGGTTCCATCAGGGGTGCATCCTCACTTAATATAATTATTTGGATAGAAAATATTAATATAAGTCCTTCGATGCAAAATATTTTTTGTACATAACAGTAAGATATGTAAGAATAACTTCCGTTTAAAAGAAAAGCCGAGTTCCTTCAAATTCTCAACCATACATGTTTATTTCCTCCCACGATATTGACTAATGACACTCTTAGAGTACTTCTTAAGAGGAAAAGATAGATCTAATATAATTAAGTACACAATTATTACCCAAAGTAAAGTGATCTGAAAAAGCACAACATTGTCACGACGAAAGATCCAGCCAGCCGACGGAGTTCTTTTAGATCAATAAGCATATGCAACAAGGATGATCGGGCAAAAAATGAGCTTACTTTCATATACATTTTTAAAGAGAAATAAGTAGATTTTAAAGTGTTTTAGACCATAACAAACTACAAAAAATGTAAAGAGGCACTGTTAAAGGAGGAGAACCGGTGATCTAAAGTGCCGTTCGACTGTTGCACCAACTTGAAGCCCCACTTCTTTAAACGCGTGGTTGTAAAAATTGGTCTGCGTTAGGCCCACATTATGTTGAAAATTTACGAAAGGAATGGATAAAGACCCGAAAGATACATATATATATATATATATATATATACACACACACAAACACACACACACACACACACACACACACACACACACACACACACTGTAGTCTTTAGATTTTAAAGCAGAAATTTTTTATAAAAAAGAAAAAAACAGTGCATATGCGATGCATGAAGCGTGTACTTAACTAATTAAGTACTTGGATATGTTTCTATGTATGTGTATAGATGCAATGTCGTGGCATCCTTTTAGTTTATTGTGGCAATATGCTTGGCCATTCCAAACCCTAAATTTGGATTCGTGCGGGTTTGGTTTAGACCAACTGAAAATTACTTTGTTGATTTTAGATTTGTGGAGAACGAAAGGCATAAAACGAATTAATTTGGTGTATGATTTCACATTAATTATTAACTTATAAAACGATGAATTTGGATGAAATTGGCAATTATTTCACAACCACCGTCATATCAAAAAGGAATTCGTAAATTAAGGGGGATTAACATTATTTTTCCTGAGATTATCTAAATCATAAATCCAATTCTAAAACTCAAGTACTTAATGAATTTTCGTACTTCAAAACTATACTAATATGATAAATTGTTAATTCCACATAAACTCTAAAATCTAGAAAAAGTAAAATCTAGAATTGGCATCTGTCTGTTGTATTAGCCATGGGAATTCGGTCGTAATATCCAGCTAATTGACCCAAAGTCCTATAGTGTGAATACCTATCACATGATTAATAATGGGGTAATTATAATTTTTTTAAAAAAAATGAGATCACTTTTAACTTATTCGCAATATTTCAATTCACCTCCTATTTTACCGTCGCTAATGTGATCGGAAATTAGAAAGATGGTTTGAACATTCTTTTGTTTCGTCCATTTGGGGTGCATAATTTTTTGGGTTCAGATTCCCTTTTTCGTCGGCTTCTTTTTAAATTGTTCCTATTTAATTTGTTCCATATATCCTCTTTCCCAATAATGTATTGAAAACGAAAGTTTCGGTTGCCCTCACAATTGTTTTTGCCAAAAGTAAGATCGGCGATTGATTAGTAAATTTTCCAGGCGGAAATCCACGAAGTGGGGCCTCAATTATTTTTCGTTTTGTTATGTCTATATGACACGCCACATTAGTTCCAAGCTTTTGAAATTAGCATCTTTGAATTATTCTGATGATGCACAATTTTGGAGTTGATGATTGAGTAATCAATCCCATGCTAGCCGAGAAATCAGTAGCCACATCGATCAGCTCATTGCTATAAATGCCAAGGCCCCCTAGTAAAATCAATTATGTGTCAATAATAAGATCTGACATTGGTGATTACGTAGTGGTATTAATCATTTCACGCCCCCGCGTCTATGCTTTTAACACACAATAATTCAAAGTTAATCGCCACTAGAGGCCTAAAATCTAGATTAAATACATGCCTTCTAAGTTATGATTACTCCTTTTTTTTTTCTTTTTTTAAAGCAAAAAAACTAATCAAAATCAAACAACCCACTTAAAATTTGATTTAATTTAATGTGTATTAATTAAAAAATTATTGATTAATAATTTAAATATTTAAAATTAAAATAACTCTCTCTCTCTCTCTATATATAACTAAATTCGGAATAACTTAGAATTAAAATTCAGTGAATTAAAAATCCGAAACAACCTGTACCAAATTCGATTTGGCCCTAGCTTTTGGCACCTCGACTTTTTTATAGGACTAGAATCTACTGTTAAAAAAAAAACAATTGCAAGTGAATTTTTATTTTTTGGGTGAAATAAATTGCAAGTGATTCTGGATCCACGACTCTGGCTCAATTGTCAGCGTATAGATGACAACTTTAAAGTCTTTTTTTTTGGCCTGACTGGGAAGATTTTTGCACTATTCTCTTTAAACGGCTCTTGCAACAACTAAATTCTCTGGCCATTAGTAAGTGCTCCATAAAACATTTCTTCTAAGCTATTGTCTGTCACACCAAGGTCCAATCATGAAAAGAAGGGATCTTTTCTGTGCTTCCCCAGCTTCCACAGCCGTATGCTCAAGCCTAGACCACCGGTCCATGGTCCGCCATGGCACAAGATCCATTCATCGCCAGAGTTCCAAGATATATGCACCTTGTTCCCCCCAATTACCCCTGGACCCCAAGCCTTGTTATGATCAGAAGAACAGAAAGAGTTCTGCTAAGCTAAGTGACTTGCGCAGAAAAAGCTCTGCTGATAAAAGTGTTCTGGATAGCCCTTCCAGTTCCTCTAGGAAGCTTCTAAGTGACAGGCCTTACACTGATTGGATTTCGGAGTCTGATCAAGTCTCTGCATTGGTTCCTAGTCAACCAAGAGCAAAGCTTGGACATACAGGCTCTACTAATGATGATTTTCATCCTCGGAGGTCGTCCTCATTACGTCGCTCGTGCGACAAGAACTTCGATGGCCATGTCTCTCCATTCGTTTCCACTGAAACAGCAAAGAGTAGCAGGCATTTCAGCTCAAATGATTCTCCTGCTTTGCGATCATCTTCCTCGGCTCGCTCTCACAATCAGGTTTCTTTTCTAAGCTCCATTCAGTATTTTGAAGAAATTGTGTTCCAAAGCTTTCGAGGGTGCGTTTTATTTATGGTTAACATAATATTTTGCAGGTTGTGGTTTTGAGGGTGTCAATCCACTGCAAGGGTTGCGAAGGAAAAGTGAGAAAACATATCTCCAAAATGCAAGGTAACAATTAATGTGTGCGTAATAGATTTCAATTCCTCACCACCAAAAAGAGTCATGCCCATTTGTTGCAACGCTAGGCTTTAAATGGTCTAGAGGGTATCATATTAGTATAGATCAGCCCCCATTACTACAGTTAAATTCCGTGATTTTTGAAAATTCTGCGCAGGGGTGACATCATTTAGTATAGATTTGGCGACAAAGAAAGTTATAATCAAAGGGGATGTGACCCCTCTAGGCGTGTTGGCAAGCGTGTCCAAAGTGAAGAATGCGCAGCTTTGGCCGTCTCCAGCAGCAACACCATCATCGCCATCACCGTCTCCTAGATGGTCGACTTGAATACCCAATGTCAACAATAAGATTGTGGGTTGATTTTCTCATTTATGTTGTTTAACTAGTGTGAGCGTGTGTAACTGTATGATTATCTATTGTCGCTAGTCGTCTCTAATGTGTGATGTAAATGTGGACTCCTCTCTTCATGACATCAGAATCATGACCATTTGTATTTTTAAACTAATCGAAAAGCTGCTAAAGCAAAAGCTGTAGTTTGTTTCTGCTTTCGGCCTCGCTTTGAACATGATCGTTTCTTGGGAAAAACGGATGTTTTTCCAGATGTTCCTTTCACTTTATTTGAATTCGGAAAGGCAGCTTGACCTTGAACGACTGTACATTTCTTTTAGTTCACTAACTCCCATGGAATTAGCCCCAAGTTGTCGGGGCAATCAGACGACAAATAGTTTTTATATGACCACAATGTGCAGGAGCCTTCTACGCCAACAGTAGTGAATCAGGTTGGCACAGTTGGTCATTTATCATCTATTCTGAACAGGGTTTTGAATTGAGGTCCGCAATGCATTTTTGGTGGTTAATGTGACACAATCTTAGCGACAGTTACAGTCCCATGAACACCAATGTTTGCAGTTAATCGCAACTACAGTGCAAACCACAGTAGCCGTGTGTCGTGGGCCAAGCACTCCTAGCGGACAAGTTGTGATTGCCCACTGGGGATAATTTGTGCTTTCTCGTTCAATATATTGGAGTGCACCAATAATGTTGGTCCAATGTGGATGCATTATAATTGCAGGTACAGGACATCTTTATCATAATTCTCTGATAGGACAATCATACGGTCTCCGTGGCATGAAGTTCCTTATGCACTCCAGTCGTTTAGACAGAGTAACATGATAAAGAACACTGTAAAAAACAACACAACCTCTGAAGACGTTGGCATACATTCGGTGGCAAAGGTTGGTGACCAACATCCCAGGAGCCTTTTTTCTTCTGTTGGGGAAGCAGACAGGATGCCCGTTTCCTTTTCTTTTATTTATTTATTATTTTTTTTTATTTTTCCTTCTGGATGGTGCCCATGACTTTTGTAAAATGTTCTATTTGATGCTTTTGGGGAAGTTAAAATTGAATAAGTTCTAGCAATATTGTGTGGGTTTGGTCAAATGCAGAGAAAGCCGCTCACCAGTGTGGTACAGGAAAAAAGTGTAGTTCTATTAGATTACCGATTGCTTTTAACACAGAAATAGTCAGTAATTAATCTGCTAGCTATTAGTAAGGACGGGGAGAACATGTCCTGAGGGCACTACAAGAGGTGCAAAGCAGTGCTGACACTCTCTGTCTCTTTGTGTGGCCAATTGCCTTCCCTGCAAAATGCTCAAATGATGACACCAGGTCACACTTTTGGTTACAAGTCCATTTCAAAATTTCTGGTGGTGGCCTGGTGGGGCTGCTTCCTGTCCTCCTGTTTCTTCCCCTGCACCCAGCTTTTTCAAAATTTTGGGATAATGTATCAAAATAAGAGACAAAAGAACATTGGAGTGCCATTAGCTGTAGAAGTAACCAGAACTCCGAATCCCCACTCCCTCTATGAGGGATTTGGATAATCTTCCTCTTTCATTAAATATTTCGGTAACTTCAATCCTTTTGATCAGGAACGGATCCGCAAAATGTTTTTTGAAACAAGTTTAGAATAGAAAGGACACGAAAATTTTAGTGGAGATAATGAATCCCAAAACATTTTTGAGACAAATTTAAAAGATAGAGGACAAGAAAAATTTAATAAGACAACTTTAAAAGAGAGTTAGAACATTGAAAAAATTTTGTGACAATTTTAAGACATTATACAAATATATATATATATATATATATATATATATATATATATATATAAAGGAGTAAGGAGATAATTAAAAATATATATAACGACAACGTTTAAAAAATTATACCTAAAATATAGATTAGAAAGGGGGTGTAATTGCCCCCTCGACCCCCCTAAGTCTGCCCTGGTTTGGCTACAACATTGGCGTATACAAAGGAAAACATTAGATAATAAGCAATGCAAAAGATACTTCAAATTATACTCTTTTTTTTTTTTTTAAATGAGGTGGCATACAATGTGAATTAAAAAATTTTAATCTTGGGCTCCATTTACGGGTAGGGTTATAATGTGGCACATGTCCAGTCTAAAACTAGATATATCATGTTATAAAAACTTTTAGTATCAATATCGTTACTCCTAAAAAATAGCGAAGATTCCATTCCTTTGGCCCATAACGAATTATCGTTCGGAAAAGGTAATATGAGGAATTAGATGCATGTAATATAAAATATTCTATTATAGTATAAAAATATTTCGTATTTATTTGTGTCTCTAATTATTATATAAAAAAAATATCTTTTTCTTTTTTTTTTTTTTTAGCAAGGCATATAGAAAAATCTACAAACAAGTTTTACGAATGCACTAAATTTTAAAATGTAATCGTAATTCCGTAAATATATTCAGGGGTTTGATTGATATACGAAGCGTTGTACGGTTGAGCATTCTCGGACAGACGGAATGAGAAATTTCTCTACACGAGAGTGCTAATCAAACACATCAACAAAATCCTCTATAGAACCTTCTTGAGCCATCCAATAGTCCCCTCCTGTAGAGCTCAATACATAACTTATCAAAGCCCGTTATCTTGTAGCACTGGCCGGCAAAATCCCAATAATTCTAGCAAACAAAGGAAATTGAGGCAGCCACTAAGGAAATTGAGAACGATTTTGTAATAAAACACTATTAAGGGTGCAGTGGCTCAAATTTGTGCCCATAAAACTTCTAAAAGTTGTGTTCTATTTAGGCGTTGAGCCATCCTTTAAACTGACAAAAAGAGAAAAAAAAAAAAAACAATAATTCTAGCAATTGATGGCCCCTGGCCGATGTCATTAAGAGCAAACTACATTTGCCCATGGGCTTTTCTAGGTGCGATGAGTGCACAACATGAAGTTGGGTTTTCTTGGATATTGTCTCTCTGGCATTCTGCATCCGAATTTACCCGTTCATTGGGCACCCCTTGCAATCCAAGAAGCCCCTATTGTCTCATTACAGCCCACTGTGTCATATTGGGTTGCCTCTTATACCGACTTTCTAGTATCACACTGGTTTAGGTTTCCAACCAAAAACACCCAAAGCAAAAAGAAGTTTATCGTTTAACTACCACTAGATCAACTGCCGGTCTGCTACAGCACCCTTACAATTGTGGTAGTAACAATAACAACAATACTCAGACTAAAAACATTATTTTTATTGTCAATACATTATCGCCCAGAGCCCACTTCCTCCACAACCCAACAAAAACTTCTGTTCCTGTTAGTGAAATCAGCCATAGATTTAAGATTAATGTAGTGGTAATCACATATATCCCCAAGCTATGACATGATTGCTAGTTAGCTCTTAAGGGGTATAGCAGTTTAGCAAGACATTTTACGTTTTCTTTTGTGCATAGCATGTTGTGTAGATGAAGATTATGCGCTGAAAATCATCATAACTTTTCTTTTGTCCATTAAATCAGAAGAAATTTCAGACACAAAGATCACATAGTATGGCGCAATTCACACACAGATTTTAATAAAATGGAAATAGACTGTTAAGCAAGATACACAGTAAATTCAAGCAGAGTCTCAATCCCATCGGTGGTGTGCTGGTCTGTTACTGGGAATGTTTTAACAGTCGCAAACCCCATGGCATTGACATACTTTCCGGTGCCTCCCATGATTCCAAGCTGTGATTCCGAAACGGCTGTCCGGAGGACACCAAAGAAGCTGATGCTATCTTCATAACCACCTTCCCGAAACATGGCCGTGAAAGCCATTGTGTGGCTGATACCATCTACAGAACTCGCTACGTAAAACCCTTGCGCCTTACCAATCAAACCAGAACCAAGTTCGTGCCCTTCGGTTAGCTCATCGTCAATGACAGTCAGTGTCCCGAACATAAGCCTTTGAAGTGTAGACCCTGATTGAAGAGGAGCGCCATTCTGAAGAGGAATTCCAAACCCACCCTTGATGTTATTGTTGTTTCCATTGTTTTGGACAAAATTAGCTACATTTCCACCAAGGCCAGTCAGGAAAGGAAGGTTGTTATTGTTGATAATTCCATTGTTGTTGCTGTTCACTGGAACACCATTATCAACTGGCAGGACAGCCCCTTTGGTCTTGGTAAAGGGGATTTGGCCATTGACCGCTGGATTGGTGACAATCCCAGTCACAGCCCTGGTCGATGGATTTGAACCTCCGACTATGTCATGCATGAAGAAAGTCAGTGCATGGTGCGAATCTGCGGTGATCGCTGCAGCACCAGTGCCTGCAGCCGGGACAGCGGCCACAGGCGTAGCTACATTGGAAGCAGGGGTTACAGCCGAACCAGTTATTCCAGATGATGACGTAGGAATGGCCGGCTCCTCCTCGTCAAGGATTCTAGTTGCAGCAACGGATGTGATAGTGAGCGTTAGAAAGAGAAGGGAGCGAATGATATTGGATAGAAAGAGAACGGACTTGTGAGTAGCCATTTGCTCAAGGATTCTAGCCTTTGGTTTGATGATAACAACTCATCATAGTTTGCTTCTGCATATATAGGGTTACATGAGGCTTAGGAAAGTCTTTGATGGAGTGGATCTGATGGAGTAGTTTTTCGCTAAGTGTGTTAGTTGGAAGCACGAAGTTGTATTTCTTTTTTTTTTTTTTTTCTTCTTTCCCACGAATCAAATACTTCGCAAATGCCCACCACGACGGCTAGTAGAGTTGATCCCCAACTTTCACTTGCTCCATGGGTTAAGATGCGGTGACATAGAGGACTTTCTGGACTCTTTTATCAAGTTTTACACCCTCCAAACATACCTAAATCTCAAAGAATGAACACTTCCACGAAGAGAATTTTAGTCGATGTTCGATGTTATTGATTTCATGTTGCACACAAATAATTGTTTTCCATTTCATCTGTTAAAAAGTGATCTAATATGCTACATAGTAACCCTTGCCATCAATGTTAGATATATGTTACTTGGCCAGATAAATTTAGGATCTCTACCCTATAGTCACTTTTTGATGGAAAATTTTCTGAAGAAAGATTCAGAGATTAGGCTTGAGAAATATAATTATCCAAAGTTATAAAATCTTCAAATAATTGAACCATCCTTTCTCAAGATACCTTTATTGGATGTTAAATCATGTATCGTCCACAGCTTATTCCAACACTGTTTTGCTTAAGGAAAATTTACCGCCCTAGCCACTGTATGTTTTGCTTCAGCTTATGCATAACTAGCAATGTTGCTGAAATATTGATTCAAACGCTGGCCAAAAATCTTGGTAGAGAATGATTCTGTGACATGCCACCGGGCTTCTCCACCCATTTTCTCTGCCATCTGAGGATCAGAAATGAGTTTAGCCATAGCCAAAGAAAATTCCCGAGGGGCAGGGTCGCAAAGGAATCCTGTTACTCCATCCTTAACAGTCTCCACAGGGCCCCCACTGTTGCATGCGATAACAGGTTTATGAGCTGCCATTGCCTCCAATGGTACTATGCCAAAGTGCTCATCCTGCATTTATTGGAAAAATCATTTAGTATCCCTTTTCCATCTCGCAGCACAATCACACATGACAATTACAAGCTAGCATACTGTTGGCGTGTAAATGACGCATAGGCACTGCGAAAGAAGAGCATTTCTTTCAGCTGTGGAGCAAGATGTGACAAATTTAACTTGATGATACACTCCTTCCCTTTCTGCTAAGCTTTTAAGCTCCTCCAGGTATTCCACATTCTCTCTAAGCCTTCTATCATATCCACCTGAGAAAAGATTTAATACAAGCCAATGCCATTTAAACGAGTCTATTGAGCTTCTCCTACAAATTAGGTAACTCCTTTATTCCCACCTTAGATTCATTTTCAAGATTCAGCATCACAAAAAGGTTTAATTTGTTCCAAAATTATCCCAGAAGGTAAACTACGGTGCCTTAAGCAACAAACAAAATTTTCTATGAGAAAATTGAGGTGCATATAACACCTCAATCTGTAGATTTTTCACAGAGGATTGCTGCCTTTGCATACAAAATTCAATGAAGATGATCAATCAAATCAGTCAAACAGATTAGTGGGTTACTGAGTTAAGAAGCAAGCAGAAAGTCAATATGGCTTGCCTGCAATAGTCAAAGTAGCATCTTCCAGGTCATGACTCTGAAGGTCATGTTCCTTGAGGTTGCGAAGCATGGCAAATGCAGAAACTGCCAACTCTATGTTCTTTTTCCTTTCAAAGCGATTGATTGAGAGAAAATTTAACCTGTGATAAAACATGAACACAAAAATCAGTCTTTGCAACAAAGCACAGTGAAAAAGCGTACTCATACATCATTCAAAGGCATGCCTAGAGATATGTGATGCAAGAGATATACAAGTATGTTCGTTACTTATGAGATTGTGGTTCATCAAATTGATCCACATTTACAGCTGGGTAAAGAATGGCTGGTCGAATTCCTCGTGCATGAAGACGCTTGAATGTATTTGCAAAGATAGATGCAGTAAATTTGCTATTAACTAGAATCATGTGAGCCATTCCTGCAGCAGCCCATGAACAAATTTTTAAGAATTGATAGCAATTGCCACAGAAATTCAGGATTGAATAAAATATCCTGCAAGAAGAGCATATAAACACAGATTAGGGAAACAGACCAGTTGTGATCTCTTCGATGAAGTTAATGGGTCTCCTATATAGCCTCCGGAGAAAAGTTGTGTGTTGAGCCAGTAACAGATCAGGAAAATGACAATAGAATACCACCTGTATAATTCATATGACACAATACAATAACTTGATGCTAAGGCCAGCTAAGAACAATTCACTTTACACAAAAGTGCATACCTTTGATGACCTTTTAAGTTTCAACAGTGGGACAACAACAGACACTTGATCTGCCAGGATAACATCAAATGATGGCCACAGGAACACTACACAAAGGGCAACAAAGATGCACCGCAAATATGAACATACAGCATGAAGACGGTAGAATATGTGTCGAGGTAGGAAAGCACCATAGACAGTAACCGGGAAGGTACCTGGACAGCCAAGGGCCATTAAATTAGAACAGATACATCTTCAACTTTTCATTTCTATTCACAAGAAACTTCCACACAGACACAGAATTCAACTTTCAAAAACAACGATCCTCAAGGCTAGTGTTAGCCCCTTAGAGTTTGGCCCTGTGACAGCTAGCCTGTTGCAACTTGCCGCATGCTACATTAGAAACTAATGAACATACAGCAGCAAGTCTAGAACATAAAACCTGTCAAGACAGACACGAAAAATAATTCAACGTTCAATAAGCTTTTGATTGTGACTCCAACAAAGTCGCCCTATACATCAACTAAATATGCACGAGTGATTTCCCTTGTCAACGAAGGAAAACCCCACTTTCTACTCGGCTTGTCAGACATATCTAAGCTATTTCGTTTGCATCGACCAACTCAGAATTCACTATCTTCTTCTCATTTCACCAGATTCCGAACTTCAAAAGACAGACTTTACTAAAAAAAAAAAAAATTAAAGAGAGAGAGAGAGAGCGTCAATCCAATGAAAGAAAGCTACCGGCAACCGTTTCCTCGAAGCATCGGTTTTTGTCGTGGTGAGCTGTGAAAACATGAACATTGTGGCCATGGGAGGCGAGTTCAACCCCCGCATCAACAATCAGCCTTTCAGCTCCGCCTATACATAACGTGCAACACAACTGAAAATTTACAACTTGCGACAACGAAGCATCAATCTAATAAGAATTTTTCAATAAATAGTTCTCTTCGTAGCAAATTTTATTTTATTTTTTCCTTTTCTCCGCATTCAATCACAAATTTAGAAAATTGGGGAAAAGTAAAGAGAAGTAAAATGACAGAATTACCTATGCCAAGATCTGGATGTATGATTGCTATATTCAACTTGGAGTCTTCCTTTCTTTCCATCTTCGTTAACCCTTCTCTTCTTAACTCTGCAACCTGCCAGCGTCCGGTTTCGTTTCTGAAGTTTCTCTCTTTTTATATATTTATTTATTTCTTTTATTCTCTATTGTTTTATCGGTAGGAAGGCTTTGCTCTCTTTCTAGGAGTTGATTCTGTTGGTTGCGGAAGACAACAAACGGCGCCGTGGAGCAAAATTATTACACATCTAATGTCCGTGTTTAAAACACCTTCAATATGCTGCGTTTCAAGGCCTACTAGGCGGTGCTTCATGCTCACATGGTAGCCTCGGGAACTGGGCCTTCTGGGTTGTGAAATTAGTGGAGCCTATCGACAAGCCCATTAAGCCCAATTTGCTTGCATGAAGCCCAAATCATCGAAGTTGGACGGGCACTGCAAAGCTGTGGACGTTTTTTCTAATTGCCAAAATTTAGGCAAAAAGACAAAGCTCCCTTTGAGGTTTTGAGTGCCAAAAAGTAGGCGAGTGACAGAGTTAGGCCCGTAAAATTATCCAGAAATTGGTAGTTACGAGCTTCCAAAATTTATAGGGTGTTCAAGGGTGTTTTTTTATATTTGTTTATTTAGATATAATAAATTTATTATCTTTAATTATATATCCTTTTTTATTATTATTTTAGTTGGATCTAGTTAAATTTTTTATTTTTTCTCACACATAACATTAAATTTACTTTTTGAGTAAATTAAATTAAAAATATCCTTAATTTAAAGAAAAAAATAGACAGGTATATAAGAGTTCTTTCTATTTATAACAATTATGGGTCAATTAAATACTAAAAGTGCTCGAGTAATTTTTGACAGGTCATATATATATATATATATATATAACCCAAAGGGTAAAATTAATCCGCGCATGGAAATCATCACAAGTGGATCGTACCGTCCAACCAACATTGCTGGAGAATTTTTGGGCCCGTGGCAATACGTATGCAGGGAGGATGTTAATTTATTTACCCCATGCGAGGTTCTCCGGTGCTTGGATGCTGTAAAACTTAAAGGAACCGCTCCGTATAGACCATACGGTTAACAAAAATAAAATGAAAAATCCAAATTGCAAACCATAATCCTTAGTGATAATATCAGTTAGAACCATATGCAAAAATACCGCCATCTGTTAACAATAGCATCCGACAATTAAAGAGAGTGCAGTGCTGAAACTCTAATATCTTATAAAAGCTAACTACTACGATGACAGAGTAAGTTGTTATTGGAAAATCCAGAGAGAATATAGAAATAAAGCCAAGCTTGTCACTTTGGTGGAGGAAAGAAAATTTCTTCATTCATTCTTTTGGAGCGGAAATGCTTTTCGACATCAGATTGCACTTTCAGAGAAGCTTCAAGCACCCGAGGAGACACAGCCTTCCACACAGAAGTCCTTCCAGCCAAATGAGTGAATATAGGACTGCACGTGTGGAAAAAAACAGTTATTTAAACAATGAAAGGTGCCAAAACAAAGCTTCAAGTTAACTAACTATACAAGAGTGACACTTTAGGCATAAAGAAAGCAAAATAACACCTACTTGGGAGTGGTGATGATTGAGAACCAAGCCATGCCATCAGGATCACAAATCTTTGAAACCACAAAGAACCTTGGAACAATGAACAAGTGACCTGCCTTGACAGTAGTCTCCAGGACCCTGCGGCCATCAACGCCAACAACTTGAACGCGGCCACTGCCCCTGACAATGTAAGTCACCTGCAGTGCAGAGTCACAAGAAAAGCCAGGAGAGCACATGGCACTTCCATCTAGTCTCACAAGATCAGCACCAAGCCCAACCTCAGCAACAAGAGGAAGGTTCTTAGTATTCAAGACCACGACCTTCCCTCCACCCTTGATATCAACATCTAATGGGGCTTCCTCACAGTTGTATACCATGCCATCGCGATGTTCATTCTTTGGTTCAGGCATCTTAAAGGATGCATCAAGCTTAACAATGTCTTTTCCAGATTGGTTTCCAACAAGGGATTTCACAGTATTCTGATCAACATCCCATGCCCTGCCCACAAACTCAGGAGAGAAGCCAGTAAAAATACCATGGGATCCAGTCAAGAAGAAATCAGTAAATTCACCGGCTTTGTGGCCTTTTGAGGTGTCACCCAAGAAGAGAACGACTAACTCAGTGTCCTCCTCGTTGTACCACCAGGTTAGAACCCCAAAAGGAAGGGCAATTGCATCACCCTTCTTCAGGGCCACCACTTTCTCCTCTTTCTCAGGAAGGAGGATACCAGCTACACCGTTTCCTATATAACAGATAGGCAACATTAAGAAAAATTAATTGGCATGTAAGTAAACCAGAGAATTGAGAACAAAAGAAAAGGAGTCAACTAATTTATAACCAAAAAAATAATTCCAAATAGATTTCTCGTAAACCTTTGGCCTTCCGGGGTAAGATTAATGTCATTAAAAAATTGCATAATTTATTAAAATCCAGCCAACAAATTTACAAATATAAACCGCATTTTCTCAAATTCTCTACTCAAGCTCTTATCAACCGGAAATTATTGTCAAAATATACCGTTAAATCATTAAAATTCCACCAACCCAATTATCCTTTTCTTGAGTAATTGAATCAATCAAGTGTGAAGTCCAAATGTAATCCAAACACAATCAGCAGGAGCCCAGAAAAGAGAGAGAAAAAAAAAAAGATACCTTGAAGAACGTAAGCGACCTTGGCGGAATCAGAGTAGCGAGGGAGAGCGAAGCCATTCTTCTCGAGAGCAAGCTTGGCTGCACCGATATTCCCTTGCTTGAGCATTGCCAGCTCGGCCGGGCACCATGCGTAGTAGGACCCGCCGTCCCCACCGTACACTTTCTTTGCCAACTTCGGTGTCAGATCAATCTCCATCTTTTGCACTTTCTTATCAACCAAACAGCCTACTAAAACCAAACGAGAGACGAGAACGACTGAAAAAGAAAAAGGCTTTTAGTTCTTTCTGGGTTTCGATGATAATACTGAATGATGGGTGTGGGGTGGCGTGGAATTTTATATTTACAGAGACAGGGTAAATCATAATTGTAGTAGTAATCAAAATGGAAAATAAAATCCTTACAGATTTCTAGGTTGGTGAGTGAGTTAGTAATAATAATAACAATATTAAAGATCGTAATAATAATAAAGGAGATAATTTCGGGATTTTTAATGAATTAGTTGATTTAATAGGGAAGCAGCTGTTATTTGCTGTTACGGCTTGCTGGGAAGTTGGATTCTCGTGGGTTTCTGTTACCGAGGTCTAGGAAAACAAGATTTTGAGGGATGACGAGCCTTTTACTTTTTTTTTTTTTTTTGGTTTTTTTTTGATGTATGATATCAAATGGATCATTTCAGATTTTTTTGACTATGGATTTAACGACGTGAATTTGCGCTTCTCTGAAAGTCCATGAACACAACTTCGGTAACACTGTCCTTTGGGTCGATTCCATTGCCAATGATGGGTCTCTAGTAGATTTAGAAATGGTAACTTCTATTTGTTGCCTCCGCTCCAGACGCCTTCAACACAGAGCTCCCGCTTTCATGCATGAACAGGCTGAGAAGTTGTGGTCCAAATTAGAACCAAAAAAAAAAAAGGGTCATCTTTACACGCACCACAGATTCATGAATAATGGCCTTAAAAACCAACCAATTCAACATCCCCATAGGATTCAGTTTTTGCATGGCTAAAAAACAACCTGCGTGAAAAAATCAGCTGAAAATTGCATGAACAAGTTCAATATATTAGTTTACAAGGTAGTTTCTCAAACCCCAATCAAAAGCATTCAATTCAGTCCTTGGACTTGTTTCTTTCGCCAACCCAGCAAAAAGCAATTTATGGTCTCCCGCCTGTCAGATAAAATGTCCCTTATTTGTTCCACACCATCTCCCCTTATTTCCGGTACTTCCTTGGACTTCCAAAAACAGGCTTATTTTAGTTCGTATTTTGTTTTCTCTCTAGCTGTATAAGTTCATCTCTAGATATATACACCATGATGGATTTTCCTTTATGCTTGCACTTTTTTTTTTTCCCTCTTCCTAGCACAGTTAGAGAAAAGAAAAAAAAAAAACAAAATACAAATTGAAATGAGCCTGCTTTTCGGAGTCTAAGTACAAGACAAAGGAGGACTAAAAAGAATGACAAATGAAGATTAACAGTCTGATCCTTAAATCAATATTTGTCAAATAAAATGATTGTTAGCATGTGAGAAAAGCAATCCTAAAGGAAGTTGATGTAGAGTTACGTCAGGCAGATTAAAGTATTTATTATAAGCCAAGCCATCGTTGACGGTATTGGGGTCCCATAGGCTAGTCGTGGCACTCGGGTGCCGGCGTGCAAGTAAGTGTCTATTGAGTATTAGCCTAGCGTTTAGATGGCCATATTGACGGAGCTGGCAATCCAAGTGTTATGTCCATATTTGAATCTTTATTTAACCAATTTTCCCAATTCTAACTTAAAAAGTGTAATTAAATTAAAATTTGAACCTGCACAAAGAAATTGATTTTACCCTACCAGGAAGAAGACGCTTTTGACAACATGCATCTGAGCGTAGTTCTGTTTTATGGCGTCTATCAAAAAGAGTTGCTGTATCTTTGTGGTTTCTCCTCCCTATGCTTGATGGGCTTCCATGAAAGTATCGGGCTACCAATTGGGCCCAAACGTGAACTTGTACTGAGGCCCAATCCAAACCCAGACCAGAGAGCAGAAGTTAATGCGGCATGAGACCGGAGATATTATGGTAATTTCATTTCGGCGATCCTTATAAACCCTAGTTTACACGAACCCTAGAGACGGCTGCGCTGCTTCCAGACCCGCAGGGCTGTACAGGTCTCTCCGCAGCACCTAGATCCACTGTTGAGATTAGCCTGTTAAATTCCACGACTAACAGTTTTGGGTTGATCCAATTTGATGTGTCTGTTGCAGGCTATCAGTAAGCACTAGAAGGTTTTAGATCAAAGCTTCTTCTAGCAATGGCGCCTCCTAAAGGTAAGGACCCCCTTCTCTCTCTCTCTCTCTCTCTCTCTCTCTCTCTCTCTCTCTCTCTGATATATTTATATTTGGCACATTTGGTTTGCTTTGAAGTCGAAAATGGCGACAGATTTTAGTTATAGTTGTACATATCATTTGTTTTTCTATTAGTTGTGAGTGTTGAATAATTGAGAATCTTGGTGCAATGAATTGGAATTTATATGCCTTTCGGCTTCGATGAATCGAAGCACCTATTCTCTTAGTTTTACTGCTTACTTGAATAAGTACTATGATTAATTTTGTTGCCCTTTGTACAGGAGAATATGTATTAACTTTGATTTTCTTTTCCCTTACCTTTGTGTCAATCGTTTTTTATGATTACTAATTAATAGCAATATGATACAACACTATGATTGTGGAAAAGGGCACCATACCCAGAAGATGTTTTCTTAGACATAATTTTATGTCCATAATACTTTAAGCATCCATTTTTGTCTTGTTATATTTTTGTATGTCACGAGGTTGGCTGGTGTACCATAATGGTGCAAAATTGTAAGATAAGTTGGACAACTTTGATTTCTTCCCCAGGTTGTTGCTCTTTGCTAGAATTATAAATTCACTTATTCCGTTAAACCAAGAAAAAAGAAAAAAAAGATGCTAATTGCTTATTCTTTTTCAAGGAATTAGGATTCATAGTATTTTGTTTTCGTGGTTACATCTTCAAGCCTTTTTTTTTTTTCGGTGTGTCCCACAGACAGCACAAAGAAAACTGATCCAAAGGCTCAGGCTGTGAAGGCTGCAAAAGCAGTGAAGTCTGGCCCAACATTTAAAAAGAATGCTAAGAAGATAAGAACCAAAGCTACATTTCATCGCCCAAAGACATTGAAGAAGGAGAGAAAGCCCAAGTACCCTCGCATTAGTGCTCCACGGAGGAACAAGCTTGATCATTATCAGATTTTGAAATTCCCGCTTACTACTGAGTCTGCAATGAAGAAAATTGAAGACAACAACACATTGGTTTTCATTGTTGACATTCGTGCTGATAAGAAGAAGATCAAGGATGCAGTCAAGAAGATGTATGATATTCAGGCTAAGAAAGTGAATACACTGATCAGGTATCCGTTAATGCTTATTCTTTGGTTTGTTTGATTTTGGATTCATGAAGGTTTTTGCATTATTTTAATATTAAAAAGGACTCCATAACTTGTGTTAAACTCCTTAAATGCTTGCTTCACTATTGCAAAGAATTTCCTGAATCCCCATAGAGGTTCTTTGAAGATAATTGACCATCCTTCTTTTTTGTTAGTTTTTGAGTATATGAATCCCAATTTAATCAGTTTCTGTTGTTAACTAGTTCTTCTTCCCCATGTTTGGCAAATGTTGCGTATTCTTCTGAGTTGAATTTTCGTGCTTCAGGCCCAATGGTACAAAGAAGGCATATGTTAGGCTGATGCCAGACTATGATGCCTTGGATGTGGCAAACAAAATTGGGATCATCTAAGCGGGTGCCTGACTTCTTCATTTTAAGCATTGGTTAAGATTGTGGCAATTTTGCTTTGAATTTAAGCAGGGAGATTTGCAGAGTTAGATTAAAGTTCAGAACCTGTGATACTGCTGTGTGGTTACATTTTCATAATCTTGTCATTTTACTGGTATTTGGATTGTCTAATCTTTGAAGTTTCCCTTGCTATCTGCAACTTATTGTCTTATGTCTTGCCAAAGTGCTTTGGAAGAGCTAAAACGGCCAAGATTTGGGAAAGGGCATTTCCATAAGTACAAAATGAATGACAAAGAGCGGAATATGTTGACTAGTGAAAAACCAAATTCCCAACCGATTAGAAAGTGTGAAAACAAAGTGTGGCGACTACCTGTCTGTTTGACTGTTGATGTTCTTTGTGCTGCGGATGTCATTGAGCTATTGTAAGAGCTCTCTTTTAGCTTTGGCTCCTGTTGAGGAGGTTATTGTTATTCATTTCCAATATAAACCAATCGGTTAAGGCCCTTGGCCTAAGTCACCAAGTCATGGACATGGCAACCTGGTTGCAAACAAAGGTCGGGGCAACCTTGGTGGTACAAGTGCATCCATGATAGTTAACGCCTGGAAGCCCGTTTCTTGTCGTGCAAAAAAATTCTATGCCCTGATGCCGATAATTACATGCGCAAGCGGGTGGCTAGGTTAGAGGAAGAAGTCGGAGCCTAAGAATGGCGTACGGCCTGGACCTGTTATACAACTCCAACTGTAGCAGCGATTATTGTCGTCAGCGTTTAGTCCCAGAGGAAGGGGGGAATCCTCTTAAAAGAATTTATATGCGCAAACATAATAAATGAAAATTATGGCCTGGCATGGGAGGCTATTGGTAAGACTGTCAAATTAATCAATGAGTGACGTGTTAGCTCCCGTAGTTTAGCTGATGTTTCAGTACTCCGTATTGTATATGATTGATTACCAGGAATGATATCCTTTCTGGTCTGCTCAGTTTGAGTCAATGTTTCTACGGGCTGAGAATATCATCAGTTTACATGTGATATCGGCTGCATGCGAGGGAAATAAATGCTGTCTACAACTCTTCCAGAACTATGACTCTTCTCAATTCAACCGGATGAATCAAGTCTAGCACCTGTTTCTTGAGGCCTAACCTTTTAAGTTCTGCGGAATCCTGGTGCACAGGATGACAGTCTTCTGTTCTGTCTTGGGAAAAATCTCCCCTCATACTCTCTGCCAACGTGTTCATAGTTATTGAATATTCATGATCGCTAAGATTGGAGACTCCTGATCTGCTGAGCGGGCAATTTGAGTGAGACTGAAACCAGGTATCAAAGCAAGCAATATGGAAGACATAAGCACACATAGGCAGATGTTTCAGCAGTCCCCCTTCTTCAAATTCACCCAAACATACCGCACATTCGTTGTTGCTTGGCCTCAAATCATCTCCATTCTCTTTCTTGAATGGAGTGCGGGGGAGGGAGTGCACGATGGTGGAGAGAAGTCCATAAGTATGAGGCTGACTTGGATCACCTTGAACAACAGCAAGATGCCTCTGTTTGACCCCATGTCTTGAGAAAGTTACCTCATCTGCCTTGCAGCAGCGTGATCTCAGTATCCAGCAGAATCAGAGTAAGAGCAACATGGCACACGCAGCAGTAACTGAGATAATTATAGTTAATCTCCAATGCAAAGAACGGGGTTTGAGATCTGGAGCTCATGTTGGAAAAAGAAGCATGCCACGGTTATCGATGGTGTCAAACTGGCAGGCTGAGGATGTAAGGTCCTTGGGTTCAGTTCCATTGCTGAACCTATTAGGTTGGGTTATTATATAGGGTAGTTATGCATAGGATCACTTGGAAGTCGGGATAATAGAGTCACCAGCGATTAAACCAACATCACAGTTATATATACAGACAAATTTTGGTAGGATTGAGACCAATCTACTTGAAAAGATGCCAGTAACATATGCTGCTACACAGATTTGTCACGATGCTAGATGATACCAATGTTAAATCAATATTTTATGAACAGCACCCAAAATATCGAGTTTACCTATGAATTCAATCGAAACAAGAAAATAGGACCAATTTTAATCACCTTGTCCTCATTCTGATTTATACTCCCATGCAGGCAAGAGCTTTAACTGGTTGACAACTCAACATTAAGCTCATTGGCTAGACCTGTAAAATTACTCAAAATTCCGAGGATGCTTAAAGCTGGAATGGAGCACGTTTCAGCAAGCATATATATACCCAAGACAACAGCAAAACAAACCATGCAACAGAGGGGGCTTGGTACTAATAGTTCAGAAAAATATGGAGTTGTGTTGTTTTAGATATCTGCATTAGGTAGATGAGCACAATTGCACGAGATATCTTAAGATCGTGTCAAGAACTTACAGCTGCATTTAAGAGGGTGCTGCCTCTTGAAATACAAAAAGACAGCAGCAAATGCAAAAGCCAACCTCATAGTTTAGTGTTGTCATCTTTGGCAACTGGCCTAAATGCTACATTTAAAGAACCGTATTTGGAGATTGAAACTGGTCTGTCAATGTAAAGGACTATTTTAAAGGAGTAAATTTTGATGTTTAATTCCATTTTAGTGAACTCGGATGCAAAAGCCAACACTTTATGTAACTCTTGAAGAAAATTCAATGTTGATATTGAGAAATTTACGCATTTGTCAAAAGGGATAAAAGAGTATAGAAGTTAACGTAAATGCGAGCATTTGCATTAAGTGAACTAGCTATGTCATTCAAACCCAGAGAACAAAAACCACTGCAATTTGATCTTTACAAGGGAGGATGATAATTATCAGAATCTCATTGCAACCTTTGCCGCTTGCCAGCTGAGATATGGTTAATAATGCCTGAATTTAATAGCCATGATGCATTTCCTAGAGCAGAGCCAGCAGAACCACCAGAAAAATTTAGCATGGAAGCTGAACGCAATTGAGAGGAATCACAGGATATCTCCGGATAAGATGGCAAACACAATGGTTTCTGAGATATGCAACTTTGATTTGCATCTGTTTTCTGAGCAGTATGGTTTGCAGCCTCATAGCCTTTTACGGAAACTAGTGGAATCTTGAAGGGTTGCAGTTGAGGAGGATTTCTCCATTGGGGAAGCGGCCCTGCAAGGGTAAGTGTTTGAAGAAGAGGGCCTGACTCCATCACAGATTGTAACAGTTCTCCCTTTTGTGGTAGCACCTTTCCCTTAACAAGATCATCGATTATGGAATCAGCAGGATCCGTCTTGGTAACTGCCGGTGATATTATGTTATTTGCAACAGAGCCAGTGCACTCCTGAGCAAAGGATTTATTAGCCAAACCAATTGGACTTGAATCAGCAATGTTGATGCTTGAGAAATCAGGGGAAGTGACTGCATCAAAGAATGAATCGACAGGGGAAGAGCCATGGGACTGGCGATTGTATGTATCGGAAAGACTGTTAGATTCAGTTATACTAGAGTTTGCTTTTGCTGGTTTGACAAAGGGACTACCCAGTTGTGCCTGTGGAAGAATGGGGTGTAATTGAGTAGGACTAGAAGGCATAATTTTGAGAATTAGCTTTTGCAGTTGGTCTTTGGCCTCATCCCTTTCTTTATGAGCAATTTTTACTAGGCTTATCAACTGCTTCACATCATCCTTGTGCCTTCTCATTTCTTCATTTGCTTCAACCTTCAGTGACTCCAGCTCAATGGTTGTATTCAAAAGCTTCTGCTTCAATTCATCAATGCTCTGTCCTTTCAAAACAAGTTACTAAGTTCCAGATTGTCATTAAATCAAATATGTCCTATGTGCACTCGATAAAATATGTCAATACTGCGCACAGGCAATGAATATATGATTGGAACCTCAATTACAGTTTTTCTAGAGAAACGGAAAATGACATCAGTACCTTTAATTCAATGGGGGCATCAACACCGAACATGCTATTATAAATTTAAAGACTCATTCGTCACAATTTTAAGTGCCAAATAATTCCAATTAATGCACAGATATTTCAATGGTAGGAGAACCAGTATTATCTCCGCTTGGCCCCATGTTAGATTACAAGTCCCTTAAGTCAATAGCCATTCTTTTCAAACTAATATAGACAAGGAATGGGAACAGAAAAGAGAAGGGAGAAGAAAAAAATGGACGATTTTTTCAAAAAAAGAAAAAATAAAATTGACCTTATTGGTCCTATTAACTTATGCCGCGATGTATCACAAAGAAAATTATGAGTTCCGACAACTTTTGTACTCAAAATTTCAACCGAGGCATGTTCTGCTAATTAGAAAAATGGAACGACGTCCTTAACCTACAAAGAACGGAACAAAGAAATGCTCCTAATTTACATGGCACGAAACAAATGTAAGCACACTATATAGTTGAAACACAATTTCCGGGCAGAGGTGACGCCATCCAATTTACAGAACGGGTTTCGATTGCGAAAAGGCGTGCAGGAAGAAAGCAAAAACAGGGATGAATCGAACAAAAATGGACGATCGCAGCTTTCAGATGAAGAAAGGAGCAAAATCTAAATAAGAAATTTAGGAAAACTACCCTGAACCAACTCACATGGCATATGGTAACGCAGAATTGGAGAGAAAGCACAAGCCTTAAATACCAAAACCCAAAAAGGAGAAGGACCCAGAAGAGGAAATGAACCCCAAGAGTAGAATAGAGAACAAGAAACAGAAAGAGACCCACCTCCTCGTAACTCCACATAGAACCCAATTCCTCCATGCTCACTTTCTCCAATAACAGAGAAGGCCAGCAGACAAGAAAAGAAAAAAGAAAAACCAAGTGTTGTGGGGGGAGGTAGACAGAGGTTTCTAGCGAGTCATTTATAGATACACATGAGTACAAGGGTGGGAGATGTTTTTTCTCAAAAACTTCCAAAGAAACCAACCCACCCCATCTAAACAAAAGAAGGAAAAAACGAGAGAGAGAGAAAGAGAGAGAGAGAGAGAGAGAGTGTGGATATTTAAAGACCCTAAAAACCTTCCAAGAATGAAACCAAAGAAAAGTCTTGTAGAACAATGCCTACTTTTTAAATCTGTTTGTAATATTAAATTTTTAATATATTAAGAAGAAGAAGAAGAAACATTTTGAGCTCCACCCATGGTCTCCCTCTCTCTATATGTGAATTTTATATATGTAATGCTACCCAAAAAAAAAAAAAAAATGTAAAATTGGTTCTCTAAATTGTGCAGGACTAAAATTAAGCAAAATTTTCCTTGTAAATGCATGTAAGAGTAGAAGGTTAAACGGCTGTTTTCCTCTAAACATGCTTTAAAGCTGCCCTTTTTACGCGGTTCTTGTGTGTGGAGATGGCAAGTTTCCATTAATGACCCTATTTTGAAACCTTATTTCCCTCCGGCGGCTTGGGGTCAACGAGAGCGATTTTAGTGTGGAGGTGCGCGCAACATCGTTGTAACGTCCCCTCCATTTTAATTCGCTGATGTGGCAAAGAAACATTGATCAATACCGTTTGCTACAGCTTTGTTGGTTGTTATCGTGTGCTACCGAATCATAGCCCTGGATCGGACGCCATTTGTTTCAATGCTCTTATTTTTTTTTAATTTTTGTTCATAATTGAATGCTTTTAATTGCCTGTTATTGTTCGTTTCCAAAATTAATATATTCCATTTTTAAAGTTCAAATTTTCCATTTCTCGGCTTCATCGGCGGTGAGCTTAGAACTTCGGATCGAGTTTTTTGGCCGCTATTTCCCGAAGCGCTGGTTCGGGGGGAAGTTTTTCTTTTTTTCTTTTTTTTTTTGTTTTATTTAAATTGAACGTGGAGGAAGAACTGAAAACAAAGGTAAGAATATGAATATTTGCACTTATCTAAAAAAAAAAAAAAAAGAATATGAATATTTGCATACACTAGAAGACAGATACTCGAGTTTGAAAATATTATTGTAGTGACTAATTTAATAATCCTTAAAAGGAACTAATTTGAAACAATCAAATGTTCATTGCTTTTTGTGAAACGTGAAAAGAAAATTCATAACATGAATGGATACAATGTATAATGCCCGGCATTTGTGTTCTTATCTGCACCGAAACAATTAAAAAATTTGAATGCCTAAAAAAATAAATAAATAAAATGTTGTCGCCAAATGAGAAAGGGAATTAATTAAAATGGTGTAAGACACTTAAAATACGAGCTTTGGATTGTGGTGCCAAAATGAAAGTGGGGTTTTTTTTTTTTTTTTTTAAGCTCTATAATATGTACAAAAGAACCTAACATGTTACATATATATATATAGAAGACATTATTTAATTTATCTTTTTGCCAAAAAGAATGCATATATGTGTATATATCTAAGTGTGTTAATATACTCATGATTATCGTTTTTGATTATTTATTTCAATAATAATTTAAATTTATCATCAATATCATACTTTACATGATCATGAATTATTGAGAGTTAAATGCATATTATAATGTTACATGTCTCATTTCGTGTCACTCTTTTCTTCACCATATTATCTTCCTCGGCCTACACTAGATTGCCCTGTGAACTGCCCGAGAGAACCTGAAAAAACAATGATAATGTAGTTGACTTCCATATCTGTTCTTTATTCTATTTGGTGCCTTGTGCATGTATAATGTATGTTTGGTTTATTTCCACGGCCTTGTAGCCCTTGTTTTTTTCTCAGCCACTGAAGTATTTGTACCACTATTAGACCTATATGTAGGAACTATACCTAGCATTTTCTCAAAAGAAAAGTCACCACTGTGACCAAACCCAAAATATCGTTGAAAAGAATTGATAGATTGGAATGGATCTCATAAATGTATTTAATATACCAGAATTTGAATATTGAAAGTATGTAGGTTTGTGTATTATTTGCTTTTAAAATTTATTGCTGAGAATAAAACAGTGCTAATAAATAATTAACTTTTTGGGGCTCCTTTTTTTTTTTCTTGGATTAATTATAAGGAAAAACGACAATACAGGTGCCTCAAACTTTTTCCTCTAAAATGCATATGGGTATCCATCGATCAACACACATTAATTGGAGACGTCAAAGAAAGAACTTTTTCTTTTCTTTTTTCTTTTTATTAGCTAAATGGAAAAGCATCATGGTAACCTATAATTCTGTGTTATATATATATATATATATATATATATATATATATATATAAGTTGTGCCCTCAAATCGTACGGTAGACTAACCCAGGAACTGAATATGTGGAAGAATATATTTTTTGACGTTCAAAGTAAAATATTTAGTCGTTCTTGTCATTGGATGTATTTATGTATTTATTTAATCTCACCTAAATATTTTGACGAAAACTTGTTTTATCTGACAAGAATGAATTTGTTAATTATTAGACCAGTAGGATTGGTAGAAAGAAAGAACTTTTGCACGAATACTTATGGTAAACATAACAACAAAAGTTCATGGCTACTATAGGTCCAAACCAAAACTCATTTATCTACGAATATCATTATTTAATAATATTTATTGAATAATATAATGAATACGAAATAATAATACTACTAATAATAATAATTATTATTATTATATGATTTTTTATGTTTAATTTTGTTTATTTATAAGATTAAATAAAATGTTATTAATTCATACTTTTAATTACTATTATTTTACTCTTAACTGTCACTAACTAACTTTTTTTTTTTTCTTTTTATCTATTTCTGCACCTTTTGAGTTTTGTTTTTGTAGTGGTCTGAACCCAACCGATAAAAAAGGCTTCGAAGATTTTTATTCCTAACGCGAAACTGCCCTGAAAAATATCGTCGTGGCAGGGACAACGAACCTGGATGGGGTACGAATCTTGAAATTCAGGAATTCATCCCCCGACTAACGGCTTCGGTACTCTGCCCGATTTAAAAATTATACCCTACTATTTTACTTCTAGAGTACATAGTAACGTGACCCACGTAACCCGAAGGTACCGTAAGTCCACAACATTTCGTTAATCTTAATCATGAGATTAACTAACGATGATTATGATGTCCTTTCAAAGTCAACCGTGTCATTATTCCTTAATCAAGCTGCCGCTGCCGTTGAAAGTCGAACGGTCGTAGCATGCAACCGTGCAAACACTAATTAAAATTTCTTAGATTTAGTTTAATTCGTTTTGTTTCGTTTTTCTAAGTCAGATCAGAATCGGACAAAGCTGCAAAACTTAAACCTAAAACGGGATTGAAGTTCTTAATAAAGGCCTTCTACACGAATACTGCACACTTCGTCTAATCTGAATGCTCCTCTAATCCCAATAGCTAAAAAATTTCAAAAAAAAAAAAAATATATGAATACAATAAATTAAATATGTGTTGAATATGACCCTCTATTTACTATATAATTATAATTATTAATAATATATTTTTAAATTTTTAAATAATAATAAAAATTATTAATATATATTTAATAATGATAATAATATAACGTTGAGTACAAATCGTCCATCTAGAAATATATTGCTACCATGTGGCATGATAGGGGGTGTAGAGCAACTGAGTCAAAATCCCAAAAAGTAGAGACCCATTCGTCTATTTATCTCCCCAACGGGAACCGACTTTACCTGTCAAACGTATCGCGCGGGCTCCCAAAAAAAAAAAAAGAAGAAGAAATCCAAGAATATGCAACACAAAAATAAAGATAATGTGTCCTCATAGTAGATGGTGCCACGAGTTTTCCAAATATGCGAATCTTTTTTTTTTTTTTTTTTTTTTAGAAGAAGATGCGAATCCCTGTTGCTCTATGCAACTCTATTGCATTTTTGCTTGTGTAAAAGCAAGCAAACATCAAGAAAATTAAGACCCATATATATAAACTATAGTCAATTAATTAATAGCACGTATCCACTATAAGGAGGAGCGTTTAAACATGCTGTGGGCCTATGGGCTTGTCCTGTTGTGCACCCGCACATGGCAATTAGGTGCGATTCATGTGGAAGTCGCCTGCCATTGACACGAGTACAAACGTCCAAAGACCTCGAGCCGCGGTAGTGCCATCCGTGCCCTCACTGCACGACACTTGGCGTAAGGACCGCAGGGGTCGCACGTGCCCAAGGTAACTAGGGAGATTGTTCTAGTGACCCATTGGAAGGGTTGCACGAGCCTCAGGATGCTAACAATAAACCTCGACTTTGATTGATTAGTGTGGGAAAATGTCCTTTTGGTCCTTCTCGAGGGTTTGAAGTTTTGGTGACGTTAGAAAGCGGAGAGCAGTCTGCAAACGGCACGTCGACCCCGAAAAATAAAGGTCTGTGTACGGCATTCTTGTTGGGTGGCAGGAGGAGGATGCCGATTCGAACAATAAAATAGAAGATGATAATTGCTTATGGTTCCTCCATTCTTGTTGGGTACCATTCATTTCAGGGTTAGGCTTGCAAACGTTGTTCTGGCCAGTAAGCTTTGTGTATGAATTTCAATTAACAGTAAAGATTAATTTTGTTATTAAATAATTCTTCTAGCCATAAATATATGACAAATTATGTTTGATCGGGCGTATATTAAATACAAATTTATAATTAAAGATTTAAATTATCGATTATGAGATTTTAATATTATGTTAAGAAATTATTTAATTAAAAAAAATTAACTCTACAGCAAGGTCTAAGAATGGATTTATAACAGTGAGTTGGCATTTAGTTAAAATACGCATTCTGTGTTGTGTCAGAACATTATCAAAACAGGCATCTAAATCCGTTAGCTTTTCGTCTTTAATTGGCTCACAGCATGTACAGAATGTGAAACGCTAACAGTCCGTCCGAATTTTTTTCTCTGGAGGAGCTTGGAATTTGCAATGTGCAATTAAGAGTACGAGAAAGAAGTTCCAAGGAATTAAATAACCAAAGTATGCACGATTCTTATCCAGCTTCTGTCGTTTTCTTTAAGCCATGACTTCGAGAGCGAGAGTGGCCGATGATGTGGGGGTCAAAAGGCATTTGTTCTTAACTGTGGAAGTCAGTCTTGTAGTGTCGAGTACGAAATGGTACTTGGAAAGATAGCAATCCTTGCACTAATGAATTGGTGTCGATGGGTTCCACATTGAACGCAACGAATAATGGTAGACAGATATCTTCAGCGTCATCTTCTGAAAAAGGCACGACTTTTCGCAGTGCCTTTCATTATACACTTGGAATACAACAAGAGTACTGTTAGGGCACTAAACTTTCGCCGAAGTTCCTTTTTTTTTGTTTTTTTTTTTAATTACTAAAATTTAGTAAGCACACACAAAGAGTACACACATAATGATGTGAAATAATACCAGCTTCTAACTCTTTACGCGGGCTTTACCTCGTTGAATTCATGGATGGAATCTCAATATGACACGTATTGACTGCCAAAAACTGCACTTTGCTTAACAAAAAAGGGTATGAGTGAAATTTTAAGTGTAAATATTATTCCCAACAATATGTATATCCTTTGGTCGATATAAATCAAGTGGGTTTTAATTCCTAGTCATGATCGTTTCAGTTCAGATTTATACAACAGTCGGCTTTTTACAAATAGTTAACAGGGTGAAAATCCTTCCAAAACATTGCCTGCAGATATTGGTGAAAAATACATATAGGTGATCGGGTTCAGGTCATAGGATCCTCCGAGATGAACAAACGCGCAATAATAAAAAGTAATCAAATGTCGTCGAAGCGATCTTCCAATGTCGTTGCTTATTTTGACTAATCATGCAAAATGGTGGGTGCTTGCTTTGATTGAATAGCAATTAGTTGAAGATATTCGATGTCGGGGCACTTTTTAGGGTAAAAGGCTGGTTCAAAGTTTGAATTTGGTAGTTCAAAGCTGACTTTCTTGGACACTCACTTAACGAGCTTATAACCATACGAATGCCTTAATTATGTCGGCGAGTCCCCGCAAGTCAGTAGGGGGTGGCGGCAAGGCAAAGGGGACCAAAAAGCGATCTCCTCCATCTATAAGTATTTATTAATGTGGGCACTTTGAAACAAAGATGCCGTCAGGAGAATGAAGGAGCTAGTCTATAATAATTACATAAAGATAGTAAATTACCGTGAGCGATTTGGAGATTTGGGGGTGAACTGGAAGTTCCAAAAACTACCAGAAACCAACCGATTCTTAGGTTTATTAGTTTAAAATTGATACAGTTGTTAACTGTCAGACAATGTCGTATTAACAGTCCTAACCGGCTAACCCTACTGAGATTTCCTTACCCACCCCAGGCCCTAGCCCCATATCCCCAAGCCTCATTTCCCATTTTCTGTCGTGACTACTTACTTTTTATGTGAAAAATAGTTAGTTAATTGTTATTTTTTCCTTATTTAGATTTTTTTGAAAAAAAATTGCGATTCATGTGCCCAATACTCATAACGCACGTATTAAAAAGCTAGTAGACGTAAAAAACATGAAAATGAAAAAAAAAAAAACACAAAAAAGGAAGTGCTCGACACAAATGGCATTGGGAGCACTCGATAAACCCAGGACGGTCGATACAAGATGGCCCAATCATGGATCATTTGAAAGTTGAGCCTACCCAATATGGAATCCCAGCCACAAAAGGTTATTGGGCCAACCCAATTGAAAGACAAGCATCCAAAGAAATTGGAGAGCAAGCTAGAGGTGTGCGAGGTAATAATGAGTTGCTTTATTCCTCGTCTAATTGCACTAGAATTAGAGTCGACTCCGTGCTATTCGGTTGTCCACCTAGCACTGCTGCAAGTAAAACAGCGGAAAATGAGGAGGCCGAAAGAGTCATCCACAGCCTGCTTGCGCTTCTCAAGTTTTTCTCTTGGATGTCGGAAATATGGGCACGTACAATTTTCCGGCAAAAGACTTGGACTCAGTTCCAAAAACCCAACCTCGCAAGTGAATGAAAAATGAAAAATGATATTTACCCGAATTTGCAGAAATTGTGGGCTCATAAGTAAGTGAAAACCCAACCTCGTTAATTTTGTGGGCTCATAAGTGACCCCTTGTAAAACCCACAAAAACCCTGCCCCCACATGCTTTCGGACAATGCTCAAATTCGAGCGGAATAGCATTGCTACAAACTTACTCCGTCGGAGAAGTCCAATCAGCCTCCGAAGGATAAGAAAAAAATCCAAACACTGAGGGCTGGGTTTGCCCGGATGGTGGCAGTTCATGCCGCCGAACTTCGGGTCGAATCCCGGACCTGGACCCTCACCGCCCCCCTTTTTGGGTCGCTGCGCCGCGGTTCCAATCGACCCAAAAAAGACAAATCCAAACACTACATGTGGCGAAACAAAAGCTCCTGAAAACTATTGTTGAGTATAAGAAAAATATTCACTAAAAACAAAGAACTATATAAAAAATTAATTTAAAATTTTTATGATTTAATTCTAAAATCTTTTTATATTTTTAATTAAATTCAAAATTTTTTAAATTTACTTCTAATTAGTTTTTGAAAAAAACAATTCAAATTATTTAAAATTATATATTAATTAAATAAAAAATATTTACGGTATATCTAAAAATTAATTAAAAATAAAATTTAAGAATTTAAATAAGAATATAAAAAATTAAAAACTTAATTAGAAAAATTTCAAATTATTATTTTTTTTTTTTTCACATATCCTCCAAAAACATGTATAATGATTCCAATAGATAGATGCCTATTATAGGCATGTTGTCCTTTCAAGGTCCAGAGAACATACAAGGGGCAAAAGAAAGGTTTAAAAATATTTTTGGGGCAGTCCAATTGGCTGTCCACGATCAACTAATGCAATCAGATAGGAGTATAAAAGCCGAGAAGAAGAAGAAGAAGAAGAAGAAGAAGATGTCGTTCATTCTTAAACAAACACGGCGTGACAATTAGATTCCGAGAAATGATCAAAACAAATGGAAACCAACGTCATGATCCCTTTATTCTATCAAGAAGGCAGGACAGCGTTCGCTATCATGAACACTTTCATTATCGTTTTGTGCTTGTGGAGCTGCCAAGTCCACCACTTCTAAATCTTACTATGTTACAATCTAACTAGGCATTGGCTGGCACTGGGTTTTTTTTTTTTCGAGCCAAAAGATTTTTAATTTAAAGCTAAGAAAAGCAGGAAAAAAGAAAGAAATTACTGCGATAAAATAATTAATGAAAGAAGAATAAAAATTAGTTTGTTCGGTCTGTCAAATTAAGGTAACAATAGAAGAGTAAACAAATCATTTTACTTTGCCTAATCATTGCAAAAATAAGCCAGTCAAGGTAGAACCTTGGTTCAATGCACCAAAAAGATTAGTATCAGTCGTGACACGACAGGCCCTTTTTTTTTTTTTTCTCGCTCCCCCCCCCCCCCACGATTATACGTAATCCATACACTTTTTTATTCGTTGATTATGTAATGAGAATTAAAGAAAAATGCTACTCCGAATTCCGAAATAATAAAACAACTCTAATATAAGCCACACGCGGGAACCAAATCTTCAAGAAGCCCTTTTTTACATGGTTCGAATCAGCTTCTAGACCAAAGTAAACTTCACACACAGCTCTACTTCCAAGGCTGTCGAGACGCCCGCCGAAGCTGAGAAACTAAATCCCAAATGATGACCTGTTTGTGTAATTGCGCAATCATTCTTGTTTACGCTGTTAGTTCGATCCACTCCATTGTTCGTGCCATTCTCAATAACTCTTCTTGAATCGTGCAGTCAATGGCAAAATGCCAATTTCGCGGTTCAAGGACCACGTTTTTTTTCTTTGCTCGGAGCAAAAAATTGAGGAAGTTAGAATGATATATTATTCAATGAAATTAAATGTACATTCAGTTCTACTGAATAAATAAAATAAAATTCAATTTTATGATTATAAAATACAAATAAAAATTTTTAATCATTAAATTATAAGAGAGTGAGTAAATTGTCTTACATTAATCATTCTTTGTTTTCTTCCCCCTTATTCTCACGTGTCTCTTACATTCTAATAGAGACCGGACCCATGTCAAATGACAGCCACAAAATTATTGTCGGCTCACACCGCAATAGATTTTGCTAGATTAACCGTGCCACCCTGGACAGATTCACAATGATTCAAAGCCTTCCAACCAACGAAGTCCATCCACGCCATTGGCAGTCCACATCAACAGAGTGTCTTCATCCACACACGGGAGGGGACAACATATCACCGCCCGATCATGATCTCCACTCATTCACAACCGACCCCCGAAAAAACAAACTTCAATTTTGCAAGACTATGCGCGATTGGTACACGGAAGTGAAGCCAGTGCAAACCAACCTCCATTGTCCACGTCACCACAATATCCAGAACGCTAAATAAATCGGATGGTCGGTCAGCCAAAAGCCTAAACAATCATTGAGGGACCAAGATTCCGCCACTATTTGTCGGCGACGGAGAACCCCCTCCGTTCTCTGATTGGCCTGTCGACATTACATCATCCGTACACGTGGCATCATAGGAATAAATGGGAGGCTGCCTACCAGACAACGGCAGGTGGCTGCCAGCGTCAGCATCCCTCTTTATGTTTTTTAACCTCGTTGAAAACGAGCTGCGACCAGATGGGAACCGGCCATTTCGGTCACGTATTGTTGCACTAAGTCCCCCTGTATATATATGTATCCCTCGAGTGAGCTGTATAGACACAAGCAACAGCCCAAAAAAAAAAAAAAAAAAGAATTTGGCTTTGAAAGCAGGAATTTTTCTAAATCTCAGAGCCGAATCGGAATTTTAGAAAATGCCAATCACTAGAATTGCATTTGGAAATCCAGCCGAAGCTGGCCACCCCGATGCCCTCAAGGCGGCTCTCGCGGAGTTCATTTCAGTGCTCATTTTCGTATTCGCCGGCGAAGGCTCCGGCATGGCTTTTAGTAAGAACGTCCCGAATTTAATGCATACGATTACTTAATTATGATTGAAAATGCTAGCAAGAAATTAAACTAATGGTGTGGTTTTATAATTTGGCAGATAAGCTGACTGATAATGGCTCGACTACGCCAGCCGGCCTAGTGGCTGCCTCGCTGGCTCACGCCTTGGCCCTCTTTGTTGCGGTATCAGTTGGTGCCAACATTTCCGGTGGGCACGTAAACCCAGCTGTTACATTCGGCGCCTTTGTTGGTGGCCACATAACACTCATTAGAAGTCTACTGTACTGGGTGGCCCAGCTCCTTGGATCCGTGGTCGCTTGCCTGCTTCTCAGAGTGGCCACTGGCGGATTGGTAAACATCTTTTAAGCTTAATAATCCAATAATTAACTCTTTGAATTGGGCTTCAGTAATTTTCTCTTCCTGAATAAATATTGATAGGGCCATTCGTGTCTTTATATGAAAAAAAAAAAATGTACACTTTAAAGCCAATCGGATCTACCAACAATCGGCAAATACCAATACAGAAGTATAAAAATTGAATAGCAAATGGCAAAATTAATGTAACGCTCCTCTAAGAATAAGGGGGAAAAAAAAAACAAAAGCTTACTATGATTTTATTATTATTTTTTATTCCTGAGCAGGAAACATCGGCCTTTTCTTTGTCATCTGGAGTCGGTGCAGGGAATGCTCTAGTGTTCGAGATAGTGATGACCTTCGGCTTGGTATACACCGTGTATGCAACAGCTCTGGACCCAAAAAAGGGTAACATAGGGATAATTGCACCCATTGCAATTGGTTTCATAGTGGGTGCCAACATCCTAGCGGGCGGTGCCTTTGACGGGGCATCAATGAACCCAGCAGTCTCCTTTGGACCAGCTGTGGTCAGTTGGACATGGGACAACCACTGGGTCTACTGGCTCGGCCCATTCGTGGGCGCCGCCATTGCCGCCGTTGTTTATGAGGTGTTCTTCATTAATCCGAGCACGCATGAACCGCTCCCCATTTCTGCAGATTACTGAAAGATTGAAGTCTCTCTGATTTCCAGTGTCGCTGGTGTTGTTTTGTTTGCATCTGGTTTCTGTTAATTGTTGATTCCCGTGTCTTTGTCTTGTATTTTCTTCAACCATTTGTTTAGCATTTCGGTCACAACTTCTCAATTGACGATGCTTTAGGTGAAGACTTAACGCTAATTACACTAAATTTGAAGTCAGAAACAAATTAAAGCACAAAAATAGGTCTGCAGTTAGATAAGGTTAACCCCTAATCAGAGAGCGTCCTAATCAGAGAGCGTCATGCAGCTGGTCCATCTCCATCCCATTGAAAAATGTCAGAAGGCGAGATAATTTTGATAAAAAATAAATATAGAAAACTCAGATAAAAAAAAAAAAAAAAAAAAAAAAACCTCGACACCATGCCAGATTTCTTCAAGAATGGTCAAACGGAGACAAAAACCTTCTAGACAGATTTGAAGTCATCGGTTGGAAACTGGAAAGACTTCAGAGATATGAACTGAGAAAGGCAAAAACACATTATTAACTTGCTTGAAGAAGAATTATCAACCTTAGTACCTAACAAAAAGCAACACACATAATTTCAGACATTACTGCGTTGAAGGGTTTAATCCAATGGTTCCGCGCTTGATTTAGGAACTAGAATTGTGAAAAATAAGTACGACGATGTGCAATTTAGAGCTATACCCTGGCTTAAGCGGTAGATGGAACAAACCATCAGATTTCAAGTCTTATCGCCGAGCACATGGATTTGGGATCACTTTTCCGAGCACATGGATTTAGGATCACTTTTCCACTGGGGAATTGCTGGATCACTTCTATGACCGTGTTGTTGCTTCCCCGCGTAGGAATGAATGTACATGGACGTACCAAGGAGAGAGGTAGAAAGACACGTACACTTACTTGTACATTCTGGACACCGTCTTGTTTTTTTTGGCCAAACTACCCCTCACATCCACCAAACATTATAAAATCTCTGGTTTGAACCGTGAAGTCATGCATTCACGCATTCTTCTTTCCATGGTGGCTACCCAGTTTTGACCACCTTTGCTTCAACAGGTGGAGGTACAATTGGAACCAGAGGAAGGGATGGCACACGAGCACAACCTGAGCCAAAAAATCCCAACAACCATTTAAAAAGCCCAATAAAAAAAAATTGAGAAGTAAGATGATAATTAGTGTACGAGTCCAAATAAACATATTAGAAAGGTGAATCATTATAGATGGTGCCCATAAATCGATGTCATCATCTCATCTACCCTTTCCTTGTAAAGGCAGGTGCATCACCAACTTAACCATAATCTTTTCACTTAAAATCTGTGTTATTAAATCGGAACCTACTTAAATAAATTCCGTATCCAAAACTGGAATATTGAGACCAATTGCCCGCTATAACAAGACTACGAAGACAAGAAAATGGTGAACAAGCAAGTCTCACAAGAAGTTAGCCATACCTTGAGAAAGTCATAATAACTGAAGGTGAGAGCAGCAAAGAAGTCTGCATAGAGGTTCTTCTTCACAAATGGAAGTGCTTTGTACATGGGCCACACTGTACCAATAAGGGTGAGAAGGAATTAAAACAAACTGACACGGCAGATTCTCATTCAAATGACAAGGAATTTTTCTTCACAGAGCAAAGTTCAAAGCATTGAAAATTAAGGTAGATGAGATACATCAAGTACTCACTTTCACCGGGAACAAGTCCTACTGAATACAGCACAATGAATGCGGTATACCTAGCAAAAAGCAAAAGCCATATCATACGTAAAGGAATCCAGCTCCCACGGCATAAAAATTCAGCCACTGCAAATGTTCCTGAAAACATTGGCTCAAGTGTCCGTCCGTGGGATGTCCTTGTTTTTTTCTTTTTTTCTTTTGTTGGGGGGGGGGAAGGGGGCATGTGCATCCTGAATCATATGGTGTGGTGTATCAAAGACAGGAAAGAAATTCTAACCTGATGTATGTGAGCCAGGATGGGCGACTTCCAATGCAGAGCAAAGCTTAATGGGGATATCTGATTATCTAAATCCAATATCACATCCATATCATTTTCTGTTCTTGTTCCAAGATATAAAGCAAACACAGAAATGAAAAAGGAGAAAATATGTCAAAATTTGGACACACCATACACTGAGCCACCAAAGGATGTGATAGGCACCAAAAGGAAAAAATTTGTACTTCTTATGGAAGATAAATAACTTAACAAAAGTTACATGAATGGAATCTGGCTTAGGATGCTCCATTTGACAAAGCCTCGTAACCTTGAATTGCAAGTCCCATAGCATAACAAGCTAGTAGAGTCATTGACAGGCCAATGGTAACAAATAAGGTTAGATCCACGACCAGTTTAAGCATCCTATGCGCTCTCTCTTCCCATCTTGCCCAAAAAATATTCATATCCCTTAGCTTACTGTGTGTGACAGTAATCACTCCTACACAACCAACCCCTCAATTGGCAACCGTATACTAAATTGATAATATCTGACACTCTACAAACTTTCCCAGTTATGCATTTTCACTCTTTTCTTCCAATTTCGCTCTAACAAAAATAGTGAATGCGGCAACTAAATACACGTTGACAGAATGCTCGTTCCATTTTGAAATGCAATGTAATAGTAACATTTCGCAGCCATAAGCAGACAGGCCATGAGAATTCATCTAACTGTCCGTGTGATGAAAATAATCACCAGAAAACTGACCTCGGCTAGGCTCCAAGCAACAAAAGTGATAAAAACCGAATGCAACTTCTGGACCTGCAGTACATTTTCATGGCCATTGTTCGTAAAATACAATATAATGCGCCTATCCAGTTCAACTCCATATTCAACGAATCTGGAAATTTAACGAGAAAAAAAGTGTAAAAAAATATATTACAGATAGAAGGTATCAAAAGATATAGAATTTAAGTGGTCTCCATGTACTGAAATAAAACAAAAAGACAATCTCTATCAGTGTACGAACAATGGCCAACACGAAATGGGTTCTTCCTCCCCGTTGCATAAAAGGAAACAACACTCCAGTTGGAACAATTCCTCCAAATATTTTGTAGAGAGGTGAAACAGAATTAGCTCAATTACCAAATTTGAATGACATTTTCAGTTCGGATACAAATAAAGCTTAAAACTTGATATGGACTGACCCAATGCTCCGTGTATCACTTCCAAGAACCCAATGATTTGCAGTAAACCTTCCGAGAAAAGCAAGACGGAGAAACCGATTCAATATGCAAATTTAACCAGAAACCCAATCTAAATAACCATACAAAAGAGCGGGACTTGAAAGAAATTAAAGGAAAAGAAGGGACCGGGTGACCGATTAGTTCTCCAGCAGAGGCATAAGCTGCACTGAGTGACTTGGTGGAAATAAAGTTGTTCGAAATTCTGAGGAAAGCAGTGGCCCTGTCATGTAAACATGATCACAATTCACGCAAGGAGGAACTCAGAGTGGGTCAGGCTTGAGGGATTTGTGAAATCAGATTCATTGCAGATTACCATCCAATGGCCTGAGGAGAATTGTAAGCGAAGAGACAGGGCTTCGAACTCTTTTTTTTTTTTTTATGTGACGGTTTTGTTAGTGCCTCGTCAACATCAGTGATCTTGTAGGGTCAGTGCATTGAAAAGTCGCATGTCAGACTCGTAAACCTTGACGAAACAATTGCTGCCTTTCATTCTTCAATTTTCATTCCTTTCCCCCCTTTCTGTATGAACCCTTTCAGTGGACAAGAGTATGCAAATGTTTGTCAATATCAATAAATAAATATTGGTGCTCCTCCAGCAATTAAAAATTGATTGTTGGATCGTGAGGGCTAACCACTACACAAATACAAAATTCCTTTAATGTTATCACAGGCGCCCCCCCTGTCAATGTCCCGACACAAGCTCTTTGAATGTGGAGCAGAGCACAGCTCACAGAAAGAAAAGGGGGGGGGGAATTTGGGATGCAGAGCAGCCCATATTCTTAATGCTTTCAAACTTGACTAAAAGAATTGCACAATTAATGTTATCAGCCCATATACAGACAGCCATTTACACAACTGAAACCCATGATCTTTATACCATAACGAAGCAACCTCAGCTTTACATCTATCAAACAATAGCTAGTGAAAGATTTTATGTGAATTACGATCGGAGTCTCCTACTTTTAGAAGCCAACCATAATCCTTGAAGGGTTGCCTCACCTAAATTGTGGGTAACTTGAAGGCAAAAGTGATTAAGGTAAATATTTTGTTAGAATAGATATCTTTAGAATATGAATTTTATAGAAAAGGACAACAGGAATGAAAGAATCTTCTCTTTTCCTGGGCAAAATGGTATGCCCATCATGCAGGGCGGTTTTGAAGTATAATTATTTGGATTTAGCTTTTCTATCCCTATGCAATACAGAACTTCAGTTAAGATGTCAATAGCTGGAAATCATATGCAGTAAACGCTCAGTGATTACTCTGTGCTAGTCTTGATTTGGAGATCTGTTTCCATTCCTAATTGGGGGAACGTGAAAATGCCGATACAACAAATACAATTGCCGTCCATGCTGCTTGGGTGTGTGTTATGGCTGTGTATGTGTCTGTATTATGTCCATGTCAGCTGTTCAGGGGGGGTTCAAAATTCTAGCATCATCATGCCGAACCAACTCGATTTGCTAATTGAGAGAATATGAAAACGCTGATATAACGAGTTCAATTGCCGTTCATGTTGCTTGGGTGTGTGTTATGGCTGTGTATGTCCTCGTCTGCTGTTCAGAAGGGTTCCTAATTCATGCTGAACTTACTTGACTCGAAAACAATACTAAAGCTTAAAGTTTTATTATACATCCTTCGGCATACCCATCTCCATGAGATTATTCCTCTCTCACAAGTAGACACACATAGCACCTCTATGCAGAAGACAATTGCACGATAGGTGCCTTAGAGAAAACCCATGCTGTACAGGATAGAGCTTCCTCAGAGATCGACTACACATATGAACAGAACTAAATAAAGAATATCTAATTAGCCAATCGCCAACATTGCCCCATGCTCAAAAGGGAGAAACATCTTGCTCTCCTCTTCATCCATCCTCCATAGCATGTCTGGACCATACTCCCATGGTGGAGAAACCAATGAAGGACAAGGGAAATTGCAACCGTCTTCACTAAAACCATCACAAACGGGTTCAATAGTGCTTTCAATGTCTTTCCAGATATCATCCATTGAGTATCCATTTTCACCTCCATGGGCTGCCTCTTTTGTCTTATCTCCTGAAAGTACCATTGCTGGCCCTCCAGTATCATAAAAACTTGCTTCTTCAGTCTCTGGGAAAATTGATGTATTCGCTGTGGTAACATTGGACGATGAGGCTGATGATGACAGGGATGGGGAAACCGCCCTTTTCCTCTGTTGAGTCGACGGAGAATTCGACCTTTTATTCTCTTGAGCCTTTTTCCTCATATGGGTCCTCCAGTAGTTCTTTATCTCATTATCAGTTCGCCCTGGCAGTTTGCGAGCAATCCTCGACCATCTACAGGCAATTACACGACATCAAATACTAACAGCAGAAAAAAACACAGCCACAGGGATTCAAAAAGGAATCTAAAGGTTTTCATATAGTAACTGGAGTGCTCTGCTGTAAACCAAAAACAAACTTTGAGCAACTAAGAATCTGATTTCAGATCATGTATCTGAAATCCTAAGATGGTCTAAGTTACGATCAGAAAGCTCTGAAGAAAACCAATTCCCAAAGACTTTTATGTGTGAAAATCTGCAGTAAAGAAGAGGGAAATCGTTAACAGAAGACCGTAGATTATTTCTCAAACCTATTTCCCCATTTGTCGTGAAGTTCCAGCACGAGTTTCTCTTCCTGGGGAGTCATCTTGCCTCTTTTGAGGCCAGGGTGCAGATAATTGACCCATCTCAACCTGCAACTTTTTCCAGTTCTGTTCAAACCTACAAAAAAACAGGTGGTTAATGGAAGCTCTTCCACAAGACCGCCCATCTCCAGATAAGCATACCTATTATTTGTCTCCCGCCACCTTCAAACCTGACACTTTCGCTATAAAATCCCATCTGCGATCTCCAAACAAGTGCACAAAGTTGATCAGGACAATGTCCTCTTGTTCTGTCCATGGACCCTTTCTGATTGCTTCTTGCATCATTTTCATCTTTCCTCTGTCAGCTTCTGTCTCCAACTTTTTCTTGGGAAAACTTTTTTCACTTGTGGTTCTGCGAGGTGCGGTGCAGAGCACTACCCTATATATAAGCAAGTTTCCCTTGTTTTGCACCTTCACTGTACATGTGGCGTGGCGCACGCATGCTTATTTTTTGATAACACCAAATGGGTCTGATGTCACCCATTATAGTGTAATAGCCGAAGTAAGTGACTGATATGTTGATGTAATTTTCAGACTCAGTCCTGCGGGGTATTATATAAACTTTTGAGCAGTATCAATTTGAGTGGATTCAGAATTTGGCCCATGAAGATGGCAATGTAGTCCATTTTCCTACTATTGATTAGGCCTTGGAACTGTAAGATTAGGCCTTGGGATTGGTTCCGAAGGAATGTTTCAAATCGGTAATTGAGCATATATTGATGTCAGATAGTAAATTTGAAAGTGAAGTTTCTTATATTAACTTTTGAAATTAGCTAGTAATGTCTGTTACCATGCATCCATCTGGGTTAATGGAAGCAAAGTGAGTCATATAATAGAGCTTTGTCATCTATTATGGAGTCAGATTGAAAAGAGTTATAGTCGATTTTCATTAATTGAATTGACAAAAAGGTGCTGGATAAAATTTTCATTAAATTAAAAAATTTTAAAGGAATAAGTTGATGATGTTCATCTCCTCATCCTTCCATTCTATTCCAGTAAAAATGATAGTATTCCTCAACTTTTATAAAGGGAATAGACATGGAAACGAAGTAAAGGGAAAAAGAAAAGAAGACAACTTGAAAAGGAAAAATGGGAAGGAACTGTTTAGGTTCCATGTAAGGGATCGCCTCTTGAAGCGAAGGTGCAATGAGATATTATTTAATAATATATATGCATGTACTGTAAAATGCGAAGTAAATCGGCTTTGCAACTTGACAAGGCTAGCGCACGCTGTTACTAACACTTTTAGCCGGCTTTGATTACCAATTACGCTAAGATATCTTAGCTTCGTTTGTCCATGAACCAAATATAAAGTTCATGTCAGGCAATATATAAGATTTATTTATTTCCACCATTATTTTTTTACTGTAAAATTGTTGTCGAGCGATGCAGGCATATGGTTGTCTTTTCTACTGATTGAGTTAATGTTGATCTTTGTTTTAAAAAATCTCATTTTTTATTTTGGCACTACTCATCTTTGCTATTCTTTTGTATATACCACAAAGTTTGCATAGCAAACTTGAAACAGGTGGTTGTATAAGGAAACCTACCAAACCTAAACACATACTAATATGAGAGTAAGACACAACTAGTAAAAACTCTCATTTTCTATTATTTAACAAAAACCTCCTTGCATATTGCCTTTTTCAACTTTATATTACTACTCCCAAATTTCTTTTAAAAAAACTATTTCTAATGAATTGTGATAATAAAGATATATTTCAAAATCTTTGATTTGTAAAAAGTTATAGAAAATGGAGTTACAATAGCTTCATCCTTAGTAAATTTCATTGTGACTCAACTGAAGAATTATAGTGAGCAAACCTTTAAACAATTCAAGGTCTTAATATGAATACATTCAATTGTTACAGAAGTTATATTCAATAAAATTATGACTTGTGAAATAGCTCAAAAAGTTTGGAACAAACTAAAAAGGAGTATGCAGGAAATGAGAAAACCATATCCATGTAGCTGCTCAACTCGATAAGGGAGTTTAAGCTACTATAAATGAAAAATGCTAAGAAGATCAAAGAATACAATGATAAGGTGTTAAAACTAGTCAATCAAATCAAGTTATTAGGAGGAGACCTTAATGATACAAGCATTATGCAAAAGATGCTTATAAGTTTACTAGAAAAGTTTAAGTCCAAAATATCTTCCTTAGAAGATTTTAAAGACTTAACCAAAATTACCTTGAGAGAACTGGTTACTGTATTACAAGCTCAGGAGTGAAGAAAATTAATAAGATAAGAAGAGGCAATAAAAATGCTTTTTCAGTCAAACATACAGAAAAAGATTAGCAAAAAAAAAAAAAAGAAACAAAAAAGAAAGTAGCCAAGCAAAGATCCTGAATGTAACACATCAAATAAGAAGCAGTAGGTTAACTTTATTCATATTGTAAGAAGACAAATCATCTTCTTAAGTATTGTTGATGGATGCCTAATATTATATGTAGGAATTATAATGAAAATAGGCATCAAGAAAAATTTTATCTAAAAAAGAAAGGATCAAAGTAGAAACAAGAGGCACAAATTGCCTATAATGAGGTAAAAGAAGTAGAAGAACAACTTTGTATAGTAAGAAATGCAGTTGATCATAAAGAGACAGATATCTAGTTAATTAACATTGATTATATAAACTATATGTCTCTAAATCTATCTCTTTTTAGAAGTCTTGATATAAGTTTTGCTTTAAAGGTCAAGATAGGTAATAGAGACTACATATAAGTAAAAGGTATAGGTGCAGTTATAATTCAAACACATACAAGTATTAAACTCATCACCGAAGTTTTGTATGTTCTACAAATCAATCAAAGTCTCTTAAGCATTGGACAACTTAAAAAAAAAAAGGCTATTTATTAGAATTTAAAGACAACTCATGCTCCATTTACGACTTATATGGCATAAAATCGATAACAATTTCAATGAAAAAGAAAAATTTTCAAGTGAACTTGCAACATTTGAAATGTCGTGTTATGCCTGCAGCTCTTAAAATCAAGTTTTTATAGTAGAAAAGACTAGGACATGTCCATGATGTAAACTTACTGAACTTAAGGAGGAAGCTAGTGATCGTAGATATTAAAGAAAGAGGAGTCATCTGTCAAGCCTACCAATAAGGAAAACAAACCCAACTCCCTTTTTTAATTGATCAAACTAGAAGGAATAATAAAAAGTTACAACTAATTCATTATGACATTTGTGGTCCAATAAATACAAAATCACTCAATGATAATAAGTATTTTATGATTTTTATTAATGATCTAACTAGATTTTGTTAGATCTATTTTATAAAATAGAAGTCTGAGGTTATCGTGATCTTTAAGCAGTTCAACAATGAAAAACCAAAGTAATTCTAAGATCAAAGTCATAAAGAGTGATAATAGAACTGTGTTTACTATAAGCCAATTTAGAGATATATGCATTATAAAAGGAATCAGGCAATAACTCACAGTTTCATACACACCCTAACAGAATAGGATGAGTGAGAGAAAGAATAGAAGTATTATAGAGATATCTAAATGCCTTTTGTTTGAGAAAAATATGCTAAAAAAGTTTTGGGCAAAAGCTGCAAACACAATGGTATATCTACTAAATTTACTACTATCCAAACCTTTAAAGGATTAAACTTCATTTGAAACTTGATATAAATTCAATCCATTTACATGTCACTTAAGAATTTTTTTATGCATATGTTATGTATTAGTACTAAAGAAAGAGAGTAGCAAGTTAGATCAGAAAGTTATACTTTGTATGTTTATTGGCTATATAGGCTCAACAAAAAAAGTAAAAGATCTTTAAGTTAACACCAGTAGAGAATTAAAGTTTTGTGAAGAATAAAAATAAAATTAGAACAAATCATGTATAGAAGGCCCTAGCTCAAGAACTGTTCAAATAAAAACTTTCTAATTATAAGGACAAGATCCTTTGAAGATATTTATGAAAAAAATGTAGCAGTAGCTTTGAAACCTACAAACTATGTTAAGACATGTAGAAGCTACAACTAAAAAAAAGCTATACAACTTAAGATGGATGCAATTCATAAGAATCATATATGGATTCTAGTTAATAAGTTAAAAGATGAGAACCTTATTGGACTAAAATGAATATATATAATTAAACTTAATTTGGATAGATCAATTAATAAGCATAAAGTAAGGTTTGTAGCTAAAGGCTTTGCATTATAGTATGGATTAGATTATACTAAGACATTTGCTTTAGTGGTAAGACTTGATACTATCAAATTACTGTTAGCTCTCACAACATAAAAAGGGTAGGTAGTCTATTAATTAAATGTGAAGACAATATTCTTAAAAAAAGCACTAAATAAGAAGGTGTTTGTTGAGCAACTTTAAAGCTTTTAAGAGGAAGGTGAAGAGTATAAGATTTATCTATTAAAGAAGGCCTTATATGGGCTAAAATAGGCATCAAGAGTTCGGTATAGCAAAATTAATGATCACTTGCTCAAGTGTTCCTTTAATAAAAGTATAAATGAGGTCATAATGTATATAAGAGAACATAACCATGATCTTATGATTATGTCTCTTTATGTAAATGATTTATTGATGGTTGGAAGTAATATACAATTGATGAATTAATTTAAGGCAGAAATGAAAAGGGTTTTTGAGATAACTAACTTAGGAAAAATAAAGTTCTTCCTAAGTATATAAGTCTATCAAACAAGTAAGAAAATCTTTGTAAATCAAGAAAGGTATGCTATAAAAATCCTCAAAAGGTTCCAGATAAAGAGCTACAGGGGCTTAAGTACACATATGGTAATAAGAACAAAAATGACAAAAGAGGATGGAACAACCAAAATTGATTCAAGTAAATTTAGGGGCCTTATTGGATACCTGCTCTATTTGACAGCTTCTAAATTTGATATCATGCAAACTACTAGTCCTCTTTCTAGATACATATATGACCTTACTTAAACAGACTTTAAAACTCTTAAAAGGGTGTATAGATACATTAAAAGGTTAATTAGTTTTGAAATCATATTTAGAAAACCAAACAAATTGGCATTAGTTAGTTATACTGATAGTGATTACACTAGCTCCTAAGGTGATATAAAGAGCATAATAGGTTATTTGTTTACCTTAGATTATGGAATTTTTTACTAAAATTCAAAAAAGCAAACAATTATGGCCCAATTAATGACAGAAGCTAAATGTATAGTAATAACTACATGGGTGAATCAAGTAATGTGGCTTCGAAAGATATTAATTAACTTAAAAGTAAAGTTAACAAAAGTAACTACATTGTATTATGACAATCAAGCTATAATTTGAGTCTTTAAAAATCTAATTTTACATGGAATAACTAAGTATTTTCTGATAAAACTTTATTTTACAAAGGAAACACAATAGAACAATAAAATAAGACTCGCATATTACTCAACAAAAGATCAACTTGTTGATATACTTACTAAGCCACTCAACAAAGGATAATTTATGCAATTAAAAGATAAATTGGGGATGCAACGCAATGACACCGAGAAAGAGATTTAAAGAGTTAATGTTATTGCCCTACAACTTCAATAACAATAGAAGTAATAATTTTAGCAACACGAGCAATTGTAAACTAAATATATTAAACCAATAAGTTATTTTAATATTAAATATTAAATTTTATAATTTTAATAATTATAAATTAATCTAAATTATATAATTATTATTTTTAAAAATTAATTATGATATTTAATTTTTTTAAAAAATTAAATTTAAAATTATAATAATTAAAAATTTATAAATTTGAATTAATAAAAATTATATAATTTGATTATATAAAAATTAAATAATTAATAAAAAATATATTGATTTTTACTAATCTATACTACTCATCTTTGCTATTCATTTGTATACATCACAATGTTTGCACAACAAGTTTGAAATAGGCAGTTACACAAGGAGTTTTAGTTTAGCAACCAACAGTTGCAAGTCATGTACCCTCGATTCATTCATTCTGGTTGGAGTTGTTGGGATTTACTTTAGCTCATGTATGCGGTTAGTAGATCTAAAACGACAAAAATTGGTACTATTGCATAATCCCAAAAGCTTGACAAAGACTTGTATGTACATTCATAATGTAAAATTTGGACTGATCTTCCCCTGTTTTCCACCTGCATACATTAGTTTTTGTCAATTATGCTTTATACAGCCAATTTTGACAAGATTTTGAATTGCACTCTTCCATTTTTAGCATATTTCTTTCCCTTCGAATTTCCTATGCCGACACTATTTTCCTTTCTTCAACAATTCATGGTCTAAAACCGCATATCATAGTTTCATTATTTGTTTTTTCAGCAAAATTCGTTTTTGTTTAAATAAAGAGTAGAAGATATAGGGAGGGCCGATGGGTGTTCAGTGGTCTGTCGACAATCCACAACAGTCTCTAGACTGTTGAGGGGAACTAATATACTATTAGGGCACTAGCAATAAGATGATAAGAGGGGATATCTAAAGTGGAATGTGGCATCATGTGCCTGCATTACTGTCAATTTTTCTTGTGATGGCAAAGTCACCGTCCTATCTAGAATGCTACAAACTACCAAAACGAAAAATTTAAGTAAGGGAAAGAAAGGCGATGGTGGCTTCCTTAAATGGTCCCCGTGATGGAGTAGAGATAGAGAGAGTAGGCAAAAAGTTGAACCCGTGTGACGTGGACAGCACCATTTTGTGCTCACCGCACTCGAAACTTTTATCCCACGGCACACATCTGCACTCTACGTATTATGCATATACACGTAGGTGTTCGCGTGACCCATCATAAACATTAATATTTACCGGATATAATATGGTTCATAGAAATTGAGATCGAGCTTTTTTTTTCTTTTCTTTTTTAACATTTTTATATATATAAAAAAAAAGAAGCGTAATCATTATATTTGTGAATTAAAGTTAGAATTATCTGTTACATATTTTCATTTAATTTGCTTTATAAAAATAACTCGTTATTTGAATAATATTAAATTTAAATAAATTTTTTTCTTGTTCAATTTTAAAATTAAGGAATTTAAAATCTCTTACGCTGGACTTCAAACACTTGGTCTTATTAATTTTATCAGGATAAGTCGTCGATGCGGAGACTCTAACCTGGATCAATATAAACAAAAAAACAAAAATAACAAAAAGGACACAGAATCGCTAACCAATGTGATCAACCTTTGAGTATAGAGAAATGGGAGCGTACATAAGCCGTGATGTTTGTGTGCACATGTTTGGGACTTGGTGTTTTTTTCTCCTCAACTATCTTTTCACCTTTTGCTTTGAAATGAGACGGCAATTGCCCATTTTCTTGTTGTTGCCTTTTGTCCATAACCAACAGCCGTCTAGCCAATTCTTCATTTACCTTTTGTTATTAGCTTTGTTCGAGCTGCGAGTCCTATCGGGGATCTCTCCCTTTTGGCCATACGTTTTTCCTCTCCCTTTCTGCAACTCGTACGCAAGCTAATTTTGGATTTCTTTGTCCCCTTTGGGAAAATAATTAAGAATTGGAACTTTTAAATTGAATGTCTTGGTTCATATCTAATGAACTGAGAGGAGATTTATAAGCCACGGAATGATTACCATGTTGGGTATTTTAATAGACCGAAAAGAAAATTCTTTCTTCCTTTTCTAGGCCAGACACGATGCTGTTTTAAGATGCTATCTGCTTTGTTTTGTGGTTCAAACAAGAATGCCAAGTGGCATCGGCTATGCACTACTGACATCTGACATTCTGTGTACCATAACAATACTGCAAGGCATGATAATATATACTACACAACATGATAAGATTATGTCTTGCTACCTCTGGTTTGTTATTAGATATACTTTTCTTTTCGCATTGACTTGAGTTTGAGTTTAATTATTGTTGATCACTCCTAAATAAATCTAGATTTATGTTGATGGTGTAATACTGGTCAATATTAAACTCAAACATTAAGGTATAAAGTAAGATGCGACAGCGTAATACTCATTAATATTAAGTTTAGATGTTAAATATATAGACCACTTGGGTATAAGAAAGAATCACTCGAAAATAATAATATTTGAGTGTTAAGCATGAGATAAGATTTAAAAATTCTATATAAATATAATAGTATTAAGATGATAAATTTTTTAAAATAAATTTTCAATAAATAAATAATGTTGATGTTGACTCATTAATATAATAATTATTATATTTATAATACTTTTTTATCCGATAAAAAGGGAAAAAGGAGAATATATTCTGCTAATTTGCATTTTTGTCCTGAATAGACACAATTAACGTAGGATGACGGCATCGTGATATTATATTCTTTGTAAGGCGGGCTTGTCTTTTATGAAATGGGAGTAAAAGGTCCCGGGTCTCGGGGATGTGAGAGACATAATGTTACTCGTGATTGATCAGGCTTTAACATATTGTACTGCCAGGGAAACTCACAACAAAAATTATAGGAGAAAATGATTTCGTCTTTGGGATGCTTTGACGTGATAGCATTCCAAAACCATAGTGGACCACCGTCCACAAGTCTTAAAAAGTAATGGGCCAAACGCTGGGTGGCCGTGCTTGATATGAAGGCACCTAAGGTGGAGATCCTTTTTATCCCGACGGGTCAAAAGCAGAGTAGCTCCAGTGGTGAGCATTTACAATGATTTAGAAAACTCTAGGACCATGAGGGTCATTGTCAGCTTCCGTTAGTTTTACTTAATTGAAGGACTGAGGTAACAGGCAATACCAAAAAGAAATAAACAAATTCCAGAGAGTACGAGCTGGGATTGACAGATTGCTCGATCGGTCGTGAGATAACGAAAGTGGGATTCCCATTTGTCAAGATTCCGAAGATGGCCAATGCCCTTAAGGACAAGGAAGCAGATTGATTCATCCAGTCTATTATCTTTCTAGCAATGATGCCTCTGATCACTGTTGTTTTGTTTCATGATAGGACTTCTTGTTTATATGGCTTTCTTTCTTTGCCTCGCCTTTCAAGAGGCACCTTAGAAAGTGGCCGTGCAATAACTAGACATTTCCTTTGTCTTTTTTTTTTTTTTTGTTTTTTGTTTTTTGTTTTTGAAGTTGAGTCACTATTCCGAAGTACCTTTCAATTTGTCTAAGAGATGAGAAAAGAGAGAGAGCGAGAGAGAGAGAGACGAGAGAGAAAATGTGTGGAGAGGAAGAAGAGAGAATGATCGGTTAAGGGTGAGGAAAAAGAAAATCAGAATGAATTTAGTCTGATTAAGATAAGTCATCCACGAGTCACACACGCCAACATTTTTATTTTTTTATTTTTTATTTTTTTGGCAATCAAATGTGAAATGTAATAGTCTCTTTGTAATCTACGAGGGGTTGCTTCATTGTGTCTTGGTTCTATGATGAAAACCAAGTTGGTAATGCACCCATCTTTCAAGGAGTCTTGCCAAAACGGTTGCCTCCAATAAATTGGCCGAGGAATGGACCACGTCTAATCACACAAGAAGCCAGAAATTTCCAAGATAGGCCTTACATCAGCTTCAGGCTGTGGTGTTCCATATTGAATGGTTGAGGAAATTTTGATATAACGATGGGAAAGGATGGCCATGAACGTCGAGGATTGAACGGCAACTTGGAGGGGGAAGACATTAGAAACACACGTTGCAGATGGGCTGCCGATAAAACTTCATGATGAGGGTTCTCCTATTGTTGTTTGTTGATGACATAGCAAGATGAAACACATGAGGGGGATGAAATGATCGTTGATATTATTTGATGATTTGATTGCTTGCCGTGTACTTTCCTACCAGATGTCCGTAATGCGGAAAGGAGAAATATCGTGGGTTATCTTGAATATACTTGTCTTCTAGATGAGAAGATGCTTCCAAATTCAAAGCCTAAAACTCTCAACGACAGCATGGAGAGGTGTGGGACGGGTTGGTTGATGACGGACATGGAGTGGAAAACTATCTGGTGTCCAATTTTTCATCTATTTGCTTAGACTGTGCATATTGTCACCATCACCTCTCACATTTTATTCCAAAGACGTGAAATCTAATTGCTCTTTGTTTTGGCCGAAAGATTCCAAAGACCCCATTACCTTATCTCACCGTGGAAGGTTGTGATAAGTGGTCGAGGAAAAATAAGTGCCCATGGTCCGAAAGAGCGTGTCATGCTCCTCCATTTCGTAGGAACGATGTCTATCGGAATGAGAAAAGGGCCGCGGTGGTGGAGGGATAAGTGGCCGAGGCAGTGAATTTTACATAATAATTACATGAGACTGGTTGTGCGTGCAAGAACTGCAATGTCTATTCGAAGCTCTTCAGGACCTTCATCTATAGATCATAATCTTCTCTTTTTTTTTTTTTTTTTTTGGTCTTTGATGCAATTCAATTGCTGAGTAAGTGAATTAATCCCAGGAAATAATGAATTGTATATAAGTATACTTAATTACATCTATTAAGTAGAAAAAAAAAAGTTTATGCTATTAGTTACAAGTTTTAGATGATAGAATTATTTGAATTTTAAATTTTAAATTTAAAGTTTAATTTTAAATTTTTATAAATTGAAAGAAAAAAAAGAAGTATGAGACTGTGGTTATAGAAAATGAGAAAGTGATTATATTAGTAACTTGCAGTTCAATTACTTGCCAATGAATTAAAAATAGATTAGGTGATGTGATTGTATTTCAGCTCTTTTTTTTTTCCATTCTTTTTGGTGCATCGGAAAATTGACTTCTCTATTCATCGAGAGAGAGAGAGAGAGAGATTTTTTTATGCCGTGAAAAAAAAAAAGCAAGACGAAAAAAACAGGAACTAAAAACATTCCAACCGTTAATCATGCGGTTCAGAGGAAAAGATGCGTTCATTTTCTTATTTTTCACGATTTTTTTTCTAAAATTAAGATTTCCTGAAAAGATCGCAACCATTGATCATGCCCACATCTTTTATTATTGTTTTTTTTTTTTTATGGGAATACGCAAATATTTAATTAAGTTCCGCATAAAGTGTAGACTGTGTAGCATCAATGTCTATTAATTTATTTAAGTAAATCATATATCTTCACAGACAATTTACAGTTACCTGATTCACGGTGCTAGTAACTTTTACCTTTTGTTTGAATAAGAAAATAGGAAAAGAAAAAAATGAGGGAGGGAAAAATGAGAAGAATAAAAATTAGAAGAGAGAAAATTTTTTTATTCTCTTTGTCTTTCAGAAAAAGTTGTTTAAGGAAGGAAAATAGAATTTTTTTTTTTTGTTTGGAAAAAGTAAAAAATAATATTAATTATGATTATAATTTTTATCTTATACTAAAATTAATGAACACTAACACTAAAAAAAAACACTTTATATAAATGAATTGATCATTTTATAAAATAATTAAGATAGTTCATAATTTTCTTCCCAAAATTTAAAGAAAAATAATAATAATAATAATTTGGTGACTTAGGGAGAAAATTTTTCCTCCCCCTTATAATAATCATTTTTTTCCCTTATTTTTTTCCTTCTCTTTCTTTTTTCCTCTCCGCCAAACTCAATGTTTTTTATTTTTTCTTTCCCCAAAGCACAATGTTAATTTATTAAGCAGATTTTGTTAACCTTCTCGTTCGGCCGTCCTCGTTCGCGTTGTAACCAAGACCCCGATGTAGCTGCTTCACTCGTGGATTTCCAGGGGGGCCCCAGCAGGTAAATATTAAATGGGCCGTATAGGCACTTGATTCATGGAACCAACAAAGCATCTTTCAGGAAATGATTTGCGAGCTTTACTTGCCCCCCCGAGTCTTGGAAGGAAACGGGGCAACTTTGTCTTTTTCTTTTTTTCTTTTTTTCTTTTTTTTTTTTTTGGGTGTGTGTTAAGGAGGGTTACAGCCCATAAGATTCAAAACTTTGCTTCTTTTCTTAGCACTAAAACTAATTACTAGCCACTTTAAGGTAGCTAATCGACTTTAGAATTTAAATAAGTTGAGTAGTTGTGACCCCAAATTATTTTATTTTCTCGTGCAAATTCGAAACACTTTTTCCTCCTTTATGGTGAGCATGTTTTCATTGCTTTTTTGTTATTCCATTGGGAAAAAAAAAAAAAAAACAATACATCGCGTTTGATCTGATTGTTTAAATTTACTTTAAAGGTCTTATAAAATAAGTTTATTTAGAAAAAAGTTGCATTGTATGATACGCATTTGGTTTTACTATTTAAAAACCTAAAACATCTCCCATACAGATTTTTTTTTTTTTCTTGGAAATTTGTATTCGAAAACAGATTTAAAAAGTTGATCAAACAGTAACCACGCAGGTTTCTCTCACGAGTACCAAAAAAGGTAAAAAGGCAAATCTATAATTTAGATTTTAGATGAGCTTTGGAGAGGATTGGCTGCCGAAACTTTTTGGTTTTTTTTTTTTTTTAAATAGACTTTTTTTCTTTCTGCCAATTAAGCCTGTGTCAAGCTTCCAAAAACTACACCGATATGAATTTTTTTTTTTTTCTAATACGTTTGCTTAATGACACGCAGTTAAATATGGGTAGTATCCCCTACAAAGAATTGCCCTCGTATCCCCTTTTTTTTTGGCTTTTTAATCGTTGATTATTTTCTTTTTCTTTGTCTTCTACGCTTACTCCATGCTTTAATGACTTCTTTCACTGCCTCTGGGCGGCTTGCGTTTCCTTTTGGTCCTCGAAGCAAGATTGCCAGATTGGTTTTCCGCAATATTGTTGTTGGCGTTGATGTTAGAAACCTAATTATATATATATATATATATATATCTCTGTAGTGTTTAATTGTGTGATTCGCTTCAGGAGTTGTGTGGGAATCGGACCCCTCTTTCGGCTGCAAGTGCCCGGTTGGTTTGATAAATTCGCGAAAGCTTTATCTAATGGGCTTTCGAGCCCATGAAAAAGTGCAATCCGTAGCAACAGATTGTGAAGTCCAGATACGTTTTGTATTCTTGAAAATCTAGTTGGGGTCCTTCAGAACACAATCTAGTTGGGGTTAACTATAGATCTTTATCTTTAATGTCTTAGATCTCCATCTCAAAGAAGTATGAGAATTATAAAAATAAAAAATAAAAATTATATATTATTATTATTATTATTATCATATAATTTATGGTCTAACAAATTTTTTAATGAATAAAAAATAATTTTAATTTTGCCTCATCATTTGTGGGTGCAAATTGTTTAGGTTGATATGAAAATTATTTAATAATGTTAAAATTTGTCTTAGATTTCATCCTTTGTCTCTTTCACCTAAATATTTGATGCCACATATCATATTTTAACTAGTTTAATCTATTAAAGAACCCCTTTTTAAAAAAATAAATAAATAAATGGTAGTTTGATGGGGGACAAAGAAGAAGATCATGGTTACTTGTTAACAAAACGAGAGAAAAACAAAACAAAAAAAAAAAACACGAGTCTTAGTTTCGGATTTAAATTTTAATTTTAAATTTTTACAAATTATTATTATTATTATTATTATTATTAACATGTCATTTATGCTGTAACAGAGAAATTCCACTGTAAGTCTTTTAATCCAACGCTCAAACTAAAAATTACCGAGAGCGCAAACTCATGGCCTCTAAGCTACCTTCTTGGACCAACTTAAACTCCGAAAATGGGCCATGCCAACTGCTGCATTAGATCGTCGTCCTAACGCATATGGTTTTGCGCAGTTGTTGTTGCGGAGAGACGGCTCGGAAGCTATAATAACTGAATTACCCCCAGGCTTTTTTATTATTATTATTTTTATAATATAAGCTAATTACCGCAAGTTTTTGATAATATGGTCGTTCCTTCTTAATCTTTTGTCTTGTCATTGTCGGTAGCGAGGCCTAATTATCAAAGCTTAATTTACTAAAAACACAAAAATAAAAATGCCGTCGAGTGTAGAAGCATCTGCACACTTTTCCGCACGTGGAGTTGCCTGGGAAAAGTTTCGACCATTGTGCCGATCAATTAGACTGCCGACCATCGTCTTGGACTACCGACCATCTCCTCGGACACATTCTTCGGCCGAAATTGTTGAAAACGTGATGGAAAATTGTACGACACGGCATTATATTCTTCTAAGAACCAGGTTTTGTTTTTTTCTTTTATGTAATTTCTTGGAAACCAATGCACAGATTTGCAAAGCATGCAATACAATCATCTAATTCAACCTTTCATGCACAGTATCAAATTCCACTGTCTTATTATAATAAAATTAAATTGAATAACACGGAAATGGTGTTTAAATTTGTAGATTTCAAATTCAGGTTTCGAATAGAGTCAGTTGGCTAAAAAAAAATTAATCTCCTCGTATGTATGTACATATTTTTTTTTTTTTTCTCATTGTCTCCTCCGTCCGCATGGATGCATAGTTTCCCCTCTTGCAACAGAAATTGCACAAAAAAATTGTCTCTGTGTAGAATAATTAATTCATTTTACGAGTACACATTATTTAGTGTATTTTAGGTCTCACTCATTTAATGATATACGTATTGATAAATGTATTTAGAGCGTAAATTTTTCACAAAATTTTGTAGCATAGCCTAAATCAAAGAAGTTAAACAATTAGCAATTAAAGGTGCTATGGGAATTTCCGTCAAAATGAATACCCTCCGTCTCCATTCTTGTGTCGGACTTGAGTGCTTTTTTTTTAATTTAAAAAAAAAAAAAAAAAGCATTCGAGGGTAAAAGGCAAAATAAAAAGTTCCCTGCCTGCTTCTCATAAACTCTAAAATTTCATCTTCTACCCCCTGTTTCTACACTCAAGAATGGCGAGACTCGAGGCACAGGGCCGTCACGTCCACGCGACAATTCCGTTTATCTCCTTTCAAACTCGATAAGACGATGCCCGGTGATTCATAATTAACAAAAAGAATATTAACTCGAGGTACTTCTAAAAAAAAAAAAAAGAGAAAAACCCAATATTTAAAATTTTAAACTTTCAATTCTTACAATTTGAATTTAAGAAAATAATCAATATTTAAAATTTCAAATTTTTAACTCTGAATTTAAAATTAATTAAATTGCATGAATGCCTAAAAATAAATTAAAATATCAATTAAAAATATGTAATCTATTAAAATTATTTAAATTTTTAATTTTAGATATAAGTTTTTACGAATCACTTAAATTCTTAAATTTAAATTTTATTTCTTAACAAAAAAAATATAAGATAAAAAATTAAACCGAATAATATAACGACAGAGTCAGGTGAATTTTTTATTTTATTTTAGGTATAAAATCTAAATTTAAATATTTTTATTTTAAAAAATGAAGACAAGAAAAGAAAAAAAAGAAAGAAAATTGACGAAAAAGACGAAAGAATATATTCGGCGTCAAGTGTCGTACAGAAATCTTTAACACCAGTCAGCCATCACCTGACAGTATGTCAGTGTCTTTCAAGAAAATCTTTTTGATGCAAGCTCAAGACTTTTGCTACTAGTCTAGGCAACGTTTCACTTCCAACTCCCATGTGCCCTCGTTTGACTCGATCACGACCGTCCGCTAAATCCCACAGAATGCCTGATCCTATAAATGCAAGAAGGCACGGGGTACAACTACAGTACCACCCAAGGGTTTGGCCACATCCACTGTAGATCTCGTTGTTACGGATCGACAAGTTTCTCGTTGATCTCGACCGTTGATTTTGTCTGAACATGATGATGTACTGTCGATCCCGTAGGGTCCTGTCCAGTCTGTAATGGGTCCCGACGGATGGAAAGAGGGTTGCCATTGTTCCACGTGGACTTGGGCCCACTTTCGGGTTTCAAAATAAAATCAGCGACCCAAAATAAACGGGCACAGAATAAGGTTCCGGCTCCATCGATGAGATCGATGACGGGACGCCCATTGAAGTGATAGCGCAATCAACGCACATTGCGCCGTAGTCAAAGGTTAGGTGTGCGCCTGAAACCTGAAACCACGGCGTCGGGTCAACCCGATCTCTGAGGGATTTGAATTGGCGAAATAATATATTGACGAAACTATAAACATAATAAATTGACAATTTAAACTAATAAAAATATGTAATAAAATTATAATATTTTTTTTTATTTAAAATTAAACTTATATATATATATATATATATATAATTTAGTTAGGAAGATAATATTATTATTATCAAGTTAGTAATTTTTTAATTTTTTGAATCTCAATCAACAATTAAAAAATATAATTAAAATTAATAGCATTATATATATATATATATATATATATATGAGCCAGTAATTTTCAAAATGCATGCTGAAAATTGATACGATTAATTTAATTTATCTCAGTAGACTTTTAGCATCACCGGATAAATCAAAATTATTTACTTTGACAATTTTTTTCCTTTCACCTCAGATCTCTCTCATCGCCGTCAACGTGTTCTCGCTCTGCCAGTGTCTGCTCACCATCAAAACAATGGCAACTTTAAAATGAAGAAAATTTTTTGGGTTTCATGACCAATTAATTACCCGAGTTTTTTATGGAATGGATGATATTAAATAAATAATAAAAAAAAAAACGAAGTGTCCTCAAAGCACGAGGTTTCTCACTTTGAGATCATTGGGAGACAATGAGTGGCATAGAAACTGCTTCGTTGGTTGTATTTTCGAACTTTAAGGTCAATTTTAGTATGCTCGGCATTTATATATTTCGAGTGCTCCGAGAAATAAAAGATCGACCCCACGGTAGACCAAATGAGAACAAACAATTGTTCATTTTATAGGATCAACAGGGGGAAAAAAAATGTTCTAAAAAAAGAGCCTGCTAACAACGTGGGCGGCGTAAAAAATGTTTGGCTTCTCAGAAAATTATCATTAAACGGAAAGCAATTACTTAAGGGTGTAGAAATGATAATGAACAAGCTTTTACTCGGGAAAATGCTGAAATTCAGCTTCTTTGTTTTTTCGTAACAATGATAAAGCACACGGTAGTTTTCGCAATCTCTGCTCAAAAATTGTTTCCTGAATATGTTAGCTGATCCAATCTGATCCTCTAAGTAACATTTTTCTCGGGTTCGTACCTATAAATGAAATTATATTTATGCAATATCAAAAATATATTCGATGTCAGTGAGACCAGGACACAAGAAAGAGTTGCATAAAAACTTTCCGCTGCTGCATGATAATTTCTTGAAGTAAAAGGAGGGAATGGCCGCTGAAGTGGATTGGAGAAGAAAACGACGTCGTTCCTACTACTTGTCCACATAATCCAGGAGCAGGATTACTGTATATCTGCCAAATGACCTGCGGCTTCTGATATCAGCACAGCTCCTCTATTGTTGTGTAGCTATTGTCAGCCGCATCCCCACCCGTTTGAAATCTCTTTTAACTAGCCCCTTTCCCACCTTCTCCTGTTTCCATCTCTCCCCCTCCCTTCCTCCCTCTCTCTCTCTCTCTCTCCAGCTCCGTGCTTTCGCTTTCTCATTCTCTTCTCTGGTAAATCGCTTTCCCACCTTTTCTCTTCTCTCCTTTGTCACCTAATCAAACAGTTTCTTAAGTGGGTAATTTGTTTGTGTTTGATTTTATTTGTTTTGTTTGTTTTTTTTTTTTAAAATTTTGGAATGGTGTAGCAGGGAGAGATGGCGGACAGTTACAGGGGAAAAAGCGCAGAGCTGCAGGTTTCAAGGAAATGGCAGAAGGACAGAGACGCTACTCCTGAGAGAACCAGAGTATTCCGGAGTAGTGAACATTATTCCAATAAGCAGCAGCAGCAGAAGATTATTAGCAATGGCAATAGCATTGGCAGCAGCGGTCAGAGAAAAGTCCCTGTTGTTTACTATCTTTGCAGAAATGGGCAGCTTGAGCACCCCCATTTCATGGAGGTTCCTCTTTCCTCTACCGACGGCCTCTACCTCAAAGGTCAAAATTCAATTTTCGAATTGTTTTTTTTAATTTTTTGGATTTGGAGATTTTCGGTTACAGAGTTTTTTTTTTTTTAATAAAATATATTTTTCAGATGTAATCAACCGCTTAGACCTCCTTCGAGGAAAAGGCATGGCGAGCCTCTACTCCTGGTCATCGAAACGGTAAGCAACCAGAAAACAATCATTCCCAGCCGTCCGATGTAATTACCACTTCTGATCACCTTCCACAATATTTGACTAACCAGGAGCTACAAGAATGGTTTCGTTTGGCACGACTTGGCCGAGAATGACTCCATCTACCCAGCCCACGGCCACGAATACGTGCTCAAAGGATCGGAACTCGTTGATTCTTCTATCGTATGCCCTAGCGAATCCCTCCTCGAGACGACGCCGTCTTCGGGATCCCTGAAACCGCCAGAAATTCGAAAGGCGCCGCCGTCCTCCGAGGGCTCGGAGTTTCCGGTGATGACGCGGCGCCGGAACCAATCGTGGAGCTCTGTCGATCTCAGTGAGTACAAAGTTTACAGAGCCGAGTCGTTTTCCGAGTCGTCTCGGAAACTCGCTGCCGACGCGTCGACTCAGACGGATGATAAGCGGAGGAGGAGACGAGCAGTCAAGCAAGAAGAAGAAATTGAGGAATTGCAGGAAGGGAAGAGTGGGAAACCGGAGGCGAGTAGAGAAGAGATTGAGATCTCACCCCCACCGTCGGATTCGAGTCCCGAGACTTTAGAGTCGCTGATGAAGGCCGATGGGAGGCTGGTATTGAGCAGCGGGCGCGCGAACGAAGAAGGTTTGAATCGGACGGTTGAGTACTGCGGGAGGATGAAGGCGTCGTCGGTTCTGATGCAGCTGATTTCGTGCGGTTCGATCTCGTTTAGGGACTGTGGGGCCACGGCTGTTAAAGAGCAAGGTTCTTCCGTGCCAGGCCCGCAGAAGGGGAGGCTGCCACGTGAGTCGGGGACATTCGGGAGAATTCAGGATTTCCCTGGGCTAAAATTGGAAGATAAGGAGTATTTTAGTGGCAGCTTGGTTGAGACAAAGAAAGAAGAGGTGCCTCCTTTGAAGCGGTCTAATTCTTACACCGAGGACCGGTAAGTAATTTTCGTGGAATTCTTGATTTATATGTGAAATAAATGAAAAATCTGTTTGTATTTAGGATTTTTAATCTGATACGAGACTAAATTATTGTAGTAATTTGTTGATTTGAAATTTCACTTGAAAAGTGCCGCGGTATCTACCTACAAAGTGCTCGTACTGGCTACTTTCCTCTCCTTTCCTTTCCTGGAATTCTTAGTTTTTTTATTTTTTTTTTTTTGTTCTGGCTTGTTTCGGTCCCAAGATTCTTATGGGGTTTGTTTTTATATGAAATGGCCAGGCTAGCTCTAGCTGTTTATTATCTCTCTGCACAAGAATAGCTAAAAATAGTAAATGGCAACCTGTGTGCTTTCATTTTCAATCAGTTCTTCCAACCTAGTGATGATTTTAACCGGTCGCGTCCGTCTGCACGCTTGACCGTGCGGGGAAACTGAGTTAAAACTCGTGCAATTGAGACTTCAATTCGAGAAATGAAAATTTACTGGAAAGCCGGTTCATTTTTGTACCAAAACTCTGATCTAGTGGGGACCGCCAGTTTACTCAATTGAAGAATTCTGCGGTCGTGCTGCATGTGGAAACTTTGTGACTTGTGAGGTTCCAATATTCGAGATATATATATATATATATATATATATATATATATTCCTGACCAGATGGGGTTGACTTCTTGCAGGATTTGTAATTTTTTTTCTCTGTTGTTTTCTAGACTGATCTGTTGTTGAGTTGTTCATTTTAATGGAATTGTCTGCAGGAGCTCGCAGTTGCAATTGGCAGAGAAGGAGACCGGAGGGGTGCACGCCAAATGCATACCAAGGAAGTCAAAAGCAATACCCACTAAGAAAGATGGCTTCATTAACGTCTCGGGAGAAGATGATAATAGCGCCAGTAGTAAAAGGTTCCCGGCCCCCCAACAAGTTGAAAATGAGTCACAGTGAGAATAGCATACTTTCTAGCTTTCAGTGATTTGTGAATGTAGCTATGTAAAGATTATTAAAAAAAAAAAAAATGTAGCCATGCGACCTTGGAGATCAAAAGTTAAGAACTAACTAGACAAGAAAAGAAGGTAGACTAAAGTTGCATTATTAATCAGCTTTGGGTTAGTAGTATTACTTAAAAAGAGTTATTTTTCAGGCCGTTGATGATGGTCTTGAGTTTTAAGCAATCGGAACCCACTTACCAAAATAAATTAATGAAGTGTGCGGAAATGAATTACAAGTCACGGCACGGTCATAAGCACGGACGTTGAGAGAAAAAGGCTGAGGGGTTGGGACTCCCATAAAGCTGTCTTTGTCTGGGCTTGCAAATTTAAATCCTTTTTGTGCTTAGCTTTTGGGTTATGGTCAATGTCCGGTGCCTTGATGTATGTAGGTGTTGAATTAGATGTGCCTTAATTTGGAGTGGCATGGTGCCAAGTCCTAGTTATCTGTATCCCTTCCCTTGACTCCATGTTATATTGACTTTACGGGAAACCTGGACTTGTCCAAGGTCATCGTGTTTGCTGTAGTCTTAATTGTTTCTGAGCGCCATTTTCGAGTTGGGTAGCACGTGTAAGAATGCTAAGAATTCCAATGCCAGCCACATTGTGGGATGGAAGAGGCTGTGCTGCCATATTCACCAGGGTTTTGCAGCTTGCTCAATGCGCAGAGACACCTTCGGTCAAAAATAATTACATTTCGTAATTCAGTATTTCTTCCCTCGCGTTGCCCATATTTGAACTTCTGGGGTAACGGTCCTTCATAAATAAACAAGGATTTATAGGCAAAGGTATTAATTGTGGAAGAAATCTATGTAAAATTATCACTATTTAATTGATAAGTGTTTTTTTATATAAAATAAATAAATTAAAATATCAACGAATTACATTTCGTTTTAATTTTTAAAACATAATAATTAATATTTTTATAACATATATTTTGTAAATAATAATAATAATAATAATAATAAGGCTAGAAGAACTTTTTGGTAGCATAACTTCTGGACCCCTCAATTGTGATTGGCCGACGGTACAAGAGAAGCCATGGTCCATAAATATATTTGAGCCTCGAAGGAGACGAAGTAGCATGCATGGGTTCATTTATCACAACCACAATGGGATCGTTGAGGCCAGCGAACTTCTTTAGGACGGCAATTAGGATGCATGTCAAGTCGGCCATTTATCATGCGACCTTTGTGTATAATTATTGCGATTGCCATTGAGTATTAAACCATGAAAAAGTGCTGCAGACTTCGCTCTCCAAAAAGAGAGCGTCTAAAACAATCAAATTAGCCATCTCCTTCTTTCTTTCGTTGTTTATAATTTCTATCAACTTTTATTATAAGTTAGCTCGTGCGCATACCATACGTAAATAGCCAGTGATTTTCATGTGTACTTTTTATATACAGAATTATTTACTTCTTTGCAAATTGGTACCAAAAAGCTTAAACAATCAAATTAACTATATTCCCTTTTTATATTTAATTGCTAGCAACTCCCATTATAAGTTAACCTGTGCAGTATTTGGTCTATTTTCATAATAATGAATTATTCATAAGAAATTACATCTCCTGGTTAGTACTCTCAGCTTGTGTGATATTAAATTCAAACCTTGAAAAACAAAGTTCAGATAAAAATAGAAAAAGACAGAACATAGGAGGAAAAGACAGGTGGGCCTATGGCATTTCTGTCATTTAATCAGCAACTTGATTCTAAAAACACGTTAATCCCTCCACACACACATATGTAGAGTGAATGCTCAGGCACGAGAGAATGTATTCATTGAAACTCAATATTTATAAAATCCTTTGTTTTTATGCTAACAGTGAAATCCAAACAAAAAGCTTTTGTAATTGGAGTATCGATGCCTTTTACTCCTCCTGCCACATTGTGTTAAAAACAGGACTTCTGCCCATTTTGGTCTCCTCTGCTCCGTGCCTCTCTTTTCCTATTTATTTCATCAAAGCTCCCTTCTTTGTAGTATCCATGTGCATGATACAAAAACCACTGTGGAACGCAAAAAACACCCACACTGCTATCAACTTTGCCTGTACATGAATTCTCTTGCATGTTACGACTCACTATTTCTCCCATCATTGCTTCTTTGATGTTTTTGTAACTATCGTAAGTTTCTATGTCCTTTTCCTCTGTTATTAATAATGGGTATTGGTTCTCATGTTGATTGTAATTGAGTTTCTTTGACTTTAATTGTTTTAAGATGGTGGGTCTTTGAGTTTGGTTCGATCGAAGCTCTATGGGTCCTATTAGAGGAAACAAGAAGAGGAGAAAGACCGATAAAAGAAGAGAAGCATACGCTTCTGCCCCTGTGTCCACCGAGAAAGAAGGTGCTGTGGATTGGTGGGATGAGTTCTCTAGAAGGATTAATGGTATGTTCTGTCGATAAATTTCATTGCTTTACTGTAAGTTTTATGTTATGTTATGTCTGTAAAATTTCATTACTCGATGCTCTTTTATTCTCTTTCTTTGTTTTTCATGTCTTGTTTTGCTGTTTGATTCTGAAAAATGCTCGTGTTCTCCTTGTTGATCACTCATTCAATGATGGGATATGCAGTTTGTTATCCTATTTGATTGAATTTAGTTCACGAGTTAGATATAACTCCGGTTAATTGGACAAATTTTCTTTTTCATTTTTGATGGGGTTAATTTGGCAAGCTTTAAGCTTCTCCTGTTATTAAAGTTCTATGTTGATACATTGTAAAAGGAGATCCCTAATCTGACTTGAGTCTTCTTTTTGACCTAACATTCTGTTACGGTCTCAAAGAATGAGAAGAATCGCTGTCGGCGTTGTGTTATAACTAGGAGTGTAATTTTCATGTCTTCGAAATGCGCAGCATGGTTGAAAAATTGAGGTTTTTTAATATAGATAAAAACCAAACACTGGCTTAAGAAAGCTTGATACTTGTTGAGTTGTAAGGGGAAGGGAAAAGAAATTTTAAACGTGAGCCTTGCATTAACCAGCTAAACATGCATTGATGCCCTTCCAGCCCAATTTCTTACATTTGTGGCATGATACTCGATCCCTTCTCTCAAGAAAACCATTGAAAGAACCACCCTGGTCTCGGAAGTTAACTTGCATCCCTCTGATTCTATCCGTGTGCCAACCTGAAAGAATGAATGATAATTCTTACCTGTCTAATTGACTTATAGTTTTGATTCTTCGGAGTTATTTTGAATCTGTTTTTTTTTTTTTTTAATTTCTTTTTTTTTTTTTACTTGCATCTCTTTGATTCTATCTATGCGCCAACCTGAAAGAATGAATGATAATTCTCCCCTGTCTAATTGACCTCTAGTTTTGATTTAACCTAAGAGATGTCTCCCTGGTACCCCTTTATCCAACCTGACAAATCTTGCATTTATGGCCTTTTTCCTCGATAAATAATATTAGATAATTTGCACTAATTTACTTCCCAAAATGAAGTTGGCGACATTTGTTAATTACCAGTATGTTAAATTTTATGTTCAGCTTTTCAGTACATGAATAGGCAGCTTGAGAACCCAAAGCTTGTAGAGATGTTTTTATGGTTCCATGTAGTTGATTCTGGTTGTAATTAACTTGGAAACATCCAAGTTCTAGTGTCACTAACCAGTTAGCTTCTAGTTTCCAGCCCATAAGGACACACGAAAAGAAGAGTCAGCTCATAAATGTTTCTGCTCAATTTGTTTCAGCTGAGCTTTAAGCATAGCCAAGTAGACCTGAGCAATATTTCTGTATAAAAATCCTGATTAAGCATGTATTAGTAAGGAAGCTTCAGTCTATTCGCTTGCATGTGATGGGGTCATATTAAGAGGCAAACATTACCGGCATATTCTGCTATAGTACAATGTTTACTGGTATCAGGTTTGTGCCAGATAAGCAGCCCGGTGCTTCCTTTCGGCTGCCCTGCTTCTCATGTTAATCTGGATGAGGTGTTCTTCCTGCTAACACACATAATATTCTGGAATTCACACTCATGCATATATTTTTGCATTCAACCAAAAGTTGTGACAGACAAGATAAACACAATCTTCTGTATTTCTTGTTTAAACTCTTATTTCTTTTTTGAAGGAAATGTGAACATGTCATTTATGGCAGATTGTTCCCGATTTATATCTGGATATGTACTGCTGCATGGTTTAAATTTGGTGCACTTCATCAAAGATGGTCATTTATGATGAGCAGACTAGATCCTTAAGCATAAATTACTTTGTTGTACCCAGTAAGAAAAATAAGTCAAACATACTGGAGACTAAACAAGTAGTTCGGCAGGAAAACAATTTGACAAAATTAGTTTATGAAAACAATGTGAAAATTATAGTTTTGTTGGATTCTGTTTGAAAAGCTATTCGTGCTTACTTTTCACAAAAATAGAAAGGATGTATAACCCTGTAAATCTGCACAAATGTTTTGTGTGCTTATTTCAGTGTAAATCTTATTTAGGTTGCTTTGCTATGAAGTCAGAATTGTTTTGTAGTTCCAGGATTTCAAATTTCAGCCAGTCAGTCCACAGTTTTGTAATCTTTTGGCTGTGATCAGCCTTGGAATTTCTGAATCCTGCTTGAACTACCATTTTGAACATTATCATGTTTTTCTGCTGCATTGTGCTCTATATGTATGCATCTTTATCCTCCATCATTGACTTTTATATGCAGTCTATTTGCCTTATTTATTTCTTTGTCCTAAATACTCTTTGGGTCTTCGTATGATCAATGTTGTCAGATGTCTGAAGTAAGTCATATTTTGTGCTTTGGACAATTTGATCTTTATTATTGAAACAACCCGTGAACTTGTCACAATAATATAAAATTTCCAAATAGCCTGGGTTCCAATGTGATTGCTGCAGAAATTTAGAATGTTGATTCTTTCCTCTCTGTTGGCCTACATGCAGGCCTTCAATGTCCACCAAAGGGCTTGGACAAGTTCAAAGATGTTTTCAGGATGTCCAGGAGAACATTCAGCTATATATGTTCCCTTGTGAAGGAAGATATGACATCCAGGTCAAGGGAATTTACGTTTCTAAATGGCAAGCCTTTATCCTTGGATGATCAAGTGGCTGTAGCTTTGAGAAGGCTGAGTTCGGGTGATTCATTGGTGACAATTGCAGATTCTCTTGGACTGAACCACTCAACTGTATCCCAAGTGACCTGGCGTTTTGTGGAGGCCATGGAAGAAAAGGGGCTTCACCACCTACAATGGCCATCCGGTGAATCAGAAATGCTGGACATAAAATCCAAGTTTGAGAAGATACAGGGCCTTCCTAATTGCTGCGGTGTGATTGACACCACCCACATTATGATGTTGCTGCCTTCATCAGACCCAGCAAGTAACGTGTGGCTTGACAGTGAGAAGAATCACAGCATGGTCTTACAAGCAATTGTAGACCCAGAAATGAGGTTCCGAGATATAGTCACGGGGTGGCCAGGAATAGTGGAGGACTGTGTGATATTTCAAAGTTCAAACTTCTACAAACTTTGTGATAAAGGAGAGAGATTGAATGGAATTGCAATAAAGGAATCTGAAATAAGGGAATACATAATTGGAGATCCAGGCTATCCTCTGCTGCCCTATCTCATTGTTCCTTTTGAGAGTGCAGAACTTTCAGCGACAAAAGCAGAGTTCAATAAAAGGCATTCTGCAACTCATATGGTAGCCCAAAGAGCATTGGCAAGGTTGAAGGAGATGTGGAGGATCATTAACGGAGTGATGTGGAGACCTGACAGACATAGGCTGCCAAGGATTATCCTTGTCTGCTGCCTGCTTCATAACATTGTGATTGACCTGGAAGATGAATGGCAGGATGAGATGTCATCTTCACATGAGCATGACTCGGGCTATAAACAACAGATTTGTAAATCAGTCGACGTAAAAGGTGCATCTTTGAGAGATAAGCTGGCCCTCTGCTTATCTGACAGATTGCCACCATAAACGGTTCTCCTTCGCAGTTTCTGAATTTGGCTGCAAAATGCATAGTTTGACTGTTATTTAAAAACCATAGGATGCAGTGGTTTTTCTTTTATATTTATTTTAAATCGTAAACAATTTGCCCGAGTGAGAAAACCAGGCGAGACATAGATGGTTCATTAGGACATTAACATTAGCTGCTTCGCGGTGGTGTGGTTTTCCTTGATAGCTGCTTGAGAGAGTGTTGGGATATCGTGACCCTGGTTAATTATTGAAATCTTACGTTTGAAACTGTCTCTAAAGTGGCACTTCTGCTTCTTTTACGGTTCATTGTAGCCATTAGACTCTGCATTAGTCTCTTCAATTTATGGAATAATGAAATTACATGTTAAAAAATCCGGTTTTTGGATTATGCTTAGAAGGTTAGAAATCTTCTTGTTGCTCTGAAGCAACCAAGGGGAGGTACGAAATCGCTGAGACTTTGCACTTGCTGCTACAATTTGCCGCCAATTGATTTGAGCTCATTGAAATGTTATTAGAGGCAAATGGTTGGCTTTGGCTCACAGCCATAAGGTCGAGAGGCGTCAATTCCTACAAATTATGTGCTTAGCGAAGCATGTTTAACAATTCCTTGAATCCTCCTGTGGGGGTTGGCCGAGTCAATCGTCAAATATCAGCAACCAAGTTCCCACTGTAAATAGACCAATCCTCAACTCAAATGGTCTTCTGTTTCAGCATAAATTCAGTCTAGGATAATGATCACTCAGTATCATTTTATATACATCAAGTACATCAACTGATAGCTTGTAAAACTGCAAAGACTTAAAGGCTTAAATCTCTGTCAGTGAAAGCCGTCGTATATACGCTGACAAAACTCTTTTCATTGAGAGGAAATACCTTGAACATTAGGTACCTTAAACTTGATCATTAGTAGACAATGCAAATGCCTCGGACCAACTTTGCTTTACAGATTTTGGAACCAGATTGCCATCGACAAAAGCGCTCCATGGGTTTCCTTCCGGACCGTTAAGGACCCATTTTACTTTGGTTGGTGGGCTAGCAAAATCAAATTGTGAAGTCTGCACGGAGTTGCCAGGACCATGTTCCTTCTGGGTACCACGATTCTGTGAATGCTGTAAATGATGTGCAAACAATCAAAATCCAGATACATTATTGTAGTTCAATATTCGAAACCTAAACTCACATTTGAATGGTTAACTTGTTTCGCGGTATTGGACGTCACAGCATATTTTGACACAGTTTTTCCAGGGATTGGCTGTCACCAATGAGTTCATCTGAGAGCCAGAAGCAAAACAGACTCCCAATATTTCAACTTTCAGTGATAGAAAGATCTGATCATTCCATTAAAAAGAATTTGATTAGCCTGCTCACATTGAAATAATCTCTGTGTGTTAGCACCTTGGGTGTAGCTTTATACTCTTGCTTTTCAGTAAGGTATCTCTCTACGGATACCAAGGAACGAAAACACTTTCCAGTCCCTGGGTCAATGTAATGCTGCAAAAAAATTAGCATTTAGTATGTTTCTAACAAGCAGAGTAGCAGAAAACCTTAAGAACAGAATATTCTACTGCTTCCACTACAAAGGACTATAAAATTGAGGGCTAAGGAAAATGGGAACTGTCCAAAATATCAGAAATATATCTTTTTGACTATTTTGCTTTCTAAAATGGAGATAGAATGAGCATAAAGATTAAGAGCATCCAGTACCCTGTCCATGTAAGTTTGGTAAAGGTTGTTCTTATGTGACTTGTCGCTTTTCCTCAACAAGCCAACCATCCAGCAAACAGAAAGATGACCGACCCTTAAAGATGAAGGGAACAATCTGCATCTAAAGCAGGAAAACCTCTTTTTCTCATTACAGTTCTCATTATGAGCCATTAACATGGATCAGGACAAGTAAATTTAAGAACTGTATGCTTTTCTATTGCTAGGTTTCAAGTTCCTTCATGCTAGTGCAATATTTGCTCAGTTAATTTGTTTAAACTCACCTTTGAATGGTTAGCTTGCATCAAACATCGGTTCTCACCAGCATATCTGTTCATCTGAGAAGCATAAGCACAATAAAAACCCAATATTCCAACTTTCAGTGATAGAAAAAGCCTACCATTCTCTTCAGAAAAAAATGGATTGCCCTAAATGATGTCTTTTTGTTAAGACCTTGGCTGTAGCTCTATATGCTTTCCCCTCAGTAAGGTATCTCTGAACAGATAACAAAGAACGGAATTGCATTCCAGTCTCTGGCTCAACGTAATGCTGCACAATAAAATAGCATTTAGTAAGTTTCTAACTCCTCCATGCACTAAGTTAGCAGAAAAATATCAGATCATAATATTGTGCAGCTTCCACCAAGAAAAGGCTACATCACTGTATGGTGGTTTCAGCCTGCCAGATAATATATATAGACCGGAACAAGACTCAAGGGGTTCTAGTTTAGTACAAAGGTTTGGATGATGAGTCATCTTTTTATAAGAATCAGATGTGACATGTAAGGCAACTGAAAACTATCCACGGTATCAGAAACATCTTCCTGCTTATCTTTTTGTGCACACAAACAACTATTTTACGCCCATCTGCAAAGTATATACGAATTTATAGATATGTAGAAAATTCTGAAGATACAACAGCACTGTTGTTTCTAATCAAAGAATTTGAAAAAATATAAATAGATAAATAAAAGGAAGAAGAAAAAATAACCACTGTTGTTTCATTAAAGTACATGACTAAATAAACCCTGATTCCAAAAGAAGGAATGAGCAAAAAGCTTAAGAGCATCCACTACCCTGTCAATGCAGTTCTGATAATTGATGTTCTTACGCGGCTTTTCCTCCACAAGCCAACCATCTGGCAGATTGAAAGATGAGTGGCTCTCACAGATGTAGGGAACAATTTGCATCTGTAGCAGCAAAACCAGCTTTATGTACTTATGAATGGGCCATTAACTCATTTCAGGACAAATTAATTTTAGAACTCACACTTTTTCCACGGCCAGCTGATTTCATTTTCCTTGCTGTTGGTGAAAGTGTTTCACCACTTAGATATCTCTGAATAGATATCAAAGAACGAAATTTCCGTCCTGTCCCAGGTTCATGGTAATACTGCATTATAGGGTGAATGTTATCTACTAACCAATTGGCTTTTAAAACAAAATTCAATATAGAGAACTCTGGAGTTCAGTAATATAACTACAGCAGTGCCATGGTTACAATACATAGCTTCTTCTAAAGCACACATCAAGCAAAGAGGCCCCAAACTTGACAGTTGAAGATAAGAAATCCACAAATTAGCTAAAAATACCAACAAATTGCTTGTGGAGCTTGGACTTGAGAAAGGAAGAAATAAGTAGGAATGAAGGCTAATTATGCTAGGAAATCACAGTTCATGCATAATCAAGTTGGATGATTCGTCATGAAATACCGCCCACATTACACTATTATAAACATTGAGTGCACTTCCTTATTATTAATTACAAACATATATCAAAAGATTAAAATAGTATAATTAACCATTGTAATAAGTTAAACAGATTATATTTATATAATTAAATTTTGGTTAATAAATAAATTTTATAACTAATTAATAGAATTCATATAAATTAAAATTTTTAATTTTAAAATATTACATTTAATTTAAACTATTAATTTTTTATTTTAATAATATCGAAATTTATTATTGTATAATAAACAAATGCCGAATTATTATTGACGGATCGAGTTTTTTTGTGTTATAAAAAAGCTATTCCATCATGACTGGTAATCACAAGTTTCAGACACAAACATTGTCTTTTTATACAATATATATATGTGTGTGTGTGTGTGTGTGTGTGTGTGTGTGTGTGTGCGTGTGTGTACCTAAGCCATCTCTGGAATCACAAATCTGCCTCGTAGACCAGATCGTTTCCAGATAACATGACGTGATGCGGTAACCTCACGCCAACCCCTCGCGCGACGCAAGAGAAAACATAGCACTTGGGTGAACCAGGACATCTACTTCTCCTCAATTTTCTAATTAATCTGCCTAAAGTCAAAATGAATCAATCCCACAGGCCACAGCCCACAGACACGCGCGCGCATGCACGTGTCAATATGTCACAAGAATAGAACAAGATTGCCCACGCGTCCATTGTTCTATCAAATCGTCCAAATGCAAACCAGCCGAATAATAAGGAAGTTGACCATAGCATTCAAAATACCCAAGAAGAAAACAATCAAACAGAAAGTGTGGAGGGGGGAAAATAAAAAATAAAAAACAAAAATGAAAAAGAAAAAGAAAAGGAAAGCTAAAGAAGACAGAAACAAATGAAAGCACCTTGTCAACTTGGCCCGGGCAGCGGCTGTTGTCTGATAGACGGCGGAGCCGCCCGACAACAGTCCAACCATCGGGTAATTGGAAGCTCGAAGAAGACCTCGTGGGACCCACAATCCTCAATTCCCTCTTCGGATTCCGGATCTGATCTTGACCCAGTTCCGGGATTGGATAGGAAACGGGCTGTGGGGTCTTGCTTTTGCCGTCCATTGTGGAGACAATGTGGGGGGTATCTGGGAAAGGAGAAGTACAGAAAGCGTTTCTTTGGGTTGTGCTCTGTGGTCTTTTGTTTTTATCGGTGGATGAACTGATTCTCTTTTGGTTCGGCATTTTTATATCGGGTGATTTGGATACCCGTTTTGGGATCCGGATCGTGTTTTCTGTCCCCGTCTCATTTCCCTGTCTTAACCCTGATCGGTTTTGGACCTCTTATCCCGCGAATCGCAAGGCTAACGGTCGTTCGGTCTGGTAAACTACCGAGTAAACGAAAAGTGAGATGCTTTTCAGCAACTGTCCGCGTGCGAGCTCACGTGAACAGGTGCCTGATGATCGTTTCATCCAACTGCATGGTTTTATCCAACGGCTGTAAAGGCGTTCATTGCAAATATTTGGTGAAAATGTATAGGCTATTATGCTCCCATTACGAGGTATTTTGAAATTAAACGCAAACTTTATTATTTTGATTTAAGTATCAATTTTTTTTTTTTTTAATTGAAGTGCAATTTGTTTTAATTGAAAACACTGATCTACCTAGTTATTATGAAAATAATTGTTTCGACACCAAGCCCTGGCTTTGTCTTTAAATTGTCCCACGCGCGTGTGGGCTATACGTGTCAGTGGCATCCCGGATGCCGGTGGACAAGCGGTCGCAAAAATTGAAGTCCAATCACGAGCAAATCCCATTTGACGAGATGTTGTTTGACTATTATCCTCAACCTTATCTGCCTCCCGCACGATGGGCACAAGAAATTTTGTGCACAACTTAACACAATGTTGAGAGAAATTGGATTGCTTGTAAGTCTAAACAATTCAAAATCAAAGAGTTCTTGTCATGCGATAATATTCATTGAATAATGTGATAAATATAAGAAGATAATAAAATATATTTTTTTATATATTTCCATTCTATTCTTTAAATATAGCCATCTAACTTCTTTTTTTTTTTTTTTTCTAAAACATATATGGAATATCTATAGCTTTGGAAGCTGAATACACTTTGACTTTGATTCCTAGATTCGTGAGTTTAATATAAACCGGTGAATTTTCAATTTGTACTGGTCAGGGCCGCATTTGTAGAATAAAATATCCTGGAGAGACATTCACCAACAAAGCCTTTTCAATGGACCAATATTAAATGGAAATAATGTTGGACAGTGGATCGGCAGTGTAAATTCTAATAAAAAAAAGATGGGAAAAAGAAGTATACATTGCGATTTTTTTTCTTTTCTTTTCTTTTTCTTTCTTTTTATTTTTTACAGACAAGGATCACAGCCCGTGTATGGAGGAGGAGGATAAAAGAGACAAAATTCAAATTCTCGCCTCCTTGATACAAAGTCGGGAATTATATCGTTGGTCTTAACATTTTTCTTTTAGTACTCAAGATGACGAACCGTGTTTCTCCTGTTTTACAGTGAAAGAAAGTAGGTTGGCCAATAAGATTGCGCGATAATAAATTTTTTGCTAATTCAAGATCGAGCATGTTTAAAGGAGATTGAGGGTGTAAATTTTTATTGTCTAAATTATTTAAATAACCACTTTGTCTCACATTCCAGGAAATATGAATGAGCTTTACAGCCCAACGATGGTTGGATGGCGTTTGAACATTTCAATTTGAGCCAATCGGTAAAAGAAAAAGGAAACATTTTTATTTTATTTTATTTTTATGTGAACAAAGAGTCGTAGCCAGGAAATTGCTTGAACATGAACGAGTACTGGGGAGTGTGAAAATAGGAAGCTCCCTCATGGACTCGAAGATGGACCACGTAATTGTTTTTGGCTACACGACAGGAAGAGCATCGCCACCACTCTGGAACTTGTCCTCCACGTTGTCCCGCGTTCTGATGTATCCTCGTTCGTTACCGTTCGTTGGGTCACTTTTCGCCGGTTCACACTCGCTCTTCACCCACTACGTTGGTCTAACCGTCCACGCGCCTTGGAAGCGTGGTCATCACTCTCCAGCTCTTCACCGCTCAAACTGAGTCCACGCTTTTCTTTTTTTCATTTTTCCTTTTAATTTTTAATTTTTAAACGGCGGGGCATTCAGAATTAAATCCACATTTAATGAATTGTTCCTATTGTTTGTTGTTGTTCTTTTTATAAATAAAAAAGTTCACTCTCGAACAGTAATATATTTTTAGGAACAATAACGCAACTGGAAAAATAAATAAAAAATATTAATACATTGCATCAAGAAAAATTAAAATCAGGTATGCTAAGAGCAACTTGGAAGGAAAAATTTTTCAGTTGGATGAGATTTTTCTTGGAGGTATATGTGCCCCCCACCCCCACAAACGGGGCCCAAATTAAAAGAACAAGGTACGCGCCCGACGTGCAAGTGGAATTCTGAAATAGCGGTAGGAAAATTTCTAGAATTTTCGTCCTAGGAGGGAAGGAAGACTCCCGTGGCCCCCCCCCCCACTCCAAGTTTACACATCAACGCGGACACGTAAACGTATCTAGTAAGGCGGCCGAAGCACTTTCCCCGTCTAGTTCACAATCATCTACACGTCCCCCCCAAAACAGAGCCCGCCTTACTTAACCACCCACCAGTACATAGGCAAATCTGCCCCTGCCAAAACGTCACTGCTTATATGAGAGTTGAGACTAGTAGTCTTGTTGCTATTACATTCTCAAATACCCTATAAATACAAGTCCCGGTTGTGGCAAACCTTCCATACAAACCCCATAAATCCCAACATCAAATATCTTGTCTTTGTAGTTTCTAGACATGATGATGAAGAGAGGCATGGGAGAGGGAGATGATCACATGGACATGGCCAATTGCTTGATGTTGCTGTCTAGAGTAGGGGAATCTAAGTCTGATGCTGGGCTAACCAAGTTGTCACCGACGGATCGGTTATTCTCGTGCAAGACATGCAACAGGAAGTTCTCGTCGTTTCAAGCACTAGGAGGCCACCGTGCAAGTCACAAGAAATCGAAACTCGATGCAAAGGACTGGTTCAAGTTGCCCGGTTCGCCAGCCAAGCCCAAGACCCACGAGTGTTCAATTTGCGGCCTCGAATTTTCTATTGGCCAAGCTCTTGGGGGTCACATGAGGAGGCATAGGGCTGCTGGTACGAATACGAAAAACGACGGCTTGGTGACTCGGGCTCTGTTGCCTGCTGTGTCTGTAATGAAGAAATCGAGTAGCAAGAGAGTTGTTAGCTTGGATTTGAACCTGACGCCCATGGAAAACGATTTGACATTGCAGCTAGGGAAGCTGGCTCCTGTTTTGGATTGTCTAACTTAGGAATTATGATTATTTTGGACTAAACATTATATAGATCATATTCTGTATTCAGATTTGTTTATTTGTTTAATGCACAGAGAGTTTAATTTCATCGTTCGTCTCGGCCCTCTTTCAGGCTTAATTTTATGTCCAGAACTCCAGATATTGGGTCGTTTTACTTTTCTTTTTCTTTTTTTTTTTTTTGGTATGTCGGAATTAAAGTCGTTTTACAAATGGGGCGGTTGATACTTGTGTTCCACGTTAATTCGACTCTGTTTCGGTTGGCTGTCCGATTTATACGCCATGTTTCTGGGTCCAAGAGGTTTGTAAACCAGTCATAGTGCAAAATATTTTGATAATTTGGTTGACCAAAATAATTATTCGCGGTTTTCAATATATTTCGTTTCGTAATTTTAAACAGATGGTACGCCCAAGCCAGAGCAGGAAAACCCAAAAAAAAAAAAAGAAAAAAAAGGACCGGAAAAACAAAGGAAATTTAAAAGAGATGGCAGAGCCGAACTAAATAAAACATAAGCCATTAGTTGACAACTTATAGACCTCGGCACTCTACTCTAACATGGCAATACTGAGTTATCTCTAGTAGTACAGGCTTTGAGTTCGGCTCCAGTTAAACTTTTAGAGTTGTCCGTTTGACTTTTTGAGGATCAATCCGTGTGTTAATGGTCTTCCGAAGCTTGCTCCACGTCGGTCTGCAACGAGCACTGTTCTTCAGACACCCGTTTCGGAGATTCCCCTGAAACTTCTTCCTCCGTGTCTTTTTAAAAAAAAAATAATAAAAAAAAATCATTAGGCTCGATAATTAATTAAATTACAAAACAGGTTGGCCAATAAATAATAGTTCTAAGATATAAAATCACTAAAGTGAAAAGTCTACAACCCGTGTAAGGCTTGATAATTGACGCAATACCAAATAAGTTACGACTGAAGAATGAACTGGGTCCAGGTTGGAACGCCATACGCCGAGGCTCGCCCCTATCTCGAGCATTAGGATTCCAATTCCAGGGTGTTAAGAAGGAGTTATCACGGTCCATGAATGATGTGAGCCTCTTGAATTGACTCTCCCATGCCTTTTGCTGATAATATAGTCGCATGTCCTGTATGTACTGCTGCATGGCCTGCATCTGTTGATAATAATTATAGGCAACAAAATTACATTCTTCTTGTGCTCTGACTTGACTGGCTAGTATTTGCAGTTGTCGTGGGTGTGGCTGTTGATGATACATGAGATATCTTCGTTGTTGTGCCATGAATTGATCAGAAGCTTGACGTTGTATTCTCAATTGTTCCAACATGGCATTGGCGTTCTCCGACTGCTGCTGTTGTTGCTCGTCGGGTTGCAAGGGAGGAGTTTCTCTTCTTTTGCTCATGTTGCCGTTGTAAATTACTCTCAACCATTGTTTGATGGCATAGCTTATACAGGGAATATATAGCATACTTAAGGCCAAAGAATTGTAATTCTAATCGGAGAAGAATTAATAAATTTTTTTTTTGGAGATAATTTAGTTTTTTTTTATTAATTTAACTCAAATTTTGAAATAATTTAAAAAAATAATTAGTTGAGAATTTATAAATAAATATATTAAGAAATTTTAAATTTAATATATTATAATTTGATATTAATTATTTATAATAATTATTATTCAAATAATAAGACGAGTTATTGTTTTTTAAGTAATAAATTTTTTATAAAAAAAAATTAAATTAAGATATTAACCAAAGGCATTTTCCTCCGCAAGGCTAAAAAGACTTAAAAGTCCCTCCTCAAGCCCGTGTCGGCTAATCAGCGGCCTCGATTCCTAAATTTTGGGACACGTCGTCGACGTGATGTAGAAATAGAAAATTCTTACGGTGCAGACGATGCCCGTGATGTTACTCCCCTTCAAGAGAAAAATTCGAGTGCTTTTATCGCAAAATATCAATTTGTCTCCCTGTTTTGCTTCTCTCCTCCACACTCTCACTGGTCCTCGCCGGCGTGGCCCCCCCGGGAAACTCGTCATTCTCTGACTAAAGATCGGAGCTCCGGTCATTTTCCGATCATCGCGAGGCTACGGTCATTGGACCTTATGGCTTCAAATTTCCATTTTTAACGGTTAGAAAACCTTTCCATAGAATCATAGTCTATAAATAAACCGTTAATTTTCTGGTCTTTGGATTGCCGAGTTTTCAGTTCACTGCAGCTCAGTTTGATTTTTGCTCTCAGCTCAAAGCATGTGACTGATTACGTCCGTACAATTTAAAGGCCCTTCTTTTCTTTTATTTTCTTTTTTTTTTTTTAATTCTTATATTCTCGATCCTTTTAGTTATGAATAGTATTAACATGTGTAGATTTCAATTAAATAATCTTCAGCTATGTAAAGGCTATGTAGAATAAGAGGAAGATGGAAATGGAATTGCTGTGCGGAAGGTGAAGCAGAAACCAAACAAAATGGTATGCTCAAAATTCTTCAGGTTTTATTTCTAGTTTTTGTGGGTTGCTCAATTTGTGTATGCATTATTCTTTAGCACGTACAAGGATTCGGGGGTATTATTGAAATGTGGTATAAGGGCTGAATTAGAAGTCACTTCATGGAGACTAGAAGGAGTGTGTAAAGTGTTGAGCCGCAGATTGATATTTCTAGCTTGCTTTTATTGATTGGAATTTGCAAAGCTGGGTTCTGACAAACTCCTATTTTTTGGGTAGCTTAGCTTCTACTTAGTTATAGGTGGCTTATAGCTGGCCATGGGTGGTTTTTGTACCAAGTAGGATACTTGAATTTTGCGTGGTTCATTAGAAGAGTTGATGGGCAATGCATTCGCTCTCCATTGTCAGAAAATTTGACTGCTTGGGATAGGCTGGGTTTTCTGCAATACTCTTTACAGACGATCAATGCTATCTTTTTAAAAAAAAAGGGATGCCTGTACATTTGCTTGTGATATATAAATCCCAAATTCTTTTGAATTGCATAGTTTAATCCAAGACGATGGCCACATTGTTAGTTGGCATGTTAGGTACATGTTGGAATCAGTTCTTATGGGAAAAGAATGTCAGGTATGGGGATGGATGAAGCATGGAGGAAGATGAAATTTTTATTTTGTGGAATATCTGGCCATGCACTGTCTTCTTCTTCTTCTTCTTCATATTTTTTCATTTTTAATATCAATATTCCCTTTATGTTAGTATTTTTTTGTGCCTTGTTTGTAACTGAGTTAATTAATCCTAGTCATTTCAGAACAAAGGGTTTTGAATGGCAAAGGCTAATGATGGGGATCCAGTATTTGATAGCCATTCAAAAATTGAAACTAAGAGATCCCATTGGTGGTTTGTAGCTGCTGCTGAAACTGAGTTGTTTCCCAACAACAAGCAAGCTGTACAAACCCCAAGCAGAATGTTGAGGCCAGAAATTTCAAATACAGATATTCCTTCTGGATTTCAATCAGTTCCAGACCAACTTATTCACAGGTTATTTGGATCTGACAGTAGATCTATTGATTTTGCCCAAACAAATGCTTGTGCCGCTGGCACTGGCAGCTTGAATGCATCATTTAATTTGTCTATATCCCATGCTGTGGAAGATCCTGATGCCTCTTTTCACTATGGTGGTTTTAGAAAAGTGAAAATCAACCAGGTTAAGGACTGTGAGGATCACCTGCATGCTTCACAGGGATATGGCTTGTAACTGGAAGTAGTAGTGATATTTCTGCTGCTCATGCCTTAAATAGGGAAAGGGAATGTAATTTTATTTCAATGGGCTATGCCTATGTTAAGGAGGATGAAACTGTCATGCTAATGGGTCAAACCTATAATAGAGCAGATGGCCATACTGGACCAACAAGTCCCACATATATCAAAGAAGATGATAGTGCTATTTCTATTAGTGACAGCTGTAGTAAAGATGATGCCAACAAGATATCTTTTGGAGGATTTCCTGATGCACGTGATGTTATTATACCCGTTGGCAGGCCCATCAGCAGTTATGACAAGCCATACTGTCAGCCATCTGTTCAAACACCAGGAGCAGTTGATGGGAAAGAGCTTAATGTATCAAATGCCAATGCAGTTCCAAGCAACACTCGGACAGGAAAACTGAAACCAGAGTCTGTTTCCAAGAATAATCCAGAGTTCAAAACCACCCAAAAAGAAGCTTCAAATAGCTTTCCTTCAAATGTTAGAAGTTTGATATGGACTGGTATGCTTGATGGGGTCCCTGTGAAGTGTGTTTCCTTGTCACTGGAGGTAAATTTCTTTTATTTTTGTGGTCCCATTTCCCTTTCCTTTTTGCTCTCTGCTGACATTCTCTGCATGCAACAAGGAACTTGGTGGCATTATAAAAGGTTCTGGCTATCTCTGTGGCTGTCAATCTTGTAATTATTCTAAGGTAAGCAAATCAATGGCTTCTGGATTTTAGCTGAATATTCTTTAGACCTGGCTAGCAGTCTTTATCATTTGTAATGCAAGGTGCTTATTAATGCATATGAGTTTGAACGCCATGCTGGTCGCAACTGGAAAGGTGATGGAAATTCTTGTTTGAATTTTCTTTCTATTCATGTAAATTATTTGGGTCTTGAAAGTTCTTGTAGGTTGTTCCACCTACCTCAGGCCATGGCAGCAATTCTGGACTGTCATATCCTTTAAAGTTGAATGCATTGGCCGCACTCAAGCCCATGCATAGTGATTCTTGCATGCAAGAACATCTTCTGCTTTACCTTTTTCTTGCTTGCAGACAAAATGGATTCTCGTGGAGCTGGATCTGGGGATATTGTCCTTGGTTGAATTTTCTCTCTCTTTTTTCTTTTTTCCCATTTTCTAATTTGTTAGTTTATTCATATTTTTCTGATTCTGGATTTTTCAAGCAGAATCATTTCAAGCGGCAACCCGGGAGCTACAGTGCATCCATGGAAAGGAAGAATTAAATCCATGAAAGGAGTAGTTTGCTGACAACATTGCTGTAAAATTGCCTCTTTCCCGTGCAAAGAAACAAGCTTTGGCTTAGCAAGTTGTGCACTCCATAGAATAAATTTGTGAGTAGTTTATCCGCAACATGCTGTAAAATAACCTCTTTCATGTGCAATGAATCAAGTGTGAGGTTAACAAATTGTGCATTCTGTAGGAATGCTATGGAAACTCAGCCGATCATGTACGAAGGGTTATTCTGATTACGCTCTATAGGGATGAAGTAAGTTTTTGATATTTAGTTTTGTGTTTCTTTGCAGAATCCCATCGCTAGGCTCTTCTGTCGGACCTTCTTGCTGACCCAACTTAAAACCGGCTAATGCCTATATCCTTCATCGGTCATCATCAGCATGGAAATTGCCCCGTTAACTTTTCCATTTGGTATGTTTAGTGACTTTAAGAAACTTGGATGGGATGAAAAAGATTCCAAGAGTATCACTGTAATTGGTCTAAAGAGACCAGAATATCTCTTCCCCTATACAAGAGACGCAATATAAGGAGAGCCTCCACTCCGGATGCGCGAGGCCATGCTGATCCTCACTCAAATGTATATGGGTATTTTCCTGGCCAAAAGTTTTAAGAATTTTGGTCACATAAGGCAGTTCAAATAAATTAACCAACGTTTACTTAGACATGTAAATACCTTTGTGCTAGAAAAAGGAAAAACAAACAAGCCGAAAAAAAAAAAAAAAAAAACCCTTCATAGAGAGTAACGTTGCCTTATAACACAATGGATAGATTCGATGGTCAAAACAAACACATTTGGTTCAATGAAGTAATTACGTGCATGTAGGAGAATCTATTAATCAGTTCAAACAATGTTCTTGTAATTGTACCCTAAAAGTCATGTTTGTGGAGTGCTGCAGAGTGGATGGCACAGCTGCTCCAATTTGGGTCTCGAGTCTCTTTTGGGGCTTGGTTGTACGGTCGGCTGACATCTGAAAGCAAGGTTTTCAGTCCTCTAATAATTAATTACTTATATTTTTATCTTAAAAATTTAGAATTTTAACTTTAAGAAGAAAATATAAAATTTATTAAAATAAAAAGTATATATTTTTTTATCTTATGATTTTTATTTAAAAAAAAACGGTTTTTCAAATTTTAACATTTCAACCATCCTGGTCTCAACTTTACCCTTGCACTGCTGTTACGGTTGCTTGTTCATAAGTCTTAGGGCAATTCCGTCATTAAACTTGCTTACAAAAAACCCCAAGACAAGCCGCTCTAGCCACATCCATCTAGTGCCCGCTAGGGCGCTGTCGTCATCCCGTGTCTCAATCGAACGGTTCAAATTGTCCGCGTCATCCATCCCCGTGAAGCCTCGCGATCCAATGTGGTCCCAGTTTCTAAGTTTTACCTTTAACCGTAGATTACGCAACTTTCCCAAATGAAATCCAACGGTTACGAATATCCACGTCACCGATCCATGTGAAATCTCTCTAACCAATGGCACGTTAGCTGTTCTGTCTATATAACCAGAACCACCGGACGGCTCAAAAAATCACAAATACCTACTTTAACTTTCATTTGTTCTCTCTCTAAGAGGGCCCCCAAAGCAATCCCTAGTTTTATCGCTCCGAAAATGGCCCCAAAGGCAGAGAAGAAGCCGGCCGAGAAGAAACCGGTGGAGGAAAAGAAGACGGTGGCGGAGAAAGCCCCGGCAGAGAAGAAGCCCAAGGCCGGAAAGAAGCTCCCCAAGGAAGGTGGCGCGGCGGCCGGAGAAAAGAAAAAGAAGCGGATGAAGAAGAGCACGGAGACCTACAAGATCTATATCTTCAAGGTTCTGAAGCAGGTCCACCCGGACATCGGGATCTCAAGCAAGGCGATGGGGATCATGAACTCCTTCATCAACGACATCTTTGAGAAGTTGGCTCAGGAAGCCTCGAGACTGGCGAGGTACAACAAGAAGCCGACCATTACTTCCAGGGAGATCCAGACTGCTGTGAGATTGGTGTTGCCTGGAGAGTTAGCCAAGCATGCCGTCTCTGAGGGGACCAAGGCGGTGACCAAGTTCACTAGCTCCTGAAGTGATGCGTCTGTGGTGAATAGATGTTCTGGTGTTGACGAATTAGGCTTTTCCTTCCTTCATCTGTCTATCTGGCTACGGTTAGGGTTTAGTTAGTAGATTGTCATTTAACTCTTTTCTCTGTGATGATTTGGATTTAATGTTTGTAATTGAAGTTTAGATCATCTTGATCTCGATGCTTCTGTGGTAGAAATGAAGTATACTTTGTGTGCGAATATTTTCATTGTTATGCTTCTTTGATTCTCAATTTTCCTATTGCTTATGGAAATTGTTTCAAAAATAAATCTGTTTAAACAGTGATTGTAATCAGCTTAGTGGCTTCTGTGGGTGGAATGTGCGGCCATGAGTTCTCTGTATGGGCGTGCAGATGCTCTCGAGTAGGTTTAGGTGATGGTTTGGGCTAAATCTGTTTTTGAGAATGCCCAGTTCTGGTCCTTGGGTATTGAGACTTCAGTAACTGGTATGCTAATATCTGCAGTCAAAGTGTTGTAGTTTTGAAGGGTCAATCGTTGGGTGTTTTCCTGAAACTCTTCTCTAGCCTGCTCTGAAATTTATGATGATGCTAATGCTAGTTAAGTGGGTAGCGTGGGTCTTGGCCCAGATTCGAGGGGTCAGTCAGTGGGACTATTTTCAATGCTAAAAACAATGCAGAAGTGTTGTTCTAGAAGTTGAATGGCCTTGTATGCCCTTCCTCTTAAAATTGGATTAATGAACCTGGGAATTTTGGCTTGCTTCTACTTATTTACGCTTATCGTTGGAACTTGGAGGTGTCTCCTTGTTGTGAATCTATTTCTTGGCAGATTTGTGATGGCTGAGATCAGCACTCGGTGGGAACATGAGTAGTGCTTTTTTCCCTTCAATAATCATTTGTTGGCTTGTGGTTGAATGGGATTACACTGCAGTTCTTTTAATGGGTGGTAATATTGAGCGTAATGTGTGGAATCATTGTGGGTGCCAGTGATGATGCAGTGGCAAATACCAGCGTCAATGTCTGTCAAAGTCAACCGTACCAAACAAACTTATAAGTTTGTTCTATCATGGTTGGTTATAGATGATTCTGCCCCGTATGGTAGGTGTCACGGGGTCAAAATTTTAACCCAAAATTCGGACCTTGTGATGGTACTAAATCTCACTTAGTCTCAGTCAAACCGTCACACGAGGTACAAACAGTGTTTACAGGAACTACTTCCCAACCTTTATTACTTTCCTAAAGTATACAAAGGATGTCAAGGCCTCACACACACTCGTGTTCCCTCAACACTTCCCTGTGTGTTTACAGTTATCCGAGTTCCCACTCGGTTTTCGGGTTCTCTTGAGTTCTCTTTCACTTGAGTTTTCTTTTTTTCTTATTGTTACCCTTAACTGCCACACTACATCTATTTATAGTGTTGGTAATTGACACTCCCAACTACCTAGGGTTATGCATGACTTGGCTACCAAGCCAATCATGTATAGTGGGGCTTCCCACTTTGGGATAACTCCCTCACTAACTCAATGCATCATGCATCTCCATTCAAGGAGAGCATGACACCTTATCAAGGGCCTCTTGCTCCACTTTCTGGAACTGCCCACGTTCTCCTTCTCTCAAGGAAGTTCTGCCAACCCATTTGGCCTAGATAGGGCATCTTGCTCTACTTTCTGCAACTGCCCACATTCTCCTTCCCTCAAGGAGGTTCTGCCAACACATTTGGCCTGGATAGGGCATCTTGCTCCACTTCCTGCAACTGCCACGTTCTCCTTCCCTCAAGGAGGTTCTGTCAACACATTTGGCTTGGATAGGGCATCTTGCTCCACTTTCTGCAACTGCCCACGTTCTCCTTCCCTTAAGGAGGTTCTGCCAACCCATTTGGCCTAGATAGGGCTTCTGGAACCCTGCAAAACTGCCACCTCTACCACTGCCACGTGTTGATGGAGATAACCACCTATTATCTCCTATTCTGGTGGCCCCTGGACAGCTAGTTCTGCCATGATCCGCCTCATCCTTTCCAGGTGCCGGCTGACCGCAACCGTTCCTGGTTTGGTGCTAGCCCGGACCCCTGCCCGTGCACTAGCCTCCTGTGGTGCTGGTCCAGACCCCTGCCCGTGCACCAGTGTGTTGCTATTGCTGGAACCGTGGGACATGGTGTTAGCCTTGCTAACTTTGAGAGACATGCACTACCTCCCTGTAGTACATTAGGGAATCTCGTCGTACGATAGGAGGAAACCTCGATGTGTCGCTGCAATCACATCCCTCGTTCCCTTAGCTGCTGCATTCCCGAGTGCTGCTAGCATGCCCTCCGACAGCTCTTTGTGATCCCCGTGCTTGAACCTCTCGCCCACACTTCCCCATGACTGCAACATATGCCTGTTTGGTGTCAATGCCACAGCCTGCATCTGCCTCTCTCGGCTTGCTGCCATGCACATCGACTCCGGAGCTTGCCTTGTTTCCTTTGACGTGCCCCTCTCACGCCAACTTCATGCCAAGCATTGGTACAAGGCCACACCAATGCTTGCATTTCCCTATCCCGGGACTTAGGGGTGTAACAAACTACCCCCACCCGTTGAAGCCAACGTCCTCGTTGGTGGAGTAGACCAGCCTTTACGTTCCTGCCGCCCCGACTTTTGGCTAACCTTGCCTTTTGGGGTTGAACTCCTCTCGACTGGTTGCTGACACCTATTAGCAGCGTAACCCCTGTCTTCAACTCTTCCATGGTAAAACCCGTACCTTGGAAGCAACCCATAGTGCAGCATTCGGCTCTCTCCCCCAGTCTTTCTTGCTTGGGTCACGCCATTTTGGGCCCTATCAAATGGCACTCCCTTGGAACCTGCACGACTATTCAGCACCCGCTGCTCCTGTACCCGATTGCATAAAACCGGCTTGTGGTTAGTGATGTGTTGCTGTGAAGGAGGCTTGGCCAGCATCCCCTTTTTCCTAGGTTCCACCATCCTCAATGCTGCCAAGTACTTCATGTCTCTCTCTCCTGTTCCTTGTTGCACCTGCAAGGAAGATAACACAGCACAAGCTTTCCCACCCTTGCTGGTAGAATAGCCCTTCTCACCAACAACAAAACATGGTCGCCTCTCGTCCATGATCAGTAACCCGCCCAAATGGGGCATCAGTGCAATTCCCGCTTGCACAAATAGATCCATTCCTAGGATCACATCAAAGTCGTCCAACGACATTATGGAGAAATCGAATTTATCAACCCATTGACCTAGAGTTACCTCAACTCCCTTTGCCATCCCCAGAACATCATGTGCCACGGAGTTGATTGCCTTCACACGGCTGCCACTCCTGCTCACCTCCAACCCAAGTGAGCCCACCACCCTTTCTGCAATGAAGCTGTGAGTTGCGCCAGAGTCCACCATGGCCAATAGCTCTTGCCTTCCTAGCCCAATTTTGACAAACATCAGGCCGGGTGATGGAGCACGTTCCGTCTGCACGGCATTGATCAACTGTAGCGGATTGACTCGAGAAGGACGGTCATCACCATCACTGTCCCCCTCTTCAGCCACCAAGGCATTCAATTTCTCCCTCTGTGGGCACTCCCTTGCCCTATGTGGACCACTGCAAATGAAACAACCCGAGTTTAATTTGCTTTTATCTTGGTTCGGAACAACAGCTTTGCCTTTCCCATTGCTGTCGTCCCCTTGCTTGCATTCCTGAAAGTCCTCCTTCTTCTTCTTGCCCTTCTCCTTGGACAGCTTGCCATTCGAAGAATCCTTGGAGTTGACTCGGAAATCCACCAAACCATCCGCAGCAGCAATTGCGGAGGGCAAGTCCTTCACACCTTGCCTCCGAAGCTCCATCTGCGCCCAAGGTTGGAGTCCTGAAATGAAATTGAACAGCTTGTCCTCGTCCGACATATTCCGAATGTCCAGCAACAAGGAGCTGAATTCCTTGACATAATCGCGAACTGTGCCATTATGCCTCAATCTCTTCAGCGACTCCCTTGCAACCCATGATGTGTTGCAAGGCAGGAATTGATCCTTCAATTCCTTTTTTAGCACGTTCCACATCTCGATCCGAGGCCTGCCCGAGCTGGCATCGTCGTCGAGCCTTGTCCGCCACCACAATTTGGCGTCCTTGGCCTGGTATATGCTGGTAAGGGTCACCTTCTCCTCTTCAGGTACCTTTGCTGCCATGAAGTATTGCTCCATGTCCCACAAGAAATTCTCGATTGCTTTGGCATCCCGTTCTCCCTCAAAGGCCTTAGGTTCAGGAACCTTCATCCTCCTGGATGACTGGGCAGCACTGCCGGGTTGGCTGCCTATGACCTTCTTAAGAACAGCAACATCCTGCTCCATGTCGCCAAAGGATTGTGCCCAAGCACCATTGAGACTATCATAACGAGTTTGGAGGAAACTTACTGATTTTTCCAGTTCGTCCAGCCTTGCCAAGACCGTGAGGACCTGCTCCTCAGAGGCACCACCGAGTACCTGCTCAATCTTGGACACTCGCTCACGAACAGCATCAAGTCCCGATCCACCCGCCATGAATTGAACCCGCTCTGATACCAGTTGTCACAGGGCCAAAATTTTAACCCAAAATTCGGACCTTGTGATGGCACTAAATCTCACTTAGTCTCAGCCAAACCGTCACACGAGGCACAAACAGCGTTTACAGGAACCACTTCCCAACCTTTATTACTTTCCCTAAAGTATACAAAGGATGCCAAGGCCTCACACACACTCGTGTTCCCTCAACACTTCCCTGTGTGTTTACAGTTATCCGAGTTCCCACTCGGTTTTCGGGTTCTCTCGAGTTCTCTCTCACTCGAGTTTTCTTTTTTTCTTGTTGTTACCCTTAGCTGCCACACTACATCTATTTATAGTGTTGGTAGTTGACACCCCCAACTACCTAGGGTTATGCATGACTTGGCTACCAAGCCAATCATGTATAGTGGGGCTCCCCACTTTGGGATAACTCCCTCACTAACTCAATGCATCATGCATCTCCATTCAAGGAGAGCATGACACCTCATCAAGGGCCTCTTGCTCCACTTTCTGGAACTGCCCACGTTCTCCTTCTCTCAAGGAGGTTCTGCCAACCCATTTGGCCTAGATAGGGCATCTTGCTCCACTTTCTGCAACTGCCCACGTTCTCCTTCCCTCAAGGAGGTTCTGCCAACACATTTGGCCTGGATAGGGCATCTTGCTCCACTTCCTGCAACTGCCCACGTTCTCCTTCCCTCAAGGAGGTTCTACCAACACATTTGGCCTGGATAGGGCATCTTGCTCCACTTTCTGCAACTGCCCACGTTCTCCTTCCCTTAAGGAGGTTCTGCCAACCCATTTGGCCTGGATAGGGCTTCTGGAACCCTGCAAAACTGCCACCTCTACCACTGCCACGTGTTGATGGAGATAACCACCCACTATCTCCTATTCTGGTGGCCCCTGAACAGCTAATTCTGCCATGATCCGCCTCATCCTTTCCAGGTGCCGGCTGACCGCAACCGTTCCTGGTTTGGCGCTAGCCCGGACCCCTGCCCGTGCACTAGCCTCCTGTGGTGCTGGTCCGGACCCCTGCCCGTGCACCAGTGTGTTGCTGTTGCTTGAACCGTGGGACATAATATTAACCTTGCTAACTTTGAGAGACATGCACTACCTCCCTATAGTACATTAGGGAATCTCGTCGTACGATAGGAGGAAACCTCGATGTGTCGCTGCAATCACATCCCTCGTTCCCTTAGCTGCTGCATTCCCGAGTGCTGCCAGCATGTCCTCCGACAGCTTTTTGTGATCCCCGTGCGTGAACCTCTCGCCTACACTTCCCCATGACTGCAACATATGCCTGTTTGGTGTCAATGCCACAGCCCGCATCTGCCTCTCCCGACTCCGGAGCTTGCCTTGTTTCCTTTGATGTGCCCCTCTCACGCCAACTTCATGCCAAGCATTGGTACAATGTCACACCAATGCTTGCATTTCCCTATCCTAGGACTTAGGGGTGTAACAGTAGGGATGTAACAGTAGGGGTAATTGGGTTCATAAGGTAATGTTAAAGCAAATTATGATGAACTGCAAAGAGGGTTGTCAGTAGGAAAGCAAGTAGAACTCGACACCTGTCTCATTTTGTTGCGATGTGAAGCATTACGATTTCCATCCTTCTGTTGGTAATACTAGTTGAGATTCTATCTCTTTATTATTTATTTATTTATGAGGTTTAGATTCTTTGAAATGTCTTTGGATTTACGAAGTATTATATCAATAGCTCACCAAACGCAAACGTGCCGGATGGGTCTGTGTGTGTGCGTGCGTGCGTGTGTGTGTCTGTCTCTCTCTCTCTCTCCCTCTCACAAACACGTCTTGATGCGAGGTTTAAGTATCGTATTACTGTGTTTGTTATCAATAATTTTCCACAAAAAGTAGCAGTTTGTAGTTGATGAGTCGCTTTTGTTTCTTGGTGGTACGAAGGGAAATGCCAATTTTGATTGTGTCCTTTAATTACTCTTTTTTGGACTGTAGCTTTAATCAATGACTCAAAAAATTAAAAAAGGGGGATTCGGGGTCCCATCCCAAAATGAGTGGGTCCGTGGTATCATTTCACCATGTGATTTGGCTTATGGCTTTGTTCAAAATTTTATCCAAGATCCTACATGCGCGTGCAATAGTTTCTTTAGAAATTACACACGCACACACGCACACGCACACGCACACGCACACGCACACACACACAGTCTTTGGCTAAAATACTCTTAATAGTACTAATAAGCGTATTAATTGTCACGGGTGATTGAGTTGCATTAGAAGTGCCTATTATTTCTCTGTTTTAAGTTGGATTATAAGCGTCTCGGGTGAACACTCGCTGAAACGACGTGTCGTACATATAGGGAAAATTTCTCGCGCATCGATTCCGCCGGCTCCGCCCCCTTACTGAGGAATACGCTATAGACCATTTTCTCTGCACGCGCTCCAGCTCCTGCTTGGCTACTCAGAAGTCTCTGAGAAAGAGGGCTTCGATGGCTAAAAAACTAGGCTTGCAGCTCTTTGTTAGCAGTTCTCTCTCTCTCTCTCTCTCTCTCTCTCTTTTTCTGATAAAAACACATACACACGGGCACACAAATATGCAGGCGGGCGTTTGTGTTCATTTAATTGGAACTATTTTTTTAAGCTCTTTTTATGATTTCTGAAATTGTCTTGAAGGGTTATCTTCGTACATGACTGAGGAAGGGCTGAAAAGGATGTTTTCACCTTTTGGAGCTGTCACAGAAGGTAAATTTCACACTTATTCGTCTCGCCGTTTCTTCCTTTTCTTTTTAACCTTTTCTCTTAAGTTTTTATGAATTTGCAGCTAAGCAATTAACTCGGTGGCTGCTGTTTGTCTCTGTAGCTAGGCTAATTAGAGACCCACGAACTAAAAAGCCTAGAGGCTTCGGCTTTGTTACATTTGAGTCGGAGATTGAAGGACAGAAGGCGTTGAAGACTATGAATTGCAGGGTAATTGTCAAATTCGCATTCACATTGACTTCATATTATGCTTAATTTGTAGATATTCCCTTTGTTTAGCTACTTGGGCTCTATGGATTCAAAACATACTTTGCAATGGAACAGTTGTGTTGTGTTATTCAAAAGATGAGAAACATCTCGGCCGACTATTAGTTATTTAACCAAGTTATTTGATGGTAGTACGTTGCATATTCAATCATGAAACTTGGTAGAAAGTAATGCATCGACTATATCTGGAAGTTGAGATCCCTTTTTAGTCTGCATTATTTCAGAATATATCTCCAAGTAAAATTGAGTTGAATATTTATAACGGTTTGAATTAGGATGCCTCGAGTTGGCTCATTGCCGGACAGGTTCTTTCTTTATTACTACACTTGAATGGCCAAATTGGTTGCAAAACTTTCTGCAACTGCAGTTGAGTGATTTTGATGGGATTATGATGATGTGCTCCCCACTTCTTGGCTCATGGTGTTTTAGTTGATACCTTATTATAGAAAATTATTATGCTAGCAAGTTTGTTCTAGAAGTATAATATTCTGGGAAACACATTTGCTGGAACTATCTTGATATATGATATTAAGAAGTGGTGATTCAAACGTAATTGCAAGTAAGGGGAACTGGCAACCAGGACAAGTTTTGTCCAAACCATTTTTGTTTTAGACTATATGTTGATGCTATTCAGCTTGTTTGGGAACGGACAATGTAAAAGTGTGAAAGGCTTGGTCTTTTAAGAAGGGTGTGATACAAGATTGGGTTGCTTAAACCTTGTTGACTAGAGTTCCTATAAAGGCTGCGGTTCAGTCGTTTACAGAAGAGTGTTGGAGATTGTAAACAAGGAAGCTAGATGCAAGTCTTCTGTTTACACATATTTCCATTTTTTTCAGGGAATAATATGTTGCTACTATAATCTTCTTGCATTTGGGAAATTTTGCAGTTATGAAATATGTTATATGGTCCAGAAAATTTACTTCTTCTTACAGTCGTCAACAGCATTGCTGTATAACACAAGTGAGATTCATGCTTGCTCATTGCTTGACCTTTGCCTGTCCATTGGATATCCTCCTGTGAATTGCACAGTTTTCCCCAGCCACTTCATCTCATTCTCTTATACTGTACTTAGATTTATTGCTCAAAAACGATTGCTTCAATCAAGAACTCGAGGCAGGACAAGCCAATTCTCCCCTCTCTCTTTCTCTCTCTCTCTGGGGGGTAGTAAAGAAGACGTCTTTGTGGTCTGCTTACTAAAATAATAGCCGAAAGATTTTTTCACCACAAAACTTTCTTTGCACTCTCCAAATTTAGTTCATCTTTTCCTTGGGCCAGCCACACGCTAAATCGAAGGATAAAGCATACCCCAACATGCTTTGAAGGGAATCTTCTTTGGGGCATTCTGCATTTTTGAATTCAGGTGTTCAAAGTTGATATGGTATTGTTGCTGCAAAGCACTTGAACTCTCTTTTCATCTTTTGTTCTGTGTATCTTTTGGCACTTCAACAGATGGTCAAGGGAAGAATAATCTTCGTCGAAGTTGCAAAAACAAGACATGGAGAGGATGCCGACAATTGAAAATATCTCGTGAAGGCTTGGCAAAAGATCTATTTGATCAAAAATCCGATATCAGAATTCATTCTCACTCCTTTTAACAACATAGCAGTGCAGGTTTCAAATATCTGTCATGTGCACGGAGCCAAATTTTTAGATGACCGCATTGCACTTCATTCCAATGTGAATTATCTTTTGGTAATTTCATTTTTTCCTTCTTTTCTTTTGGTACATTGGGATGGTCCTAATTTGTTTCTCAAATTTTGCAACCGTTGATGTCAAAAGATTTTATTTTCCTTACTGGTTTTGTGCAGAGAAATTCTCTTTATTTGGATGCTTCCAAGCATGCAGCTAATGCTAAACAATTAGGAAATAATTACGAATATTTCCATTGGAGAATTTTATAGAAAGAGCGAGCAAGATACCTCTGTTCTAAACATAATCTCAACGACCAAGCATTTTGCAAAATTTTGAAAAAGGTTAAGTTTGAACCTCCAACCCGTGTCCGGCCAACCAAGCTAAGCCTTTATTCCTTTATATACACCGTAACAAATGATTAACAACCAAGCTAAGCCTTTATTCCTTTAGATATACTGTAATAACTGATTAACTTGACTTCACATTAGCTCTTTCTTCTGCATTGAGGCCGTTGGGTTTAAAGTCTAGGTAAACACAAGCATAGCAATTTAAGCAGGAAAATCATTCTTAACTCAAATTCAAGGATTACAACTCTGCTCCAGACAATCTTCACTTCGATTCACCCTCATCCGCCCTTTTCGACAAAAAAAGAAAAACATCTTTCTAATCGTTGGACAATGGTACATAAGCAGCTTTTGAAAATGAGGGGAAAAGGATTCCAATCAAAAAAAAAAGGAGGGAGAGAGAGAGAGAGGGAGAGAACTTCCCTTTTAAAGCCACAAGGAGGAAACCGCATATAACAAACTCTGAGCCCAAAAGCCAGCCGGAATGTCAGATCAGAATAGCAAAACGCTTTTTCTTCATGTAATGAACCACAGAAGTAAACCTGAGCTGAGCTGCTAGTTGTCAACTGTTGTGTGCATATTCTACATGAATGTTCTTGCCATCCAATAACTGGAAGGAACGCCAGGAAGCAAAACATTGAGAATAAAGAATCAAAAGGACCTCGACAGTGTTGGTGCAACATACAAGCAAAGCAAAGGAAACCTGACCTGACCGTCCATTTCTTTCAAAGCTGTGCTTGCTGCATTTTCAGAAACAAAACGCACAAATCCATACCCTTTTGATTTCCCACTCACGCGGTCACATATAACTTTAACTGTTCGGACAGAAAAACAAAAACAAAAGAAAGCCAATACTTTATAAAACCATTTCCACGGCACACAGGACCAGAAACATGTTCGAAAGACAAGCTAAATTACCTTCAATTATCTCACCATGCAGTCCAAAAGCATCCTTTAGGACAGTTTCATTGGTATCAGAAGAAAGCCCTGCAATTCAGAAAAGCAGCTTTACCTTAAAAGACACCTTAAATTTTGGTTGCATTTTGTTTAATCTTTTCACTTCAGCTATTAGCTTTCTTCTCCCGAACGAGAAAATCAGAGAACAAGAAATTTGATTTTAAGCAACTAAGCCAAACATAATCTCAAAAACATCACTTTTGGTTATGAAGTCGGAACTCATATACTTTGCCTTTATTCAAAGAATAAGCCGCCATATCTGTTAATTCTTTCTTTTTTTTTTTTTTTTCTTTTCTGGAATTACAGAAAACGAGCAAAGGAGGAGAAATAGAAGGAGGAAAGTCACCCGCAATAAATAATCTGGTCGAAAATTGGCGACCCAATAACCATCTCACCGATGAAGCCGTACGGTGGAGGCTGCTGCCTCTGCGTTTCAAATACTGCATTTAGTTTTGCCTCCGGCTTCAGCGAAGCAGAGGAAAGGCGACGATGGAGCAATTTTTCTTTTTCTTCTTCTTTTTTTTTTTTTTCTTTTTGGGCTCGGAGACGGGCTTTATGGGCTATAATGGGCTGATTGTACTATAGTGATGTACTAGCATGTAGGGGGACTTATCACTTATGCAACGCGCGCTCCCGTATGGCGGTGCTCGCAACCTCCGGGGTTTCATCCTCTGATAATAAGGGAAAACCCGAGTTTACTTCAGAAAACCTGAACGTGGTCTTTTGACTTTTTTTTTTTTTTTAAGGTTTCTTCAGAGACAGGTTGGCTGTTCTTTGACTCGCTGAATTAGTGTTTGTTAGATGAATGTCGTCTGGGTGGATTTGTTCTTTCCTTTTTCTCCTCGTTATTTCGATCGGTATTGGCTTAGGCCAATAACCAACCCTACACAAAGGTGGAATTTGACTTAAGAGTTCCCTGGCCTTTTTGACTCAACTCACCGAGAGATTTCTGCTTAACGAGTGTTGTCGCCGTAAACTCAGTTCCGCCCCATTTGTTTTGCATGCTAATTACGTAAAAGCGAGAAGCTGCTGAAGAGATGGGGGAGATTTAAATAAATAAAAAACCCAATTTTGCACTTCATTGCAGCCTTTGAATTATCAGCCACCGGAACCAAATTCTATTTACAAGAAAAAATGGTTTCGGGAGTGATCAGGTTGTGATAATTCGGACCATCTCGATGGTCAAACTTCTGCCACAACATGTGTTTCAGACAAGTTTACAAGCACAATTACCTGTCAGTGGGCAAAAATGGACTCTGCGAACAAGCCCTGCGAATGAGTCCGTCGCTTGTCACCCGATTTAGCTTCAAACCACTTCTCAACATGTCATCATGCAGTTTACAGGCCTTCCCCAATTCCCCTAGAACACAGCAACCATATATCAAAATATTATATGCTACTCTATCAGGCTTGAGACCCTTGCTTAGCATAGTCTCCCATAACATGATTGCTTCCTGTAAATAACCTTGTCTGCAGTACTCATGAATAATTGTTGAATAAGTAATGCAATCTGGGAAAATACCATTGCCTATCATTCCATCTAAAAGCTTGGTCGCCTCCTCAATCTTACCCAGTTTGCAAAAGCCCCGGATAAGTATATTATAGGATATAATGTTTGCTACAAACCCATTAAGCATCGAATTATGCAGCTGCACAGCCATTTCCATGTTCCCTTCCTTGGTTAGCTGGTCAAGGAAGCAACCATAAGTGACATGATTTGGAGGAGAATTATTAACTAGCATTTCATCACAAATAAGCTGAGCTTGATCCATGAATCCTCCCTTGCACAGACCATTTATCAGGGCAGTGTACGTTACAATATTTGGTGTACAGCTTTCATCAACCATTAAATCCCAAAGCCCAAAAGCCTTCTTAAGATCCCCTGATTTGCTGTATCCATCAATCAAGCTTGTATATATGACATTATCAGGCCTCAATCCTTGATCATGCATATCTTTCAAAAGACCAAATAAAGTTCTTGTATCATTCTCCCTCATACTTCCATCTATAAGTACAGCATAACAGACAATATCCATGTTCACGCCTCTTTCTAGCATCTCACGACAGGCATGCAGTGCATCCCTGAATCTTCCTTCTTTGCAAAAGCCATAGAGAAGTGCACTGTAACATACCTCATTTAACTTATGATGCTTTCTATGAAGGTCATCGATGAACTCTTGGGCTTCGGAAAGCCTACCAGTGTAACAAAGGCCGCTTATTAGAGATCTAAAGGTATATGTATCTGGAATGAGACCCTTCTCTATCATTTCTTCAAACAATTGAAAGGCTTTTACCATGTTTCCTTCCCTACAATATCCATCAATAACAACATTATAAGTCACCTCATTTGGCACAATATTCCGTTCTACCATTTCATCAAATAACCTGGTTGCCTCAGGCATCATGCTCACTCTACAAAGACCAGAAATAAGTGATGTAAAGGTGTATGAATTTGGTGCAATGCCCTTCCCAGTCATCTCATGATACAGTCTAAATGCCTCATTTAACTTTCCTTCATTGCAATATCCACTAATCAATGATGTGTAGGTAACCACCGTAGCTGTCAATCCTCTGCTTACCATTTCATCGAAAAAAGATTTTGCAGCATCTAAATTCCCCATCTTACAATGGCCATTTATCAAGGAATTGTAGGGATACACTGTGACTTTTATCTTTGCCTCGATCATTTTATCAAAAAATTGAATTGCAATATCCAGTTTCCCCCGCCTACAAAATGAGTCAATCAAAATAGAATAAGTAATATCATTAACACATGGACCTTTTGCTTCCATCTCCTTGTAAAGTAACTCTGCTTGATCAAATTTTCCTTCTTTAAACATAGAATTGAGCAATGCATTGCATACAAACAAACTAGGGATGAGCCCAATTTTTGCAACCTTGTCCACCAGGTCAAAAGCTTCCCCAGTCCTCCCCTTCCTCCTCAAGCCCTCAACAAGACTGGAAACAGCTGCTTCGCTTGGCAGAAACCCCATCTCAATCATCTCATTCAGAAGCTCCAATCCAACATCAAACTCTTGCACTCTGCAGAACCCAATCACTAAGGTGCAATAAGTAACCAAATCAGCTTTCAGTCCTTTCTGGATTAAACTATCCTTGATCTCAGCAGCCTCCCAAACTCTCTGGCTCTTGCAAAGCCCATGAATTAAAACATTATACATAACTACACTCAATTCACTCCCAGTGGACTCCAGCCAATGAATCATTCCCATTGCCTTAACAAAATCCTTCAACTCACATAAACTTCTAAGTACTGCTGTGTGAATGTAAATATCAGGCCTTATACCCATACTCAAAATCTCATCAAACAACTTTAAAACCATATTGAATTGCCTAATCCTCAAAGAGTCATTTAGAAGTGCACTCAAGGTCCGAACTTCAGGCATTAAACTACACTCCATCATTAACCTTAACACCACAACACCGTCAAAACATCTCTTATTTTGCACATAACTTTGAATCAACAAATCGAAACCCAAAGTAGATTTAAATCCCCCTCGCCTGAAAGAATCCAAGAGATTATCAAAAACCTCTCTCGGGTTGAGCCCGCGAAGCAGCAACGTTTGGATTAGAGACGACGCAGGCCAGTAGAAATTACCATTAACCAGAGCATGAATCAGAAAACAAAAAGAAATTGTCGAGTGATTAAAATTCTCGTGCAGGCCCAGGAAATTAAAGAACCTCAAAGCCAACCTGGGATCGTCGAGGGTCTCCTTCAAGACTGTCTCGACGTGGTCAGGCCTTAGATTCCGCGAAATGAATGGATCGTCGAATGCAATTTTCCAGCTTTTCCTTCCTCTCACGATGTTTTTGAGGATGGCTATCAACTGTGAGTCCCGGTCTCCGTCGTGGCTGTCCTGAATTGCATCAGAGGTCTTGTGGGTGTAAAATTTTCCGGATTTTGCGTGGAGGACTGTGAGGGGTCTGCAATGACGGGATGGATTCATTTTCGGCCAAGTGAAAATTTGGAGTGGGAATTTTAGGCTGCATCCATCGCCCGCCCAATTGTGGGCGATGGACCGAGTACTGAGGTGAGATGGTCACAAAAATGGAAAAATGAAGGCCGCCGTTGAGAACTAATGCACTAGCAGTCGTAACGTTGTTTTTAAGGGCCATTAATATTTAGAAGTCGAACAGATTTACACAAATCTTTTCGTGGGGTTTATGCAATTTTGTGAGATTTATGAGTCTCAATTTGAGAGCTACTATTCTATTAGTACGAAGGAGAGATGAAAAAGAGACGCATCGTCGAGAAGTTCTTCAGAATGTTACGTCTACTAAGAATTTTTAGAATTCTGAACATCAAGATTGATTGATACATCAAGAGACGTGAAATTAAAAGCGTTCCAAAATGCAGAGCTTCTCCTGACGTTAATAAACTGATTTATCCTTATTGCAAAGCACTGAAAAATGTAAAAATTAATTATCAAAAAGTATGTTAAACATTTGACCGGGAAAGCATAGACCGAAGACATGCACTAAAAAACGTCATCGATCCCCGCAGGCTCATTTCCTCCAATACACTCTTGCCACGTCTCCATCTAACCCAGTCCAAAACAACTTTTTTACGCAACCCTCCAAGCCGTCGATGTCGATACCAATCCAACGGCGGGTTAATATCCTCGTCATCAATCCGCGTGCCTTCCCGTTCTCCAATAAGGTTACGAGTTGGCTTCTATATATATATATGTGTGTATATATTGAAAAACCCGTCGATTTTCTCTCTCAAGTCTTCAAGGATCCCCAAAAAACAGCCTACCGATTCGCGTTTTTCCTTTCGGCTAAGAAGTTTGGACTTCGTCTGTGTCGATGGCGCCAAAGGCAGAGAAGAAGCCGGCCGAGAAGAAGCCGGCCGAGGAGAAGAAGGCGGTGGCAGAGAAAGCTCCGGCGGAGAAGAAGCCGAAGGCCGGAAAGAAGCTTCCCAAGGAGGCAGGCGCGGCGGCCGGAGACAAGAAGAAGAGGCGCACGAAGAAGGGAACGGAGACTTACAAGATCTACATCTTCAAGGTCCTGAAGCAGGTTCACCCTGACATCGGAATCTCCAGCAAGGCCATGGGGATCATGAACTCCTTCATCAACGATATCTTCGAGAAGCTTGCTCAGGAGGCCTCCAAGCTGGCGAGGTACAACAAGAAGCCTACCATTACTTCGAGGGAGATCCAGACTGCCGTGAGATTGGTGCTGCCTGGAGAGTTGGCCAAGCACGCCGTGTCTGAGGGGACCAAGGCGGTGACCAAGTTTACTAGCTCTTAAAATTTGGGGATAATTCTAGGGTTTGGCTTTCTTTTGAAATGCTTAAGAATTTTAGGATAGCTGATGTTTCTCCTTTTTTTTTTTTTTTTTTTGTGGCTTTGGGTTGTTCTGCTTAGGTTGACTGTGGCAATGTAAGAACTAAGAGTGAAAGATTTGGATCCATTTTGGCTGATTTACTTCTATTTTCTTATCAGTGTTATATTTATTCTTTAGGTATATGTCATCGCGAAAAATCTAATTTTTGTGTTTGCTGGTCCTCTACAACATTACCGTTTGCCTTTTCTACTTCTAACAAATGTAACACTTACTTCAAGTTCAAACGGATCTGTTATGGGGTGATTATGAGTTTCTTTTATTTTCTTTTCCTGAGATTTGGATTTCTTGGAAGTAGAATCGTTAGGGCAAAAGGGCCTTTCTTTTCTTGCTAAGGATCGAAGTGGTGCAATATTCATTCACAATAATTATGTTCAAAGTGTTGAAATCTTGCCTTTGCTTCTCGCTTTCTGGTGCATCGTGTGCTTTCCGTTTTCCGATCAAGAGCGTCTGTTCTACGATTCTCGAATTTGTAGGCAGCTCTGGTTCAGCTCAGTGAAAATGATTGCCCCCCTTTAGATTGGAGATCCATAGAGAGTCTGTGTAAGTAGTTCTAATGTTCAAATGTTGTATTTTTGAGAGGAAGGTACGTGTACCTCCCGTGAGTATGCATTCAAACACATGAAGTAGATAGATTTAAAATCCACGGGGCTCTTTGCAGCTCGGTAAAAGAAAAGCAATTCACGCTCCCTCTCTCTCTCTGTTTTTCTTTTTATTTTTTTGGTTGGTTGTATAAACAAGCATGAATGCTGAATTGACTCTTCTTGGGCAATCAATGTACCTGCGCATCATTAAAATGAAAAGAAAATGAGAACTTTCGCATATAGATGAGTGCTCGACTGGTGGTGGTGTTCTAATCGTGTTGCAGTAAAACAAGAATGGGCACTTGTTGAAGGGTTTGTGCAATTGCATGTTTGATGCTTTATTTTGACGAGGCGAGAAGAGGCATCGTTTTGTGCAGTCAATCTGGAGATGGCCGGCTTATCTTCGATTTTTCAGAAAGAAGGGGGGCTTCCCGTTATACGAGCCGTTGAAGTTAATATTACGCAGATGAACATACTATCGATTTTATTTTATTTTATTTCTTTGGTTTGTTACTATCAATTATTTTTTGTCCATTGAACTGTTAATCTTGGCCAGGGCTGCTCGTTGTGGGTGCCATTTCACCAGATTAATTGATTCATTGTATCCCCCGAATTTTTTTTCACCCTAGCCTGTTTCTTTTGCCAGTTCAATGAAAATTATGTTTGTCCACAACCAGGAGGCCCAGCCAAGAACCGTGGCAACCAAGCCAACACAACTAAAAGGGGTCAATTTTGTCATTTGCTGTAATCACGACCCCTGAGACAAATGAGGAGGTGAACGTGCTTCCGTCTCCCTTTATTTCGCCCCCAAAAACTAGCAACTAAAGAAAAGGGCCCATAATGACCGAAGTTAGTTCGTTTCACTCGCGTTCCTCCTCCGGCTTTACATCAACAAACACCTCTGCCTAAGCCCAATAATATCGACCTCATGTTTCTCCCATTCATTCATTCAGTTATCCGGCGAGTCGGGTTACGGTGGCCGGAAATCTTCCAAGCAACGACATGGACAATTCTGTTGAGCTTGACAGTGGCAATTGCATCATTCGCTCCTGCGATTGCCTTTACATCGGCAATATCTCCGTCTTGGCAGCTTTCGCGGCCGTGTGGCGGCAGGGATGGTCTTGTTAGGCTTCCCGTGGACTTGCCTGGAGAGGTGGTGTGCTTGCCCGCTCGAACGATCAGGAGGTCCACCTTGGACTTCTTTGTGCCTACCACGTTCGCTGCGCTTGTGGTGGCTGGCTCTGCTTGCTTGGTTCGGTCTTTGGCCTTGTGGGATGACGACCGAGAATGATTGGTTTTTAGGAACCTTACACGAATGAAATTGATTGACACTCCATCAATTCCTGTTGTGTTCTTTTAATTGTCACCCCCTTAAGACTATCGTTTCCGCTCTTTTTGGTCCTCAGTCTTTCATTTGCCATTGCTTGTTGCTTGCATATCAGAACAAAAACTGATACTCTTGGCCGGGTTGAAGTTCATTTAAAAATGTTTTCGTTATCGTGGCTTGATATTAGGTTATAATTAACTTAGTGAATTTTATAATTAGCTGTCACCCCCCTAAGGCTTGACTAATTAGCAAAAGATTTTTGTTCTCACTTTATTGACGAAAATTCCATCGTGGGATGGAGAAATGAAGGTGCAATGTTTTATGGATTTCTAAGTTCTAGTGCGAGTTTACCACGGAATAAAAAGAAAAAGAGGGTTCGTTCGAGTTATGGAAGCTTTATTGGGTTGTACTTGTCCACGTGGTTAGTTGGCTATGAGATATAAAAGTTACATAACTCTAAAAATTAAGTATAATTTAATAATTATTATATTTAAAATTTAGAGTAAAATATAATATTTAAAATTTATAACTCTTTAAGTTTATTAAAATTTTTTGAAATAATATATATAATTATAAATAAGATCTCCTCATCCTGTAATAATTTCATGTGAGACTAATTTCCGAAGGTGAAGGTAAAAGGAAGAAAATTATAATAAAATATTATTGAAACTATAATGTTTTTTTTGGGGAGTAAAAATGAGCAACGGGTCTATAGCTCAGTGGTAGAGCATTTGACTGCAGATCAAGAGGTCACCGGTTCGAACCCGGTTGGGCCCTAGTTAATTTTACGTTCCCCACTCGTTAACAAGATCTACCACTTGTTTTTGAATAATTTTTCTCGTGCGACTTTCGAATGGCGAAAAGGCCATTACTTGGAGATTTTTTTTTTTTTTTTTTTTTTTTTTGTTCATCTATTCGCTAGACGAATCTAAACGGGCATGCGTCCAAGCCTTTTAAAATCTGGGAAAATGCCGGAGAGTGTCAATTAAAGATGTTGAGTAGGTCTCTTCTGAAAAAATACAAGAAGAAGTTAAATAAATCTATTTTCCGTATGTTTACATAGTTTTAATGACTTTGAGGAATAAGGCCATTTAATTTTCATGAAAACACTAATGTTCCATAAAAAATAAATGTTTTTAAAACTTAATTTGAATTTTTAAAATAATATTATTTTCTAAAAATATAGAAAAATATTAATTGAACTCTTTAGATGAGCATGATAAAGAAATAAACCAATCCTATTTTTTATTATAGATAAATAAAATTTAAAATTAAAAAAATATATTTAAATTATATTTTGACACAATAATATTTTTTATAGTAACATTTTATTTTAGACATAATTTTAAAATTTTGGATATTTATTAAAAATTAAAAATATATTACTTTAATTATTATTTTTCTTTATGACATAAATTTACTTTCTCATTTATTTTTTGCATAATGAAAAACAAGGAATGTTAATTTAAAATTAGTGAAATTTTTTGGCGTCGCCCGGACTTGAACCGGAGACCTTCAGTGTGTTAGACTGACGTGATAACCAACTACACCACGACACCGGATGGTCGGATGTGAAACATGCATGTTACATCATAATTCTGTCTCAACTTCTGCCTCTTTATGGTGCAAAGGATAAAATAGTAATACAAATAGTAGAGAGCCGCCACGCTCGTCAGAGTCGATTTTACTTATATTTTCTAATGTAATCGCTAAATTGTAAGTAGTAATCTTCCTAAACCCATAGTCTGCATCCAATTGGTTTGGCAATTTCGATTTAGATTGAAATAACTTTTGCTTTTTTTTCTTTCAGTTTCACGGTTGGATGGACTCAAGACGATAACACATTAAGACAATTTGCAGGGAGAAGAAGTTTGAGGGCAATTTTGCCATTTTCAGAGCTAGTAAAACGGCTGTCTTCTTCTTCTTCTTCTTCTTCTTTTTTTAAATTTCAAGTTTTTTTTTTTTTGTATTTCTCTAATTTACACTGACCTAATAGTTCTTAAACATTTATTAGTTTACATAAGATTATAAAAAAATAAATATAAATAGATATATATATATAATCTTTTATTTAAAATTTTATTTATTTATAACAATAAAAAATAATTAATACAAATTTCTTACACCTACCTTTTTGATTTTTGGTGTTTTTTTTTTTTAATACTTTGGAAAATAGGAAGATCCCGGGCCTCGGCCACTCGGGCTGGCCCGATTGCTTTACGGGACGGCTGCTTGTAACGCACCCATGTTCGCTTTTATTTATTTATTTATTGATTTTTATAGCCAAGAGATAATCGTCTTTTGCTTTTTTAAATATAATTCCCAATCTTTTCACGGGTTTCTTCCTCCGAGGAAACCCTACCTCCGTCTCCCCCCCTCTCTCTCTCCCCCTCCTGCTCCGATCGGTTTCCTTCTTGACCAATTACTTTCTTCTTAGTTTTTATCAGTAATAACTTAAGGAAAGTACCAAAAAAATGACGAGCGCTTTGGATATGTCCCTCGACGATATCATCAAGAACAACAAGAAGTCCGGATCCGGCAACTCTCGCGGGCGCGGCCGTGGCCGTGGCGGCGGACTTGGACCTACACGCCGGTTCAACAACCGCACTGCCAACCGCGCAGCACCGTATGTAGCCGCTAAGGTACTTCGAAGTCGGCTCTGATTTCGTCGTAGGTTATAGGCTTTTCGATCTTTCTCTGATTTGGAAGTTCCTGAACTGTATTCTGTGTTTCCAGGCGCCGGAGACCACGTGGCAGCACGACATGTTCTCGGATCAGGGTGCGGCGTACTTGGCACAACCGGGTCGGGCATCTGCCATCGAGACAGGAACGAAGCTCTATATCTCAAATCTCGACTATGGCGTCTCAAACGAGGATGTTAAGGTGAAATATAAACTTAATTTGAATTGTAAGCTTAATTTAAGCTCTCTTGTATGCGTGGAGTTGTTTGGAGTGGTTTTCAAATGGATAACCGTTGATAAGTGGTTTGAGATTGGAAGGGTTTTGATGTTTAAATTTCTGGCTTTTCTAAAGTTACTTGTCGGTGTGCCGCTGTGTGTGCAGCAACTGTTTTCTGAAGTGGGTGATCTGAAGCGGTATGCGATCCACTATGATAGGAGTGGGAGATCGAAGGTATCTAAACAAAGTTTGGCATAAAACTGCTTCCTTCTGATGAATTCTTTGTGTCTCCGCCTGTAGTTTAGAAAACCTCTTTTTCTTAGGGAACGGCAGAAGTTGTCTTCTCACGACGAGCAGATGCTTTGGCTGCTGTTAAGCGATACAACAATGTTAAGCTTGATGGGAAACCAATGAAGATAGAGATCGTGGGAACCAATATTGCAACTCCTGCTGCTGCACCCTCAGCTGTTAATGTCGCTTTTGGAAATCCAAACGGAGTTCCCAGAGGGTATGCCTTATCTCTCTCTCTCTGTTGCTCATTATTTTTTCTCACCCTTTTGGCCCAGAAAGCTTCTAAATTTTTGTGATTCAATTGAAGCATCACCTGTTATCCTCTTGATTGTTGTGTATGCTGCGTTTCTCAATTTAATGAATTACGTTGTTCTGTTTTGTCCAATTTCTATTCATGTTTGCTTATGATTTAGTTTTATGAGTGTGCTTCTTTATGGTCCAACAAGGAGTTTTTGTTTTTGTTTTTTTGTACAAAAAATTCTTTTCAAAAGAAGGCTCACAACTGAGTTTTGCAAAATGAAACTCATTGAAATCCTACCATACTTGTGTGCTTATATTTAAGAAAAGCAATTCTCCAATATGTTCAATATAAAGCTATGGTTTTGAAATACTGACTGGTTATTATTGTTGTCGGCTTTCCAACAAAACCTGAGGGATTGAATGGCTTTGTATCAGATGTGTATGATGTATCGTATATTTGAAATACATAGAGGATTAAGGGAGATATTTTCTTGGTAAAAGGACCTAGTGTATTGTTAATATATTTTCTTGTTACACGTTTCGGAAGCTTCATATCATAAAGGTGTGACTCTTTTTATACTAGCCTTCAACAGTCAACCTCAGAAAACCTTGTTTGTACATACCTCGAACTGGCTGAGCCAAATCAGATGTCTGTTCAGTTGAAACCAACATAGGCCAAATTGAGTCAAGAAAATCAGTTCAATCTAACATAGGCTGAATTGAGTTGACAGAATTAATTGAATCTGACAATAGAAATGAGTGGTAAAAATTATCAATATTGCTGACTTCAATTAAATTTGATATACATGCTTAATAGAGTTGAGTTTTATGTGGAACATTTTCTTGCCATTGAAATAGCATTTTAACTTGTATTAATTCAAGGGTATCAAGCATGAGATTGGTACTTGGTATGTTGCTTTGGAGGTGGTTGTAGGGAAGCTTTAACACTCTTTCATGTTTCTCGCATGAGTTCTCACGTGTGGATTTGCATATAAGTTGCATTTTTTTTTTCTTGATTTCTCTCATTGGAGTATGTTCTAATGCAGTGGACAAGGTAGGGGTGGTGTGATTGGAAGGCCACGTGGTGGTGCTGGTGCCGGCCGTGGATTTGGAAAGGGTCGTAGACGTGGAAGAGGCGAAGGTGAAAAGGTATCTGCGGAGGACCTTGATGCTGATTTGGAGAAATATCATTCAGAAGCAATGCAGACAAATTGAGGGCATCCATTTGCTTGCTATCTGCTCTCGTATCTATTTTCTGTGGCCTTTGTGCTTGATGTTGCAGCAATCTATCCTATTTCCCTTCTCTACAAAGTCTGTCTCTGTAGTGATCTCAAATACACCTTTGTTTTAAGTTTGGGCTTTTGTTTTTAGTTGTTCATTGACTTGGATATCCGTATGTGGGTTAGTGGACAGCTTTCGGTATGTAATTGCTATCTTGGTTTGAGATTTTGGCTGTGTAGCAAGTGGAACTGTTTCTCATTGCTACCTACGTAGAGCAAAAGCTGTCTGCAAGGATTGGAGGATAGAACCCTGAAGAAGTCACCCAGAGCTCCAATATCTTTGGGTTGCTTGCCAGGGAGACTCTATTGAGGTAGATACCTTCATTTGAATGGAGCTGCCCCTTATAAATGGTGTAGTCAATCTAAATGTTTGGGTCTTATGCTTGTCTAAGTCGCATCTCTTTCACCTGTATTCTCTCCAGGGAAATATTAGTTCCCATAAATATTTTACGTGGGTCCTGACATAGCATATTATAGGCTGTGTCTCCGATGTTGCTATGTCAGTCAACCTGATGCAAGTACTGGTGAAGATGAAATATTGACATGTTTTCCAGTAAAATTGGCTGTAGGAACTTGTCAAACCACATTGAAGGGTCAGTGTGACTTGGGTGTGGAAGGAGTTCCAACTTTATCATGCTTTGGTTGAGGTTTTCAATGGATGCATGCTCGATTGGATGCAGAGATCGTTTTACTTACGTGATGTATCCTGTTGATTCTTTGATGCTTATATGCAACTTGGTATTGGAGATATAGTTTTCGGGGAGAAAGAAGACAGTACTAGTAGGTCATCGGACAATTCTTTGGCACTGATATGGTTAATTGAATAGGATAGCTGGTAAATATCCTCTTATGGTGGATGTTATGGTTATTTCGGGTATGCTGATGTATATGATATCATGGAAGTATGTTAAACAAATAAAAAACTGCGGTTTTTGAAACAGGCCCCATGTAAGTTCCCAAAGTAATTTATTATTATTATTATTGAATTCTTCACAGGTTTCGCAGGAGGGACAATTATTTCACAAGCCACCCGTTTTAAAGCTCTGTTTATTGGGGCAAATTGGAATCTTCTGAAGTAGATTCTTGTAATTTTCTTACTTTGGACGGTGTATCAAGGGTTTACTTGTTGGAACAAATAGACGTAATTTAGCAAACCTTGGGTTAAGGAGTTGGGTGGTCTAAAGTTGTCTGTTCAACCCCCAAGTGATAAAAAGTATTCGGTAATTTAAACCGCAGTAGTCGTCTTATAAATAGGTGTATTAAAGTATCTAGGCAGCATTGCTAGCTACAGGAACAGAAACAGATGACACGAGATTGCGGAGAACGGTTTATGGCACCAGTCCAATCTCACAAAGAATCCGTCATAACTGCTACCCACAAAAGAAAAAAATAAGGGAACTAGTCGTGAAAAGGGTAATACTTGTGGATTCAGTTTTGGTTTCTCTTTTATTTATAATGACTGTGGACACAAGTAAGAAATTATTATTAAGAAATTATACATCAATATTGACAAAGAAAAACATAGCCAAAACGTATGTTTATTGTTTTTCGCAGCAAAATTCGGGGCAATAAGACAGCAGGCATTGCCTCAACGGAAAATCAGCCTTTTAACTTCAACTACATAGTGAATGCCTGGATTCACACTCTTGGTTGGTGTTGATATATTAGGAAGACAGAACAAACAGGTAACATAGCAATTATTTCCCCATTTCCATACCATACTGAATATAATTGCGTGAACCCAAATTCAAGCAAAAACGGTGACATCGCCAGGAATTTTTAAACACATGCTTGTCATCTTTGAATGGTACTTGATTCTTTGTTCAGTTCTTTTTGGGGACACCAAGCCTTGAACAGAAATCCTCCTCCATGAGGGGAAGGCCATCACGCAGCTTGACCCTCGGCTCCCAACCCAGCAATTCCTTTGCTTTAAGGATGTCAGGTTTTCGTTGTCGTGGATCATCAGGAGTATTTTCCACCATCTTTATCTCCACAGCAGGGTTAATAAGCTGCAAAGCCACAAATTTCAAGTTTTTACACACTCACACACCTCAATGAAGCAATATTGTAAGATGATTATTGTTCTGCATTGTTTGATGTTTAAAACTTTTAAAGATTTTGATTATCAAAATATCTGTTTTAGATATACCCTCAAAAAGGCATCTCATTTCGGTACTATAATTCAATTCTATTTCACTCTCTCCCTGCCCATTAACATTTTCGTTATGTAGTATTGAAAAAAAGGTGCTTGTATTCCTATGTGGCTCATGTGTCAATACAGAAACAGATAATTGAGAGAGAGAAGCAAAATCACAAAATTGGCACTAACCTCCTTCACAGTCTCAGCAAGTTCAGTCATAGTGAATTCCCCTGGAGTTGTTAAAAAGGAACACCGAGATAAGCTACTAATGTGAAATAAAATAACATTAGCACCTAATGATCCATCAAAAACTACAAATCAGAATTGGCAGGATAACCTGGATTTCCAATGTTGATTGGTCCAGTGTGCTCACCTTCCATGAGTCGAATGAGGCCATCAGCCTGATAAAATTCAAACGGGACTGAGCAACTACTACATATCAACAGTGTGAAGGAGCTAACAAAACTATATTTGGGCATACCATATCGGAAACATAACAGAAACTACGTGTTTGAGTTCCAGGCTTTTGGACAGTCAATGGTTCACCACTACAAAGTTCAATATAAAAGAGCAAATGAATGCCATTGCATACACATGTAACCAAATATAACATAGAAACAAGGTGTTCAGGTCTTAGAAAACAACCCATGAAGCAACAAGGCTTACCGAAGTGCTTGAGCTATGAAATTGCTGACAACACGACCATCATCAATATTCATGCGTGGTCCATATGTGTTAAAAATTCTAGCGATCCGAATTTCTATTGCACACAAAGAAACTGCATTAGAAGAGTACAAAATGTGGAAATTGTGTCCAGAGTGGAGAAACTAGGAAGTAACATGGTCACCGATTCCATGCTGCCTATGATAGTTGAACATCAAAGTCTCAGCCACACGCTTGCCCTCGTCATAACAGCTCCGAACCCCTTGATACAGATGTGGTTAAGTTTTTAATGCTAAGGAAAACATGCTATCATCAGGAGCCTTATGCTTCCCATACATGGTTTTTTAATCAAGAGATTACCGATTTTTGCAAATTTTAAACTAAAATTAGATAATGCATGAGTTCAATTACTTGAGAAAGAAATACAACAATGAAACAATACCTCAATTCTACTGTGTCCTTAATGGTATGCATTCAATTAAAATGATGTTATTAGGTTATTAATCAATTAAAAACAACAAGGGCAAAAGGTTGAGCTTACCAATTGGGTTAACGTTACCCCAGTAGCTCTCTGGTTGAGGGTGCACAAGAGGATCACCATACACTTCTGAAGTTGATGTAAGTAAAATTCTGACCAACAACATCACAAAATAGTGAATCCAGTCATTCATAATGGTAGAAATAAATTTCATGTGAGAAAATAAATCTTCAAACCTTGCTCCAACTCGCTTGGCAAGACCCAACATGTTCAATGTGCCAATAACATTTGTTTTTATTGTCTGTTGGGAGACCAGACACTTTCAAGTTAGATGTCCCCTAAGTGTCAAGAGACATATGGCATCATCTGGTGACTACAAAATTATCACTTTTGTACCCACCTTTACAGGATTGTATTTATAGAATATTGGAGAAGCAGGGCATGCAAGATGGTAAATATGATCAACCTCAATTAGCAATGGCTCCGTGACATCTAAGATGAGACAAAATTGCACAACTCATTGTTCATCCAGATCAACATATCAGAAATGCAAATAAAAGCATAAGTATGAGGCAAAATGTTAGCAATATTAGGTGAAACCTTTTGGTCTGCTTCTTATTTTGTGTGACATTAAGGGTAGTGCTCATTATGACAGTAAAAAGTCTCAGTCTTGCAGGTAAGAGGCAGCAATATTTATGCAGAAGAGCAATTTCTTTGTTTTTACAAAAACAGTGAAAAAGTCCACAAAAGGTTCTTTCTAGAGTTCACTTGCCAGGACCTGCCTACATAGAGCCTAGCAAGGAGCCAAGAAGACCAAAATCTTGTTTTACATCCACCACAGCATCAACATCCAATAACTCGTGCTCAATTGCAGCTAGACATTGTCAAATGTGTTTTTCTAATCATTCCACTTCTAGTCTCTCCATTTTTCTCTTCTGAAATAGCATAAATTTCCCTTCAGTTTAACATAAACTAGTTGGGAGTTGCGACAGATCCCACCTCCATTTGTGGGGCAAATTTCTCATAATGAACAGTTAAATCTACACATGATATGTAAATAGATTGATTTCTAGAATTCCCAAAACTGTCTAGGAAATCGTTTATCAACATATTACAACAGGATCTGAGGAATAAAGACTTGACCAAAGCCATAGTTTATAATATCATGGATTTAACTTATGCCTTATTATTAAATGATTCCCCAGGAGCATTGCAATTGAGTTTAGTTCCATAGGCAACATTGAATCTTGCAATGAAAGTTTTGACATCAGACATGAAAGACTAAAATGTATAAACATACCATGACGAATGAGCTCAAATCTTGGATGGCCAATCCATTTTCTTAGGTTGTCCTTTGATCCAGTGAAATAATTATCAGCAACAATTACCTGAATAGGAGTTAGTAGACACATTATTCACAATAGAAAATAGTCATCCTGTATCATGAATTCAACGAAATGAGTTGCCTTTTCTAGTCTAGTATCCAATCCTATCCTAAAACCAGAAGCATCCCACTGCAAACAGAGATCTTTAAGAAAAGAAGTGCCAACCTCGTTCTTCTCATTTTCCATTAGTCTATCCACGAGGTGAGATCCAATGAATCCAGCTCCCCCGGTCACCAAAATTCTCATGTTGGACTGCCATACAAAAAAATTATAGCCATTGAATAAGATCATGTGAATAAACCACAACTCAAGAGCCGACAAAATATGGCACTGTGAAGTTCGCAACTGTAACTGCATTTTAAAAATAAGCTTTTTCTTACACAGGAGCACAAAAGCACCACAAAAAGGATGTCTATCCAACTGAAACTAGAAAAAAAAAAAAAAAAAAAAACTTATATGGGAAGATTTATGCTGTCAAAGATCCAACACAAAATAGAAGATCTGTTTTCTTTTAAGCTATCTCCATGTTCTCATCTATATCATATAGAAATAGAAAACACGAATCCTCTCAAAGACCCATTTTGGTAAAGAGTTACTAATGCACAAACGCGGACTATGGCGCAAGGAAATGGATCGGTTACATCAATACAGACTTTACCAAGATAGTTAAAATAAGCTTTTTTTTTTCTCTATGCAACTTAAATGCATTCTTGGGCACTCAGTTACATTTCAGATCCGGATTCGCATAACAGAAAGGCTACGTAGATTGCTGAACTTTATGCCACACATTGTTAATGTGCAACTAGGATCATTATTAAGTCTCTGCCCCACTGATATTTACTCCGTAAGTCACTTTCTTGTACCAAACAGCATTAATCACCCAGAAACAGGTCAACCGTGTTCATAAAAAAAGATCATGAAAACTTGAAGATCCAATCAAATCCCCACATGCTCAGAAGAACTATATCAACACTGGCTTATATAGACTTACTAAAAGAACTCCCATGAAAAACAGATCAGAACTTTCACCTGGCAAAACTTGGAATTACGCAACGGAGAAGGCGTTGGGGGTGGCTTCGACATCGTTTGGTAGTCACCATTTGATGAATCCTTCGCCATTGCTCTCAGATCTCAAACAAACAGCTGCCCACACAATCCCCATCAATCAATCAAATCAAAACCAATCAACTGAACAGGAAAAAAAAAAAAACAAAAACAAAATGAAAAACAAACAATGGGATGGACCGACAAAAGCAAAAATTACTTTATTGTGATTCACAAGAGACTGAGAGTGATCAGAGACTACTATTTATAGTCCAAAGATCGCAACTTCTCCATCCACTCACAAGCACTGATTCAGATAATTCATTAATTACGTTAAAAAAGAATAAGGGAATCTTCAAATTTACGTTTCGGGCCAAGAAAATAATAGAGCAGCCTTCGAAATTACGAAAAGCTAGGAAGCCAGCTCCCGCGATATCTCCTCGACAACAATATCAATAATTAAATATCAACAACAGAGATCAAGGTCACGCGCCAAACTGTTCAACTCCAACTACGAACCCCCCCCCCCAAAAAAAAGAAACCCACAAAAGTTTAAATGGGAATTTTACCCGATTGAGCGTCGAGCTGGTCTGTTATTTCAACAGGGACCAAAGAACGTAAGATAAATATATTAAAACAGTGATAATTATCCATTTTAAACTGAGCTTTTAATTTTTTTTTCAAAAATTTTTTTGTAATGCGGTTTTGTATCAAAACGTGACTAGTAGCAGCGAAGGTTCTCCTCCGCTTTTTGGTCTTTTGTTTTGCTTTTCGCTGAGACACAGACGCTCTTGCACGGTTGGCTGTCAACTTTTTTCCCTCACTCAATTGTTTATGCGTCTACATATTGCCACGTGTCCTTAAAAGTAGCGAAGAGTCCCACCATTTGATCGATGATATATTAACCCCGATTTTAAAACCAATCAATCACGTTAATATTACGTATTTAAAATAATATATTTCAATATATCAAATATTTATTTCATAAATTTTAAATGATTATTTTTACTCATATTAATGAAATAAAATAAATAAATATATATATATATATATATATATATATCAATTTAAATGACATATTAAAATAATTAAAATACTACAAATAAATTAATTAATATATTTAAGACGAATTAAGTTTTAAACTAACAGTTAAATATTGGTTAAAAAAATTATAAATGAAATTAAATTTAAAATATTGATTAATTTTCTTGAAACGAAATTTACAACAATTAATTGAGAAAAAAGTAAATATCTTATTGTAATTTTATAAGTCACACCATTTTAATTAGAAGTCAATTTAGTCTGATTTAATTAATTGGGCCGATGGGTTGCTTGGGTCAAGAAAAATTTAGCCAATTAATTGAGTGTTTTTCCGATTTAAATGTCCAATTGATTTTTTTTTTTCTGACAAACTTGACATGATCTAGTGACCGATTTGTTAAAATTTTAATTTAATTTATCAGATTAAATTTGATAATAGAGTTTAAAAACAAAAATTGAAAATTTAGTTTGATAATTATTTTACATAGTTTTCACATATTAAGAAGTTTAATAGTTGTTTTGTATATTTTTCACACAATTTTTTTTTTGTGCGTTCATTTCTTAAAAAAAAAAATATATATAAGAATTTTATGTTGAGATGCCTCATTAAATTCTATATTTAATAATTATTACGAGATTTTGGGGGTACTGATAAATTGATGGCCTATTGTCTATATATGTATATATAGATATATATATCAAAATCGTGTTAAAATCATGGAAAAACCTTCGGAAAAAAACAAAAATGCTCCCACCTCCTTACAATTTACAGGCAAAGGTTTACGAAGTAGACTAGGAGCATCAAATTTTTCCTCAAAAGAAACCCATTACTTTTCATACAGCCTTAAGGAATTTCATCATCCCCTCCTCCAGAAAGAAGCAAGACGAGGAAATATATGGAAAGATCAAAGCTAAACAATGAGATCCCGTAGACGCGAGTGGCTGTAGTTTAGTGGTTAGAATTCCACGTTGTGGCCGTGGAGACCTGGGCTCGAATCCCAGCAGCCACAGTTAGACATTTGATTTTAATGTTCTCTCTTTTGCGGCTTCTTCCTCGTAGTCTACTCTCTCGGTTCGAGTACCGGAGGCTGATGCTAATCAGACTGCTGAAACAGCCCAGAGCAAAGTAATGCTGTTTCTGTGGCCCAGAGCTGAGGACTTCGGTACAGAGCCTCAATGGAGTACGTTTCTTTTGTCGTGGACGTCTCTTTTCCTTGCTTTTTCGTGCTAAAGTGAGAGCTTTTTCTTTTTGAATAATGATATTTATTTCGATCTAGTACTCTGACTCAATTGCATATCCATTTTTTTAGCAAATTTTGTACAAATCTGTTTTTTTTTTTTTTCTCTTTTAATGTACTTATGTAACTTACTTGGAAAGTTAGATCGTGAAAAGTAACTGTGTTTGTCCATAAAATTTCTCTTAAAAAAAAAAAAAAACCCTTGAAAGTACGAGCAGCACCGAGCCACAAACGGATCGAGCTACGTGAAACTACTAAAGCAGCTATCAGTCATGGCTTGGCACGAAGTGGGGTTACAACTGTTAATAACTACCAGTTTAACTTTCACATGTACGCTATTACGATCGAACCTTTTTAACGACCCCTTCTTCCGAGTTTGATTTCCAAATAATACAACGCGAGACAAACGTCCACCATAATATTTCATTGCATTGTTACCAAGTTTTTTCTCATTCCTTTTTATCTGATCGAATACCATGTGCATGGCGTTGATCTAAAGTACCTTCACTTTCCCTGTGAGACAGGCCAGCGGAACATGGTTAAGATTTATTGTAAGTGTTGCTCTAGCATGGTTGGCGGGAGCATCCTCAAATCCGACAGGCAACCGCTAAAAGGCAACGCACTTTATGTTTCATTTTTCAATTAAATTAAAGGACAGTACTTTCGGCTTAAGAGATCGTCCTTCACATTTCATAATTTTCTAAAAATTATATCGGCAATTCTCACATACTTTAAAACAGTAAAAATGTTTTCTATTAGCATTTAGGAAACTTCGTATAGATGATAATCATTAACAATTAAAGACAAAAATAAAAAATAAAAAATCAGTTAACCATGTCAGTAAGAATGTAAGATAAAATTGTTCTAACAAAGACCTCAAAAATATTAAATTAAACCATAGAAATGGAAGGCGCCATAACCTATCATTATTCTATCCAATTGGGGGGTACATGTGCGCGCGAAACCGAGACGTTGGTAAGCCAGCTGACTACATCTAAGATACTTGGAAGTACATGAAGCCCCACGCGTAACAAACGCTTGGACACGTGTAAAAACCCCATCACAACGTCAGTAACAAACAACTCCTGAAAAGCAGAAAGCCTAGATCAAAATTTTCTTTCCTCTTAAGAAGAACGAAGAAAGCACCAAAACTGCTTACGTTAGTACCAAATATGGCATCGGATCTGAGCCCAGCATTTGCCTACACGGTGGTGTACGTGAAGGACGTAGCCAAGTCCGTGGATTTCTACCACAAAGCATTTGGCTACAACGTCCGTCGCCTCGACGAGTCTCACAGGTACTAAACTATATATAACATTGTACATAATTTGCCTCCTTTCTTCTTGTGCGTGCGTGTGCGTGTGTGTGTGTGTGTGTTAATTTCTGAGTTTTGGGTGTGGTAGATGGGGAGAGCTGGAGAGTGGGCAGACTACCGTAGCCTTCACTCCGATCCACCAGCACGAGACTGACAAGAGAACTGGTGAAGTCCAAACTCCCCATTCTGTTCACGAGCGACCCCCGCTTGAGATTTGCTTTGCTTACACTGACATTGATGCGGCCTACAGAGTAAGTATTTGTTTAAATCGTGATAAACCGCACACACGCAGAAATAATAAGAACAAAATTTCAGACAATAGTCTCCATTGTCTGCGGGGTGGGAATTGGACTGAGGGGCCTATAACGAAAGACTATAGCCTAAAATTATAAATAAGTTTCTGAAGTTTTGAGAGGGGTTATGATGCCCAGACTTTGGCCCCGCTCTATTAAGGAAGCAGTGGGGCCGAATACCCCTACTAAAATCGAGAAAGTGTAATAAACTCGATGCCCCCTTCTCTCAAACAAAATTTTTCGCCCCAAAAAATAAATATTTGGAGAAAAAAAAGTATTTTTTATGATTGATTATGCACAAATATCATAAATCCAAAACAATTTTTTTGTTAACCCTTGGTTACAAATGGACGTGTAATATCTTTTACTTTCAGAATTAGAGGAAATAAGAGATGAAGCTCATTGTTCGACAAATCTCTAATTTATGTGCACTTCATTTAAACATTACATATTTTTCATTATACTTTTGTATGTAGTTATGAAAATGATAATAATATTCTCCTCATATGTCTATCTCTAAATTAAAAATCCTCAATCCATAATCTGAATAGAAGTTTAGTTCTCTAAGATTGATACTACTAGCCCTGGCCCAGGACTATTGTCCCGGTTATAATTGTTTATTTCTTAAATTCGCTCTCTTGATCCTCTCCGGCGCGCGCGATGTGATGGGGTTGAGCAGAGGGCAGTGAAGAATGGAGCAGTGCCAGTGAGCGAGCCAGAGGACAAAGAATGGGGGCAGAGAGTTGGATACGTTCGTGATATCGACGGAATTGTGGTGAGAATGGGCAGCCACGTTGGGAAGCCGGCTAAGCAAGATTGATGTCTGAAAACCATCTCAAACAACACCATATAGATATATAAAAATAACCCATTATGATCTTTGGCCCTTAAGACCAGAGAATTTTACACGCTTCGATTTTCGTTTGTACTTCTTAAAGGGTGTCATGCTGTCATATTATTATTATATGCATTAATGAACCATATCGAACCTATTCCTCTTTTATGATCTTGCCTCATATTTTCCATTTTGTGGCGCTCTTTGGTCCTTTTCGTTAATGGAATCTCTATCGTGGTTCCTACCAGGTGAAATATTTTGAAAAATTGACGACGACAAGTTTGAACACACTCATGAGGCTTATACATATTATATCCAAAAACCCCTGTAATTCTAACGCTCTTAACAGCTTTGATATGCTTTGGTCAGAGAGTTGGAGAGAGTGAGCAGAAAATTGTAATCCGTCGTTTAAGGTTGGCAGTAAGAAACTGAAGACTTGGCAGTCCATTTTATGATTGCTCTGCCATACTAATGCAACCAAAATTCTTGGTAACTTTCCCCCTCGAAGCTTGGAAAGAACCCGCAAATTCCATGGAACGAAAAGCGATCAAAATTGGCAGAATGATAAAGGGAGGATACACATTTTTTGGCGCTTAGGTAATCACATTAGCGAATGCTTTGAGCAACCATATTGGCCAATGCATACGGGGGAAAGAGAGAGCTTATGGCTTTATATATCATAATGCGCAGTCATGGATTGGTCTAAAGAGGCAGCTTTGATGGAAGTACATATGCAAGCATGCACAGAAACCCCCCTTGCTACCAAACATCAATTTCTAACCAAGTACACGACCAGCCTTACAGACCAATCTAACGAATGCACCACAGAAACCCTTCGCTTCACCGCTAACCAAGCTGGTTTAAAGTACACACACATTTATGAATTGTAACAATGACTCGACCATGAAAAGGAAGAGAGTAAATGATGAGATGCTAATAATTTCCATGACATTTTACAAGGACAAATTGCCCGGTGATCGAGTCTGACAACACATCTGCCCCCTCCCATTCCCTCCCCACCCTACCCACAATAGGGTTTGGAGTTCCGTGCTACGTACAAATAGAAAAGAAGCATAATTGAACTATCATAACATTTCTTGTGATTTTCTCACACAGCGACTGACTTTCTTCTTGAATTCGTCTCTACTTTCTCTCCACTCTTTCTGCATAAGCAATCCAAATATGAATTAATTGGCAAGCAATGCTACTGTTTGGATGTATAAAAAATCATGCGAAACTGGAGAATAAGTTTCTTCAGCTAAATTATTCAGCACCGGTGATAGGAACACGGTAAAGCAAAATAATGAAATCACAGGATAACTAAGTACACTCAGATATTTAATATGAGATAAACAATATAATCTCCTTGTAGATATACCGCTTGATGATTAGTGAGTCATTATGGATCCTATGCTAAACATTCTAGCTGTGTCTTCAACATGAACCATCCCTATCCATTTCCCCTTCCAATGATTATTTAAAACTTGTTAGCATCAAACTTGGGACCTGGATAGTATTCAGCCACTTCACCCCATCAATAACCACACTGTAATATTTGTCTTGATATTCATATTAGCATACCAACACTTTCAACAACCTGCAACATTGCCAGATACAAGAGAGCTGCTTATTACTTACTGCTGCTTCAACATTTGCAGGAGATTCATCATTAGGACTAGAAAGCATTGATATGATACTCAGCACTATACTTTCAACCTGCCCAAGAGTAAAATTTCCACAAGTTTAAATAGATGCAATCCCAAAAATTATGGTGTTGCTTGATAAACATGAGCAATGAAGAACTCAATAAGCATAGTCCAGAGCATTAATTTCTCTCAAGGATCCAGAAAGAGAAATTCTCGTTATGATATTAGTCCTAGGCCTAACTGTGTCATCATTTGCTATGACAATAATGACACAGAAGATGGAAGGAACAAAAATGAAGAGAATCGAGTAAAAAGAAAAGGGTGTTTGCCCTCCCCTTGTAATTTCAAATTGCAAGAACTGATGAAAACCCAATTGTTATGTATGTCCAGGAAACTGAACAAAAAAGTATTCCGCCATTATTGATAACCTAATTTATTCATTTACAAATGGACAAACAGTGATGAAAAGAAAAAATCCTTGCCTTTATAGAAAACACCAATGTGCTGACCATGCCAAATTGATTAACTAAATAAGACAGTTTTTACAATTATCTAATTATATGCTTTTGTGTACCCTGAAACTGTGTTGTTGAAAGTTGATTATGGCCCACATTTTGCATGCCTAGCCTCGAAAACCATTAACAGTGAAATTATGTGCACACAATAAGCTTTCAAATAAAGTGAAAGAAAGAGAAAGAAGGTCCTCTGCATATTTGGGGATGAACGGCTAATCAGAACAAGATACAAACATGAGACATGAAGAGAAACCATGACATACTGTATGTACTGGCATCCAACGTTCACTTGCAAGCTCATAGCCATTAGGATCATCACCAGGTGGATGCAGAATGGATATGCAAACACGCCCATCAGCATAAACTGCAAAGCAACACTTGCAAAAACCAAATTTGTAAGCACCGTAATAAGAAGAAAATGCTAATGCACTCCAGCTATAAGATCAATCAACCATTGGGATGCCATATCTCTGATGTAAATTTAACTGTTGGAGGACTATTTGGGTAATTTGATGGAAAGCTCATGATAGCATTGAAAAATCCCCCTTCACTGCATCCAAACAGTATCTATGTTATCAAAACTTGCAGGCATTACTCCTAAGACAAACCAACTAGAAAGACATAAATAAGATAGAGGGATCTGCAGAATATGACAAGTTGCTCAAATCAAGAGGAAAAAAAATTAATAACCAGAGAAATATAACTATATATGGTTTCCCATGTTGGCATCTTACAGACATCCGAATAAACAATATCGAATCTCAATTTTCAAAATCAATAAGCTTGGAACATAACACATGATCTAACCACTTCATGAATCAAACTGTCTGCAAAAACATTTGGACATGACAAAAGTAATCAACAAGTACACTTTTAAAGAGTGAAACCCAAACACACCATCCAGCTTCACAGCTGGGTGATGAAATTGAGAAATAATCATTTGGAACTTAGAAGCAAGCAGTGTTCCAAATGATAATTCTAAAATTCACACCAGAAATCATCTTCCAACAATTTCACAGCAGAAATTTAGAGCAGAAAGAAGAGCCCAACAACTTCAAGGTATTCCCAGCATAAACTCAATGGAAAACATCCGATCACACAAATACTACACCCTACAAACAGAAACCTAGTTCAAATCCATTAAGTCTTGAAAACCCAAGAGCCCGATGAGCACCAAAGCAAACCAACAGTCACCCCAAACCCCATTCACCAATCCAATCAAGCACATGCACGAAACTCACCATCGAACAAAAAAAGCAAACAGGCCCTCAAACAAAACAAATAAACAACAAAGGTACAAACTTTACCGCAATCAATTTGCAAAACAAATACATACTAAAGCGTCTCGGGCGGCCCAATAATCGTGACACTCCATTCGAAGATATTGCTCTCATCGACCAACCCCGCCGAGAACCCATCAACGGGGTTCTTACAAAGATCTGCACCCACAAAAAAGAAAGAAAAAAATCCGACCATCAGTCAAAACGAAACCCATTCAAAAACCGACCATTAAAATCCGAAAAAGAAACCAGATCGACACTCAAAACGCCTAATTTCATCATCAATCAATAGAGATAATACCTTTAAGTTGTTTCTGGAGGAGAAGGCTGGCTTGGGATGCCATGTTATTAGACAGCGGGTAGAGGGATTGAGGATTTAAAGGCGTGAGCTTTCTACAAATTGATAGAGAGAGAGAGAGATTTTACAAGACCGTGTTCAGAACCTTCTCTCGTACATCCAACCATGTGTAAATCCCACAAGGTTGTCAGGTTATACATTCTCTCTCTCTTCGCATCTCTCTCTCTCTCTCTCTCTCTCCTTGCATTTCACAATCTTAAAGGGAGGACACATGTGGGTTATGGTTGGATGCGGGCATTAGTGTTGGCGTAGATTCTTGTGACGAATAGGATTTTGACATGTCAGAAGACTAAGGAGGGTTATTTTATTTTTATTTTTTATTTTTTTGGCTGTAGGAGAGAACGTATTCTAATCACTATATCAGGAAGAAAATTTAAATTGGAAGTCCTTCTCTTTGCCTTTTCTTATGGAGCAGGTTTTCATTTCCCTTCTCTTTCTACAATTTTACCTTGAAAATCCATGTCACAGAATTTCTTTCCGTGAAAGCAAGGAAAAGTAAATATTTTTCCCTCTTATATCGGAAGTAAGATCTTCGCAGGCCCATAATGAGAGAGCTCTAATGATTGTTAATTATCTTCACGGGCCCATAATGAAAAAGCTCTAATGATTGTTTCATTCAAAACTTATTATTGTTTATCTTATACATTTATCTTTATATTTTTAGCCTAATTATAAAGTCATTAACTCATAAGATACATAATAAAAATAATCTTTTTATTTTTATAAATTCCTAAGATTCGAGTCCCAAAGTTCAAATATAAAAATTTAAATTTTTAATCATTACTGTTACTTTATCTATTTACTAACTGTTAGAATAGTGAAAGAAGGTAAAAGAGTGCTGCTTTTTTTTTTCCTTTTTATAAAAAAAAAATTATTTTCATCCTTTTTTAAAAATTCTTTTCATTTATCCACCGATGGGAATTTTAGATTTAAGGTCCAATTCTACTTGGAGCCCAGTGGATCGTCGAGTATAATCTTACCCAACTCATTACCAAGTTGCTGACCTCAGTATTGACATCAGTTTTTTTTTCTTTTTTTTGGTTTTTATTAGGACATTATTGACATCAGTTAGTTCCTCTAGGGTTTGCATGGCACGCTTTCACTATTTTCATCAAAAGTCTCCGCTTATCTTGGTCAAACTGTTAAAGAAAACCGGTTCCTCGTAATGCCAAACTTTCGGACACACCACATAAGATTGACATTTCCAATTATAAAGATCAGTATATGATAAAAACATTTGTAACGATCATGTTACCGTTACTGAAAGCTTCTCTTGTTAATTATTTCTTATCTCATCCCATTAATTTACGTGTAAGTTTGTTAATAACGACTACCGCTTGATTTCTCAACTCTTTCTTCTTCCTTAATTTACAGGTGGTTTTTCCGTGTCAAGCTCTTCGACTCTACCCGATCATACGGACGTACAACCCTATATATATGTGTGTGTGTGTGTGCGCGTCAGTGTGCGTGTGTGTGCATGTATAGATATAATAAGATTCCTCTGCATGTACGAGAGGACCTGGCTGGCCTTTGAATACAGCTGGATTCTCTGCAACCATATCAACTGGGTTTTGCTCGGCCAACAGCCAATGCATCCACTGTTGGTTTGTGCTCCTAGGATCCAAGCGAAGCATTGGTTGGAATCGGTCTCAAACATGGGCTGAATTTCTTCGAGTAGTGAGTTTGAAACATTCGGTTGAACTATAAGATTGAATCTTGTTGAGGTATTTAATGAAATTAGATGTATATTTGCTTTTATAAAATATTAAAACGATGAATAATTTTTTTATTGATCATAAATTTACTTTTTTTTATATTTCAGTATAAAGACCCAACTTATCTTGTGATACTTATTTGACTGAATTATTTTTAATAAGATTATTGGTATCATTCTTAACTTTTCATTTTTTAATGGTAAAAAAAGTTCATAAAATACATTATATGTTAACAATTTTAGCAACGTGATATATGTAGTCCACTTAGGAAATTTAAAAAAAAAAAAAAAGGGATACCTTGCGGAGTGACTCAGTAGATTTTTGATTTTTTAAACGATGATTTTTAGTGATTAAATCTTAAGCAGGTGAAATGAAATTTTAGTATGACAACGAGGCCCGGCTCCTCATTCCACGCTGCGGGCCACACATCCGAATTTTTTATTTTATTTTTTTATTTTAGTTCCATTAAGTAGACATAAGAAGGTTATCATCGAAAAGCCCAACACCTTCTATTTTGAGAAAATTCTCTCTTTATATATATTTAAAAATTAAAATTTTTTATGATTCTCTTATTACTATTTTATTTATGACGACCAATTTTTATTGTTTTCTTTTCGCTCAACTCGCGAAGAAAGAAGTAACCCGATAAAAGCAAAACCTTTCACATGACAGACAGTGCAAATGGGTTTAACGAGAATGAAACCTAACTAGAGATTTTGGTCTCTCTTTTTCACCATTCTGATGACTGAACCGAGCCGCTGGCACTGTCCCCGCGGGTCTTGCTCCTAATCAGACTTGCCTGAAGAATCCGAGTCCGGTCGAAAAAAATTTTGATATTATACTATATAATAAATAAAATTTATTTGAAATAAATTTATTTAGTTATAGAATTATAAATAAATTACACTCACAATAAATAAATATAATAAATAACTCAATTTAAACTTCAAATAAACAAACAACGAAAAAGCCAGAGCACACAAATTGAGCGGTAGGTACACAAAGCGCAATGGCCACCTTTTTCCAGTTTTTTTGTATTAATCTTTGATCATATATTATTAGAAATTACCCCTCGAGTCGCCCCATGTGTTTATACATCAATTGCAACGGTAAAACGAGATTGAAGCAAGTTTGATTTCCGACGTACCCAAAAAAAAAAAAAAAAGAAGCTACGGTCATTTTTTCTATTAATTATAACATAATTGTCAGTCATATAATCATGTAATTTTTGTTAAGAATATATAATCTGAAATTTTAGCATTGACAAACATTTTAACGAGAACGACGGCAGACAAAAGGGCTCGAGACTTTGACTGTTTGACCAGGACACGACAGACAACACAACCGGAGAAGAAGATCCAACCTTAATAAAGTAAACGCAGTTTGTCTTGTTATTATGGAGCTTGCTTGTGTCTAATGACAGAAGATAACTTTAAGCTCACGCGGCGAGGAGCAATCGTGCATGAGAGAGGGACTGTCGTGCGCATAGGTGAACGTGGCAGGACACGCGTGCTTGAAAAACTCCGAGAAGCTCGAAGCTCTACAAGTCTGCGGACTGTTGTAATGGTTCCTGCAGCACAGCTCGTCCGTACCGAACGCATCGCAGCCACTCTTGCATCCCACCACTGCGCCGTGGACCGGCGGGTAGCGGGCTTGCAGCTTCTCGGGACAGGTGGTTAGCAGGTTGGCACGGCAGCCCACGACGGGGCACAGGCCTTTGCCGTGGTGAGGAGTCACTGTCATGGGGACGTTGAAGCCGTCGACGAGGGACACGCCGTAGGAGGAGAGATCGTTGTGGCCATGGTGGAGGCTGAACTGCGCCAGCGTGGCCGGGGTGGCGCCACCCAGGCCCTTGCACTCGATTTGACTGTTGCAATCGCCAGTGGCGCAGTGGAACTTGCCGTTGGTATGAGTGCAGCCGGTACGGGCCCAGATCCGGCCTGACCAGTGCTTGGTGGGGGCGGGGAATGAGCGGTGGGTCAGGGTTTGGAGGGGGAACCCGCCCTTTTCGAGTACTGGGTGGCCGGCGTTGGGCTGGATTGCCGGGTAGATGGTGTAGGGGCAGTTATTAACGAGGGTTAAAATGAGCCCTGTGTGGTAGGTTGCTTGGCTCAAAGCACAAAGTAGAAGGAAAGCAGCGAAGAGCAGACCGGCACTAGAAGTGGCCATCTCTTTTCGATTATTACCTTTGGGATTTTGCGTATGTACTGGTTTGTGAACTCTGCTCGGTATTTATAGCGGGGAAAATCTGCCAGTGCCCTGCGGAGGGTAGTTTTTTATCCAAAAAAATATATATATAAAAAAAAAAGTTAGGGCAATGCGAAAATCGGATAGATATACTGTTATAAAAATCGTCAGTTTCAATTGATAACTAACCGGACCCTGGATTTCAAATTTTCCCTGTGAACTCTGTACAAATGTGTTGACTGATTTGCTCCTTGTAAAGGAGCTATAAAACTTTTGCTTTGGCAAGTGTATACCGAGGGCCTGCGCCGCTGGAGTGGTGGTCAGAAACTTGCTGTAACTGGAATATTCCAGTATTGACAAGGAAGCTGGACTGCTTATTGGGACTCGACAGCTCACAACGGAGCGATGGTGGGTCTAAAGTTTACCATTCCTTATTTTAAAATGTAGAGAAAGAAAAGATAATTTAAAATATAGTTTTTTTTTTTAAAGCAAAAAAGAAAACAAAAAAAACAAACAAACAAAAAGCTGTGAGCGGCCTATGGTTGGTAAACTAACCGTGGGAGTGGGAGTGATTATTTGGTTTTCTTAAGTTAGTTTGCAATTCTAAATTTCGAAACTCTCAAAGTTATTGCAATTCTATATTGCATCAAGGGATCAAACGGAAGAATTTTTCTGATCGAAGAAATTTATTTTTTAGGGTCCAAAACAAAGTGCCGGATGGGAATTGTGTATCGGCATCTACGCGGAGCGTTTGCTTGGAGGCTGCGAGTGACGTTCTACACGTTGTAGAAAGAGGATGAGCGTCGCCACTGTGTACGAGATCCTTGTCTTCTAGTCCTGGCCCAGTTTCCAGCTCGGATGTAATCTTACCAACGTTCTTGGGCTCTCAAGTGTCAATTACCTGTTGAGTTCATACGCAATGCCAGTAGTTTTTTGGAGAATGGGTTGCGCCCAGGCCCATCTATACAGTTCTTTATGAAGGATAAACGAGGTTTCCTGAACCAGCCCGAGCCGAAGACTTTCAATTAAGCAAGCCGACGACTTCATCGACCCATATCCATTAGTCAAGATCCAAAGATTGAAATGACAAATGGTACAAACGAATTAAAAAATTAAATTTTTGTTTTTAAAATTCTAGATTCTAATTTAAAAAGAGAGAGAGAGAGAGAGAGATAATTATAAATTTGTTAATAGAAATTATTTACTTTGGTACAAAACTGTTCTGTTGCAACTCTGCTTCCAAATTTAGCCAATGGTTCTTAAAGGGTGAAATCATGATGCAAAGATTTGACTTCGCTAGCAGCTGACTGAAAACCATAATTGAACAACCCACTTTTGAGAAAAGTTAGTCGGCTTAACGACGCATATTTAGATACATAAAAAGTATATTTAAAAAAATCGATTAATTACATTTTTTTGTTATTATAAATAAATAAAATTATAAATGAGAAATGTATTTTATTATTTATATATATTCTAACAAATATTATTATGGAGTAATAATCTGTGTAATAATTGTAAATATATATATATATATATATATATAAAAGATTACGTTGTTGAGTAAGCAGATAAGATGGTGCAATGTGCATCGGCGGGTCCCAACAATCATGTCAATGAAGCATAGGTCAAGCACACAAAAATAAAATAATAAGCAAAGTATGCTTCAAGGTTTATGATGGACACAATGATAACCAAGAAGAAGTCAATTCGGTATGTAATGGCATAGGATTCCCGCGCACCGTTTAGCAAGGCATTCGTGCCTTTTATTCAAGTTTCGTTATGATTACTAAAGAAATGAACAGACAAAAAATGCTTCACGCTAATGCAAGCCACCGCCATTACATTGAGCCCCTATATTTACTGCCAAGATGCAACATTTCATGCGCAAGATGGGTAGGTGGTGTCTCATTTACCTTCTCCTAGTATGGCTGCTGGGTGCAGCCTCCCGAGACCAGTATTACTCCACCAAAATCGAGGTTCAGGCTGTTGAATCAGGCAAGGAACGTTTCTTCTCTCTTTTACGTTGCCGCATTTGCTATACATGTCGTCAGAGTTGTCTCTAAGAACATCTCCTCTCTTTTACGCGGAGACCTATCTGGGTTCTCACCATTACTGACCTTTCGTTTCTTTGCTACCACAGTTGATTTCAAACTCAAGTCCACGCAATCCGGCTCAAAGTCGCACATAGGAAGCCTCTTACCAAATAGGGTGAGCATTTCAGTCTCGTTCTAATCCCATATTACACATGCTTTCCTCCCAATTAATGTTTACGCCTGTAGTTAAATTTGTCGCAGGTTGGAGGGATGAAGATGCGTAAATCTCCATCCGGGCCCAACCCAGTAGGCAATCACAACCCAAGAACTAAGCATTGAATTATTAGATGGACTCATTCAGCAATCAGCCTAGTGAGTAGACTGGGGTCCAATGTACTTCCGCGAATACAAGGTCAGATGTGCTCATCTAGATTGAAAATTTCCTATTATTGGCATTTTGTAATCCCGTGATGTTTAATTTGTAAGAGGTTGGTACATATCATAGCAATTCTCTAGGTAGGAAATGTTACTTTTATTGTGCTCCCTTTCCTATAAGGTTCTTTTTCAGGTACTCAGTGCCCACATGAGTTAACCGTATGGTATGATATTTTCAGAAATTTTGCATCTTTCACTCACATGAGGCGTAAATCCAAACTCAGAATGGTTATGGAAAACGTGGCGATTGAAAGCAAAGTAGACCACTTAAGACTAGCTTCCTCCTTAAGTTCTCTCAAACAATAGCTTTTCGCCTCTGTTATGATTTTAAAGAACCGAATCGAGGAATAAAAAATTCTTCCTAGGAATTTACTATTGTAACAACGCCCACATTGTACTACACATACATCCCAGTTAATGCATCAATAAACCACCGAGAATCAACATGGCAACAAGCATCTTGCTTTACCATTTATTTATGGTTTACTCATTTTCGCAATTTGTGCAACTCCAATACAACAATTTATGGAGAGAGGGACACGTGGAACGAGGCAAAGGCCAAGTCCGATGTTAGTCACACCATAATAACAATGCACTACACAAATAATGTGAAATAGAGACTACATAATCGGATGCCACTTCTCGTGGGGTTGATGTTTCAAAAGAATCAGCCACAACAAAAATGGCAACTATATATCAACCAGAATACATTTTGTTTCAGATGTACAAAGCCTCACCGAGAACTACAATGGTATCACTGTACAGCCCTTTTATACAGCCCGCTTTTTCTTTGAGCGCTTGCTCCTCTTTGGCCGAGAAATATTAGGAACCTGTTTGCTTACACTAGAAACATAAGCTTCTTCTAGAACTTCCTCTCCCTGTCAGGAGTTCATATCAATTTTAACATTCAAAGTTCAACACAAGATGCGATATGAAACAAGTGCTAAAAAATATGCGAAAATCTGTCCATGATTGCATTGGTTCATTAGTACCAAGCATTGATATCCAGACTACAGGTCGTGCTTTCTGTTCGTTGAAAGACTACAGTCTATGGGATCCATTATTCCACTTCAAACAACTTTCAACAGTGCATAAGGATTTAAATTTAGGATTTACCTTGTCCTTAGCTTCATCATCTGACTCCTCATCAGATCCAGATCCAGGATCCAGATTCTGAACCTCTTCTGCTGCTAGTGCCTTGCTCAATTTTTGCCTCTTTTCTTCCTCTTTCAACTGCCTGAATCTGCCCACCAGCATTTTTGTTCATGACACTGAAGCAGCAGAAGTAAGAATAAAACCGCTGGAACACAGTACTAACCTATCACCAGGCTGAACTGGCTGTGAAGCCAATCGTTTTGCACGTCCTGCAGTAATGATTTTACTTGCATTTTCATTTACTACAGGCTTTGCACCACCCAATTTGCGTAACCATACTTGCTGGGCTGTACTAAGAACATTGTTTGTGAACCTAAAAAGCACATGACTCACATTATACATTTATCACAAAGACAAGAACAACAGGTAGCAGATAGAGCTTAACAAAGACACAAAAAAAAAAAGAAAAGATGAAGAAGACCTGCTACTTTTTGCCAAGAAATAATTATATGCATGATATAATCTCAGAAATCATAGGTCAATGCATAAACTCATAAGCTGACAGCCAGCTTTTTTTTATTTTTTTGCTTCAAAATCAATTTAATAGGGGACAAGCATGAAAAGTTTTGCCAGATCACCTATAAGAACCACTGTATGACACATGCATAAATTCTTGATAATTTGTTTGATGAGAAACCAACCAGTAAATAGATAGTCCTGATGGCACAGACAAGGAGAAGTAACCAATCATGAGGGGAAGAAACTTGAAAACAAGAAGTGTGTTCTTTTGAGCTGGGTCATCTGTCTGTCAAAACAAAACAATTTAGGAGTTCAGATATGTATGAAGAAAAACACATTTCAGAAATAAAATGCAAGCAAAGGGATCTTTTTTTTTAACACCTGCGGAGGCTTCATGATCTCCATGGAAACATACTGAGAAACAACAAGAAGGACAGGCAATACTAAATATGCTGCAGTGTCATGCCAGCCCAATGGCGGTTGGCCATCCTGCACATTAGGTCATTTGTTATATTAGCCATATCTGATGCAAAACCTCAAGTCTGTGAATTTTCCTTGACTTATATCATAATACAGCTAAAGCAATTAATTCCCAAACTTGTGGTGCCCCCTACAAATCTCATGATGCATAGACTCAGCCCATTTATACAGTTATAGCAGCCAAACAAAAGATTCTCCAAACAACATACTCTATAAGCAGACAGATCAAACAGGAAGAGAAAATAACTTTCCAACATTCAAAAACCATTTATCTGGGAAAATTTTTGGACTAATGTAATAATCTAGGAGTTGAAATTTGTAAACAAAGAATTTGGAAACTTCCATCAGCACGGTCGAGGGAAAATCCACAAAACCCATACAAGGACATGAATATCAAGATAATTAACAAATTATCCTGTACCTGCTCCTAAAATACCAGAGAAAAGGAAATATATCAAATAAAAGCACCTCTACCAGCAAGGATCTCCACTTTTGAGTTGGCTGATAAAGATAATTATCAAAACACAAAACTGCAACTGAGTGGAGAAGGAAGGTAAAAAACTTCCCTGACAATAGAAGCAACTCCAAGGACCATAAGATTTCTGTCTTTTCATTGGCTTGAATGATTCCAGTGTGCCTCTACCCACTGTATAAACTAATTAATTAAATGAATAAGTAATCCAGGATCCCAATTGCCCGGATTCTATGCCCAGACACTTGTTCTAGACAGCTGTACCTTGCATGCCCAGTAACAACAAGCGAGCACAAAAGTGGAATCACTTTTTTCAAAACCACAAATTTAGTGGTACACACTCACATCTTACAATTACAATCTAGAGATCATAAATATTCCTAGAGAAACAACAAATGAGTCCCAAAAAAAAATGAAAAAAGCCTTTGTGTAAATGTAAGGCTAGTCCATTGTGATATAAAGGTCACAAGTTCAAGTCACAGAAACAACTTCTTTGTAAACACAAAGCCCATGTACATGTGACCATTCTCCAAATCTCACAGTGTGGAAGAAGTCTTTTGTACTAGAAGACCCTTTTTTCGAGGAGGAGGATTAAGGAATTGAAATTGAAATTCTTAACACACATAAAAGGAGCTACCAAATGCTAGTTTCAATGTTCTGGGCATGGCAAGTTTAATTACCACAAATGGAATAAGCCAAGAAATGCCAGATCCACTTTGTCGGGCTGCAATAGTTGTTGGCCCACCCAATGAGGGGATCCAAAAGAAACCTTCTGTTAGCAGTCCCTTTGAGGAAAAAAATGGCAACTATCAGCAATAATCCCTTTCCTACATATAAATAATGTGTATACATACACACGACACTATAACGCCAAGGAAATCTGTTATTTACCTCATTTGCAACATTTGAAAGAGCTTGATATAGACCTATCCAAACTGGTATTGTTGCCAAAGTTGGTAAACAACCTAGGATATGATGTTATTAAGAAATAGTATCACAGGGCATTGGTTCACAGTAAACAGATAAGTACACTGACAAATTGGCAGTTTAGCAACAGGTGAAAATAGTGATGCAGAGAAATTTTGCCACAAGCTTAGTCCAACAGACATGCTAAGCATACAGTGCAAGCAACAAGAATAATGAAAAGACAGCTTTAACAAGATCTGAGGTAGAAATGAACAACAACAGATACTGCGTATACCAGCTAACTTAAGGACTGGAAGATTTGTAACGCCAATGTCTGCCTAATAAACAAAGCTCTATCAAAAGATTATGCCCTGTTATTGTCCATTCATCATTTTTACTCAAGTAAGGGCAAAGACAAATTGGTCTATCATTTCAAATCAAACTGTACAATTTTTGAAACAAGAACTTAAGGAATCAGGTATAAGTGTACCTGCTAGTGGATTAACCCCAGCCTGCCTATATAAGCGTGATGTCTCGAGTTGTATTCTTTCCTATAAAGTTGAGAGACAGACCAAATTACTGACAAGGAACTAAATTTATCCATAGTAAGCTCAAGCTATCATGTCTCGCCTGATTGCCTGCATATCTCTGTTGAATAGCTTTTATCTTGGGTTGAAGGTTTTGCATAGCGAGGGTGGATTCCACCTACACAATGAAGATGAGATATTCTTATACACAGTCCAGAAAGTCAGGTAAAAGGCATTTCCAATCATAACATATTCAATTAGTCCACGATGCTTACACACTTCTCCATCATATGCAATACCACTCACCTGCTGCTTCGTCAAAGGGAATGTCGCTACTTTCACAATGACTGTAAGCAAAAGTATGGCAAAACCATATGCGTAAGGCACATGCACGGCCGCAAGCAAATCCTTCAGAATCTGACACGAATCAAACAAAATCTTTCTCAAAACGTCTAATCTATTGCATAAACGCGGCAAATTCATCAATTCACACCTGTAGGTACTTTCAAGAAACAGATATTCCAAAATTCCTTATCAACAAATGATTTTCCCTACGAGTATACAAACAACGCGGTGCCTGTTTACCTTGAGAACAAATTCCATTCCGTCAGAGATGAAACCGAACCAGCCACCGGACTTTTGCGCAGCAGCATCAGTTGTGGTCGAAGCGGCGCCGCCGGAGGCCGCATCGCCGGCGACTGCAGCATCCGCGAGCGTGTAGAGAAGGCTCTCGGCTCTGCTAATTATCTCAGAGAAATCGACAGACGAGTCTAAACGAGTGATTAAAGGAATCTCGTGCAAGCTCAGCTTGACTCTGGTGGATACCAGTCTCCTGTTCGGCGGTGGTTGGTGGAGTCCATGACGAGAGAGTGACGGGAGCGGCGCGCCGATGAACGGCGGAGATGAGAGGAGCGTTTTCGCCATGCAATTAGAATCGAAGAGAAAGCTGGGAGCGTTTTAAGCTTCCATGTGTGAGGAGGGAGTGGTGGAGACGGATGATGTTTGGCAGCCTAAAGAGAGATCAGATAACTGTTGTGGATTTTTTGAATTATCTTTTTTCCTGAGCGCGACTTGCTGCTCGACACGCCGTCTAACCCACTGAACGAAGTAAAAATTTATAAAAAGAGCAATTGAGTTTTTTTTTTTTTAATAATATAATTCATTTTCGGAAAATGTTGTAGGTTTAAGAAATAGAATACGCAAGTTAGAAATTTAATATTTTATAATAATATAATATATTTCAAAACATTCCATTTTCTTAAAAAGTACAATATATTTCACTTTATTTCGGAAAAAAATGAAATTACCGAGCGTTTTTGCGCCCACCAACAACGCCGTAAGATTTCCGTTTTATTCGTTATGGCAATTCGCAAGACGGCGTTCTGGCGCGACGTTATTATGGGCGAACGGTTGAGATCCACGTCACTGAGCTCGCGAGGTTTTTATGTTGGTGCTTTTTACGTGGCGTGCTTTTGTTGGCTACGGGAAAGCTAGAATTTCTGCTTTTTTATTACCCGGTGAAAATATCTGAATTTTTGTGGCCGGTAAACAAAAGGACTGCCATGCGAGCGAGCGTAGGAGAGGACGCCTTTTTTCTTTTTCTTTTTTTTTTATAGAAAAATATATTTTATACTTGTACTATAATAATTTTACGCGACATGTATTTGTTTTGCACGTGAAATGTAACACCCCTTACTTGAGCAAGGCAGCTTTAATACTTCTCGTATCCTCGCTCGTGGCAGTAGAGCAGTTGCTGATCTGGTGTTATTTTTTGCTATTGATTTGGATTCCATTTCTTTTGCTATTGTTCGTTCTAAATATAAAAAAATAAAAATTAAATTTAATAATATTTAAGCCGTCTTTGAGGCGAAGAGAAGTGCCGCGTGGCAATTTAATACAAGGGGAAGGTACAACGGAGAAGGCATAACCGCATAAGCCACTGTCGCTAACGGTGCTCGCATTATTTTTTTTTTTAACCGCAATTTAAAATGGAATATTCACGCAGCTTCTAAATTCACGTTCAAATCGTGCATGAGAAACGCTTTCAGAAATCTCATATTAACACCCTTTACGAAAAATATGAGACGATTATGGGAAAGATGGTGATGTCACGAGAACGTTCTAGTTAATTATAAGAAAAAATTTATCCTTACTTGAATAATTAATTGACAAAATACACGATTATTTATATTATTTTTCTCGTTATGTTAAATAATACTTTTGAGTAAAAATTCAGATCCCAAAATATTTTTTTAAGGAAAATTTAATTGATAGCACTTATTAATATTATATAAAAAATATTAAAAATAAAAAAATTAATTTACTATTTTTTCTTTCATATTATGTGTTTTTAAATATTAATACTTTCCGGTGCTCTTTGTTTTTTTGAATAATTGGATGTTCTGATACAATAAAGTTTTAACGGTATATTATCATTTGTATAAATTTTTATTTATTAAAATATTTACTAATTATAGATTAGATAATAAAAAATAATCTTTTTTTATTCATATAAAATTTTTATGACTTTCTACTGTGTTCCAAATGGCAAGCACAAAAGTCTATCCTCCAGCCAATAACAATTGAAAAACGAAAACCAATTAGCGAGAGAGTTCCGAACCGAATGTGAAAAAAAAATTTTGCTAGATATTTCTGGAATCCGCTGGAGAGTAGTGCTTGAAACGCCTTGGCTTCGACGGAAACATCGTGACCGTCCAACTCGACGACCCAACGGCTCAAAGTCGACAACGAAACTTCTAGAGAAACCCCGCCTTGTCTTTAAAACCACTCCTCCCTCTCATTGTTTTTCAGTGTACCGAAAAACAAACTGAGAAGTCGACTCCTGCTGCGTCTACGCTCTGCTAAGTCTCTGTCGAAGCTCTGTGTTTCTTGAATCTCGATTATTCTTTGAATTTGAAAGTAGCTATGGCCGGTAAAGGAGAAGGACCTGCGATCGGGATCGATCTCGGAACCACATACTCCTGCGTCGGTGTTTGGCAACACGACCGCGTTGAGATCATAGCCAACGACCAAGGGAACAGGACGACGCCGTCTTATGTGGCTTTCACTGATACTGAGCGTCTGATCGGTGATGCGGCCAAGAACCAGGTCGCCATGAACCCAATCAACACTGTTTTCGGTTAGTACCTACCTCCACTCTGGTTCTCTTTACTCTGCAACGCTTTCTGCTATCTGTGGTAAACTGATTTCTCCAAGAACACGTTTGTTGTCTTGGCTTGCTTAACAGAACTGGCATGAATTTGACTCTGATTGTGTAAGTTAAAAGTATGATATGTTGATTGTTTTTAATTGAGGTTTTCTTTGAAGCAGACAGGAGTTTTGATTTACATGTGTTTGTAGCTGAAGGGCAGATGTGGTGGCCTGTAGGATGAAACAGAGCATTTCTTGTTATTGTTTGTGTTATGTTAAACGAATAAATTGAAAGTTGCTAAATATTACGTAAGGTGCAGCGTGTTGTGTATTGATTGTAGTAGTCGGCCATTTTCTGGGAGAATTAACGGTAGCTAATGATGACTTGCGTACTGTGCAGATGCCAAGCGTCTGATTGGTAGGCGATTCAGTGATCCTTCTGTGCAAGGTGACATGAAATTGTGGCCTTTCAAGGTCATTGCTGGCCCTGGTGACAAGCCGATGATTATTGTTCAATACAAGGGAGAAGAGAAGCAATTTGCGGCTGAGGAAATCTCCTCTATGGTGCTTACAAAGATGAGAGAGATTGCTGAGGCATATCTCGGTGCCACCATAAAAAACGCTGTGGTGACGGTCCCGGCATACTTCAATGACTCCCAGCGTCAAGCGACAAAGGACGCTGGTGTCATCGCCGGCCTCAATGTGATGCGAATTATCAATGAGCCGACTGCTGCTGCTATTGCCTATGGGCTTGATAAGAAAGCTGGCACCTCTGGTGAAAAGAATGTTCTTATTTTTGATCTTGGCGGCGGTACTTTCGATGTTTCTCTTCTGACCATTGAGGAAGGCATTTTTGAAGTGAAGGCTACAGCTGGTGATACCCATTTGGGAGGTGAAGATTTTGATAACCGGATGGTTAACCACTTTGTTCAAGAATTCAAGAGGAAGAATAAGAAAGACATCAGTGGCAGTCCAAGAGCATTGAGGAGATTAAGAACTGCTTGTGAAAGGGCTAAGAGGACCCTCTCGTCTACTGCTCAGACAACAATTGAAATTGATTCCCTTTATGAAGGAATTGACTTTTACTCAACCATTACTCGAGCAAGATTTGAAGAGCTTAACATGGACTTGTTCAGGAAGTGCATGGAACCCGTGGAGAAGTGCCTGAGGGATGCGAAGATGGACAAGAGAAGTGTCCATGATGTGGTTCTTGTTGGTGGGTCTACCAGGATCCCCAAGGTTCAACAATTGTTGCAAGATTTCTTCAACGGTAAAGAGCTGTGCAAGAGCATCAACCCCGATGAAGCTGTTGCCTATGGAGCTGCAGTCCAAGCGGCAATCCTGAGTGGTGAGGGCAACGAGAAGGTGCAGGACCTGCTGCTTCTGGATGTTACTCCTCTATCACTTGGATTGGAGACTGCTGGTGGCGTTATGACTGTTTTGATTCCGAGGAACACAACCATTCCTACCAAGAAGGAACAAGTATTCTCCACCTACTCTGATAATCAGCCTGGAGTGTTGATCCAGGTCTATGAGGGCGAACGTACCAGAACTCGTGACAACAATCTCCTGGGCAAGTTTGAACTGTCTGGCATTCCGCCTGCTCCTAGGGGTGTTCCCCAAATTAATGTCTGCTTTGACATTGATGCCAACGGTATTTTGAATGTCTCCGCTGAAGACAAAACTACCGGACAGAAGAACAAGATAACCATCACTAACGACAAGGGCAGGCTGTCTAAAGAGGAGATTGAGAAGATGGTTCAAGAAGCAGAGAAATACAAAGCTGAAGATGAGGAACACAAGAAGAAAGTTGACGCTAAAAATGCCCTGGAGAATTATGCTTACAATATGAGGAACACAATCAAGGATGAAAAGATTGGCGCGAAGCTTCCTGCGGCCGACAAGAAGAAGATTGAGGATGCAATCGAGTCAGCCATCCAATGGCTTGATGGAAATCAGCTCGCTGAGGCAGATGAATTTGAAGACAAAATGAAGGAGCTGGAAGGCATTTGCAACCCAATCATCGCCAAGATGTACCAAGGTGGTGCTGGTCCGGCGGGTGGAGCCATGGATGAGGATGGCCCTTCTGTTGGCGGTGGAAGTGGCCCTGGCCCCAAAATTGAAGAAGTGGATTAAGATGGACGGTGGGGTTTCCTTGATTGTGTTTTTTTTTTTAAATCAAAATTGTGTTTGGACCCGGTTTGCCCTGATCAATTTCTAGTCTACTATTACTGTCGAGTCTCTATGTGTAATGGAAGTTTGAGGGACGCTGTTCTCTTTTTATCCAGTGTGCATTCTCGTGTTGCGTAAAATGGCGTGCTCCGATCAATCAGGCAATTTTCGAAAGCCTCGTCTATGTGAAATATCAACAGAGTATTTTTCTACCGAAAAGTTATCGTTAGAATTTTTCTTAAGCTTGGCCCAAACTAGCATGCCATGGACTACAAAATTCAAGCCCAATCCCGGCGCTCTGAGAATATTCTGGGAGCCGAAGTTATGCCCACGGCCATAGGTACATCTGTTATCTAACAGTCATGCATGCTAAATAGATCAAAAAGCCTTGAGTCGAGGTTTGATGTTTGGGTTTAGGACGTCTGACAGGGCAACCATGTTCTGAGGAGGTTTTATTTCGTGGGCTGGTTTGGTTGTTTCTTATGCTTTTTGCTTAGCTGCATTAACTGATTGACCGTGTGAGGGATTCGGTGCATTAGCTGCACTAGCTAAATAGGAGAGTGGTTAAAGATATTTTCCTAAACAATGCATGGACCACTTATAATGGGCCGCCGCTGTAAATAGCATAAAGATAAAAACAATTCTCTTTTTTAAAATTTAGTTTGAACGTATTATCCCACTAATTTATACAATCTTAGGGTCTTAAAATCTTAAATGATTAACTTTTATTTGTAATTCCTATACCTAAATATGTAAAGTCACTCAAGTCTAAATGATATGCTTATTGAAGTGGAAAATTTTATGTTCCATTTCGTGGATAGTATTGTTAATTAGGAATAAAAATCATTACCGTCTTATTTGAGAGAATACATAATAAAAGCATATGTAAAGAGACAGGTCATAATCAGGTACCTCCACACAACATTATAGTTATCAAATTCAGTTATTTCTAAAAATAAAGTGCTCAACAAAAGAAAAAGATAATTAATTAAAACAAAATGGGTTGGTCTTACAAAATATGTAGCTTTACGTTATTCTAGCAAGTATAACGAATATAATAATTTGATGTTGAAGTTTTATTCGTATTTTCTTCGTGTTCTTATTTCTTCAATGTTTTGATCAATTGTGCTTGTAGGGGAAGTAGTTCCATGACGTCAAACGTGGGAATGGGGCAGCTACTTGGCAGTTGCGCCGGAAACAATTCTATAATTTATATTGATCTTAGGAAGAGACCACAAGAAGTACCAAGATATTATAAATTATGTTAATTACATAGGAGCGGTTGGTCGATAAAACTACAAAGATATTAGTGAAGAGAGACACCTTGCAGTGGAAATAATAATTAGAAAGCAATGTAAAGAAACATGTTACAAGAAAATAGGATGATAATTATATTTTTACCATTTTATATTACTAGTTTAGTTGTTTCGAGTGATATATTTAACTTTATGTTTTTGATAAACAGTTTTGAGTAATCCTCTTTTTCTATTTTCAAATATAACGCATAATAATTTCCTCCTCGGTGTTTCATTGTTCCTGGCCTTGTTTTCTGCATCCTCAGCCAACCGTCCAAGCATCACCAATATATATATATATAGCTCGTGTAATGGGAAAGCGGCATTGACAATGTCTAACAAGATTTACTCTAACAAAGTCTAACCAGATTTAATTTAGCCCAATTCCCAAGTTAGAAATCGGGAAGTGATGCGTACATTGTCCCGATTTGATAAATGGTTAAAGTAATTTTCTCTTGCCATCTTTTTGTTGCACATTCTGAGAGGGCCCGAGGTTGAAAGGAAGCCGATTTGTGCCGTGTCTATTATATTATACAGCAGTTGCCAATCACATGATGGCCACTTGAAAAAGTCCTTTGCCATAACCTTTTTTCTGGCAGCTTTAACTGTAAACCCAGATTGTCCTTAAATCTTTCCGAGCTTCGCCGTGTTAAGAAGGTCTACCTCACAAGGCCTCTGGGTTCCCACAAAAAGAGAAACGTTTAGCTGCCTGCCAAAAAGACTTCCTTTTCTTTTCATTATTATGACAGACTAACTTATTGGTTGAATCTTGAAATTTTAATGACAAATAGATGATGAAGAGTAGATTAACGCTTTGAATGCCAGTTGACACAAAAGCAAACCGTATTCCAATGACTAATTTGAGTTTTCCAATTGTTACCCTTTCATGCTTTGATAAACTATGAAATTTTACTTCACAACAGAGCTTTGGAAAGTTGTCATATGGTTGGGCGAGAAGCATTCACCTTATTATTCATTTCACTTCCTGTATTTGCTACATCGTAGACTTCATTTCACTATCTTTATTTGCCGCTTTCTGGGCTTACCTTGGCTCCAGGGTTCCAACGTTCGGCACAAGGACAAAAGGCCTCTTTCACCGTTAGCTACAAGACAAGCAACATATGTTAACTATAGGTCAGCCAGAGCTGGGCTGGTATTGTATTCTCAACCGAAGCCCAACTACACAGACATGGACTTCTTGTCAGGTGAGGCTGGCCTAAGAACTCCAATTTTATGGGTTGTCCGAGCTAATTGGGCAGACCCCAGACCCAATTTGAGCCCATCAAGGGAAAAAAGGGCCAGCCCGCGCACCCTGGGATTTTAGGATGCTTCGCGGATCTGGACAAAGTCTCAAGTAAGTTGTACCGTACCATCTTTCGACGAGAATGTATGTGCAAAGTGACGGTAATTTATTGGTCTTAAACGGAGACTAACGTACAGAACAAAAAATAATAAATAATAAATAATAAAAAAATCATTCTCCTGTATGCAGCCTACAGTTCAAGAACCCCTATTAATGTACGAGAATAAAATAAAATAAAAACTTTCAAATCAAGAAAGTTTGCAATAAAAAAACAAAGCATGGCACACTTTCAGTGCGATTCTATCATTAAGTTTCAAATAAAGCTAGCACTTTTTCAAGCACAGGATACAGATGAAGACAGGAATCATTGAAACTGGATTTATTTATTCTGGGATGCAAGTCCAACCAAAACTATCAAAACGACAAAGATAAAACAACAAAGCACATCATTTTCAATGCTTATCTACCATCAAGTTTTGGACAAAGTTAGCAATTTAGCCCAAATCCCAGTAACAAAATCCAATCGAAGAACGAACTCATTAACCTAGAGTTAAAATTATGTTTCTTCCTTTGTGGGGAGTGCAAGCTCACTAACACTCAGAAGGGGCTCGCCCAGAGAAGAAATCGAAGAAGGGCTTGTAACAAGAACCATCTTCAACACCGGAAATAGTGTCAGAGGAGCTACTAGTGTGAGTGAAGTTTAAATCAAGGGATGGCACTGTTGTTTCCTTCCCATGTTTCAAAAAACCTGTTGGGTGCAAAGGAAAGAGAGGCAAAGTCATTTTGTCCATGTCGACATCATTTCTTTCATGGGACACAGCAGGTTCATTTGCTGTACGAAAAGGGGATGTTGACTTCTTGTCCATCTTCTCAGCCCTTCCCCTCCTCTTGAAGCCACCGGAGAAGATCGCCTTGGAGTAATGTGGATAAAACCCTAAATCACTCTGTTGATGTGGATAGTATGGGCTAAAAACAACTGTAAAAAGAAAAACAGAATTCATAAGCCTCGGAACAGAAGAGAAAATCTCACAATAAAATTCCATGCATGTAAGAAAGAAAGGAAGAGAGAAAAATAAGGAAGTCAGTTGGGATTTTTCATTTATATAGAACAGGAGGGATTTCAAAAGAAAAAGAGAGAGAGGGAGATAAAAAAGAGAGTAGGCCATGTTTAGTTTGGGTGAATAAATAATATATCTTCAATAAAAAAAAGTGCAATAAGCTAGAGCACAAATCCCTCTGTATAACGAACGCACGTAGAACAGATTTTTATGCTAAGTTTTTCATTGCACACACACATCGAGCCCAGTTGCATGAGGAGGAACGAAACTATATATATTCAACAATAAAAAAAAATAAGAAACAAAAAAAAACAAATGCATGTACTGAATGACAAAGAAAATTGACCATTTGGGAAAGGAGGTTGAAAGACAGGCTGATTATGAGCGTTGTGATGGAGATATGGATTTACAGCCATGGCCATGCTTTCTTGTTTCTGCTTCTGCCTTTGTCTTGCCTTGTGATTTTGGAACCAGTAGAACACATTCTTCCCTTCTATGTGGCCATAAGCTTTGAGCCTCCCTGTTATATGCTGTATTTGGTCAGCAGTTGGTGTCCTTATTCCTTGCATGTACAAGCTCTCAAGCAAGTTTATCTGCTCCTTCGTTGGGCTCCATCTCGAGTTCACTGTACCAACCCCACCAGAAATTCCCGTGTGAGTGTTATCACTCTCCATTAGAAGTTGTAAAGCTGGATAGCTTTTAATAGGAATATATAGAGATGCCGAGAGACAAAGGGTTTTTGGTTACTTTTTGGCTGAGTAATTATATGCTCTTCTGTAGAGATAAAAATGAGGCAGAAATTAAGATGTTGAGTCAAAACAAAAAGAGAGGGATAGAAAGAATTGTTTGACATGCGTATTGGTTATTGTGCTCAATCTCTGAAAACATGGCGTGTAGCGGCTATAAGGAGAGGCTCTTGATTTCGCCCCCAGCCGGCCAAAAACGTGAATAGACAAAGACAATAATGCCCCTAATGTATTCTCTTTTGCACTTTGTTACACGTAACGGCAGCGGGTTTGCTCGCCAATGCCTGCATGCATCTCGGGAATGAGATACAGAGTGGAAGGAAGCGAAAGGGTATAAATGCCACTGAGAGGGAACAAAGACAATTGGCGGGGTTGTAAGGTGTAGAGGTAAGATAAATGGGTTAGGCTTTGGGAATTGAAGTGAGAGCTTGATAGCTAGGTTTGCAGGAGTTACATATACTGAAGTTGAAAAGTCTAGGATGGGTTCAGTGATTCTTGGTTCAAAAAGTTAAAAAAGAAAAAGTTGAGTTATTGTGTTTTGCCATATTTTCTGGCTTGGATATAAAATAAACCCCCAATTCGGTAACTGAGTAATTTTCTCTGCCTTTCCTATTGTTTTTTAGGTCAAAATCCGAAAAACAAAGACAATGTTCAGTATGGTGTGAAGTGATTATATCCAAAAACACCAGTCAAAAAAAATGACATGCATTGATTTCAAACACTCCCAATATATGAGAAAAAGGTGCCAAACAATCAACATCCCATAAGAGAGACCATTACAAAGTTTAATTTGTATCACCTTTGGCAAGGAAAAAGAAAAAGAGAAGAGTGTCGTATTTAATACTCGATGGTTATTATCAATTGCAGTGTTCTTGCATGTACTTTACGAAAGAGTAACTGATTTATTCTGTAGTTGTTTAAAAAAGAGAAAAAAAAAGAAGAAGAAAAGAAAAGCTGATTTCACAACTATTTCATTACTGCATCGATTAATGATCGTTTGAGGCATGTAATTAATCACATGATCTCATAGACCATAGCCCAGGTAATCTTATAATTAATTGATTTCGAAAACCATAAAAGTGGGCTTATTGGGAACTAATATAACCCAAATGTTAATCAACAACTTATATGTACTGTGGTTAAATACCTCCAGTTTGAATCTATATGATAAAATGAAAGTGAATTTACAAAATAGAAGATTACTATCCCTTTATTTTGTCTAGTTTATAACTTAATTGATGTACTTGGTATGAGAACATTGATAGGAAAAAAATCATAAATTTCATGGAATTTTAGTATATTGTTTTGTTTGCTTTGTCTAGTCAAGTTAACAAAAAAAAAAACAAAAAACAAAAAAAGAAAGAAAAGCAATTGACCATTTCCGAAGGAATTGAAATATCATACTCTTGAAGGAATTTGTGGGTTTCCCAAGATTTGAAGTACACCAATAACGCGGATGTTTGCACCCCATCATTTTTTTCCCATTGAAAAAAGGACCGAAGGACTCTTGGACTGCTTGGCTAGGAGCCAAACGATCACCAGCAATTCACAAGGAAAGATCTGGCCTGCATGTTCCCGATTGATCGATTTTGATTGTTATCGTTATTGGTGTTCATATTGATCAATAAAAACGGAGAAATGCCATCCACCATCATTCAGTTACAAGCATATGTCGACGTTTCAGTTTAATGCCCGCAGTCACACGGTCAGTCAACTTGTTGGGGGGGGGAGGGGTGGGGCAAAAAGAGGCCATGCGCGTGATAGGGAATTGCTGACTCTTACACATGTTGTGCCATATTTGATACTACAACATCAATATCAACCATTTGTGTTTTCTTCTCTCTTCCCTCTAGTGGTCAGTTCACCAAACCCCCAGTTGATATTTCCTCAATTGAATATGTATTGCTTATTAAAAAAGAACAATTTATATTAAAGAAGATGAATGATTCATGGATTGTTTTTTTGTTGTCCATGGAATTGTAAGATAATCACTAGTCATTCAGGTGCCGCCACCTTTCCACGCCTCCTCGTGAATTACAGCACCACCACTCTCCGCCAATTCTGTGTTTCTTATTTGCATCAAATTCAATGCAGATTGGTACTGCTGCACTTGCCTCTGTACCGGCCTACCCCCTCCTACTTTTATACCATCTTTGTTTTGCATTTGACAACGTTTACCATTTGGCTGCATTTGTTTGGGGCAAATTTGGCAAAACATTGATTTGGAATTTTGGGGGAAAAAAAAAAAGGACAAAGTATGCGGCATTTATTTTGGACAAAAAGTCAATGTATACATGCACAAATTGAACATAACTTCAGTCCTTGTCAATGGATGGATTCTGTAGCCATACTTACTTGAGGACTTGGTTAGTTGAGATTTGTGTCCGTACGTCGGATGAGTATGAATGCGAAGAGAAAAACTACAGAGAACTAATGGACGGCACCATTTGATTAATTTCTTGAGACGCCAAACATCATCAATCAGGGTAGCAAAGTCTGGTGGGTAGTAAAGTCTTTTAGGGTTTTTTTTTTTTTTTAAAAAAAATTGGAAATTTAGATTCAAATTCTTTCAACAATTGTAATAAGAAAAATGACACTGAAATACGGCTCTCCTGTGGTGTAGTATAAAAGTCTCGCTGTCAACATGAAAATCAAAATTTAAATTTAAAATTAAAATTGTATGCATCTGTCACTAGACTTTAATAGGAACAAGATTTTCTTTCAAAAGTTCACGGGTCGTATCCGTTGGGTTTGTCACTCGTATTCGTAGCAGTCCGTTTTAAGCCCATTGAATGGTGGGCCTGAATTTGAGTTTTATGGTTTTATGGGCCGACCCACAGAGCCCAAAACTGATCAGGTAATTGTAGGAACTCCTACGGTCCAACTTATAGGATATTATTTTTCAATTAATACTATGCATCTTCCATTAATTACAATTACCAATCTATTTCCCAATATCTTCCAATCAATGCTCTTTTTTTTTTTGTTTTTGGGTCTATTAGGAGACTAATTCTATCATAGATTACTCAACAGCATTGTTATCATATAAATCTCTTTTTTCTTTAACAGTAATCCCAATCCGTGTGTTTTTGCGTTATAACTATGCTTTTTCAGCCACTCAAGATATGGCTGTGTTTGCCCCTACAAGGGAACATTGTGTTCTGGGATTTCCTTCCTGTTGAATCATTTCATTGCTCCCAATATTCTCTCCCATTTTTCTGTTATCAAATGTATACCCTCGGCATTTTTTTTTCCTTCAATTTAATTTACTGATTGAGGCAATAGAGTGCTTCTGCCTTTGCCTGTGAAATAATGTCGGCAGTTCTTTTTTTTTTTTTTTGAGCAGAATATCTGCAGTTCTATTGAGAAAAAAGATCTTACAGATCATGCGCCCTTTACATGGTAATTCAGTTTCACCCACCACATAAAATTCAGAATTTAGAAGCATTGTCATGAACTCGCTCTTGGTCGAGAGTCGGTTGGCATGAAATTACTTTTTAAACTGTTCCAATTTCCTGTCCGCCAGAGTTTCCCCATGCTGCCTGCCAGGCAACGATTTGGTTATACATTGATCAGCCCTACATAAAAGGAGTAGTTGTGACAAGACCCATCAGAGGCCGTTGATCAAATCACCCTTATCGGGCCCGAACAAACCCAATAGCCAGCCGTCTGGGCCACCTATACGATTCAAACTTAACTTGAGGCCAGTGTACTAAAGACACCGGGGAAGTGGGGCGAAGATTGGTAGATTATCATCAGGCTTCTCGTAATTCCAGGCTAATTAGACTATAGCGGTGTCCAATCATTGTTATCATTTCGCTCGAGAAAACAACCCTCAAGTTGGGTTTGTTGTTTCTTCTTCTCCCCTTTTCCATTGAGGTTGATTGTTGATTTCATGGGATCCACACTGACTTTCATGAGGCAGACCCCAGCCCCGGCCACAGGTACTGGGCAAAGGAAAACTATAAACGGAAGAGACATTTTTGCTTTCAATGCCTTTATATTCTTTTTTTTATTATTATTTTTACAAAGGATTACTGTTCTAAATTACACTACAAAAGTAATTATCCTGATTTTTTTTTAGATCTGACATAATTTTTTAAAATTTGAATAGAAAACCTTCATAATGAATATTTACATTATTAAATAAGATCATGTACTTTGGACTGTATCAAAATGCAAGTAATTTAATATGAAATTAAATATGTGTTTTTAATTTTACATGGGACACACTCTTATGCAAACCCATGTGGGCTGTCTTTCCAACGACATTCCACGAGAAAAGAATGCATATTGTAAGAGATTAACTCACGCCCCAATCATACAAAAGAAATTTCTAATCTAATTCACTTTAAAAAATTAATTAAATAAATTTACTATTATATATAAATAATTAAAAAAATTTAAATAAACTTTAATGAAATTAATATATATAATTAAAAATAATAAATATATTATACTAAACCAGGATCGTCGTTTACTTTTCTCACTCTCTCCTCAACGGTCTTTGGGGTTTCCCTTTAGTTTTTGTACTTACAAAGCAAATGTGAGTCTTTTCTGTGCAGTGGATTTCCACAACCTTACCCGAAATACTCGTTCTTCTGTAGCGTCTGTCTTAAGCAACATATCCTCAATAAATGGCTTTGTGATTTGAGAATGTAAACCGAATTTACATTAGTTTTGCTTTCCTTCCTACACTGACAAGGTCGGTTCACGTACTCAGTCGGTGTTAGTACGAATAGTGACAGATTGGCTTTTTGATGGGTTTTGGTTCCTTTTGATATTTCTGCTGACAGGTTGCTTCTCTGCTTCCATTTAAAAGGGTTTCTTTTATTTTGGTGTAATTTTAGATTTGTGATGTCATTTGGTGAAAAAATTGAGAGACTTTCTGGGAATGTAAAGTTGTAGGCCGAAATGTTGGCTTTCGGTGGATTAGAAGTTGGTTTAAGCATAATGTTTGGTTGCCTTCTTTTAGCACTCGTTGCAGAGCTTTACTATCTATTGTGGTGGAGGAAGAAAATCAGCAACAGAGAAATTGAAGATGATGATTACGGCAGTAACTTTGTAAAGGAATTATTTCGTCTTGTCTGCAGGAGAAAAGCTTCCTCTGTGCAAAGCATTAGTTCTACCGGTCAAGATGGTGTGCAAAACCCAGAAGTCCATGCCCAAGAACCAGACTTGGAATTGGGCACCAGCAAGGATTTGCAGGTAAAGGCTTTTGGTGAGGACAGTGTGGAATCAGAACTCAAGAGGCTGTACAGTCTGTCAGGCCCACCAAGATTTCTCTTCACAATCAATGAGGAAACAAAGGAAGATTTGGAGTGTGATGATGGGAAATCCAGAGGTGATAGGAGCAGAAAAGGGTCAAGCACTAGAAGCTTAAGTGATATTATGATGACTGTTGACAACCCTTTTCTCACTCCTTTGGCTTCCCCACGTTTAAAGTCTCCAACTTTAGGTAACCCTTTGGATTCTTATCACCAACATGGATTCAACCCTCTTTTTGAATCATCAGTGGAGGCAGAGCTCAACAGCCTGAGATCTTCGCCACCACCAAAATTTAAGTTCTTGAGGGATGCAGAGGAGAAACTGTTCAGGAAGTTAATGGAAGAAGCTGAGAGAAGGGCATCTAAAATTAATTCTTTTGTTCAAGATTCTGAGACAACAGCTTTTAACTCAACAGCTATAACCGAAGAGACACAAGGTTCTTATCCAGGCTTCCTTGGCGGTAAAAGCAAAGAAAGAGAGCTTCTTAACCATATACCACAATATCCTTCAGGCTCTTCTCAGGTACTGCCATTGGCTTCTTCCCCCACGGCATTCAGACCGTTAGACAATAAGCCCACTGTGCATTAATCCATTTTCCTCAAATTGATTAACATGGCATGGGTCTTGTTTATTGTTTTCATCTGTCAATTTATTTTTCAAGATGAAAGATACTTGTTCATCGAGGTTCTTACCTTTTTGTTTCGTTATATAATTTGGGTTGTTTGAAACTTCAAAAGTGGCCATGGCCCATCTGCAGCAATTGCTGGGCACGGAACCTCCAGTATTCCAAGGCAAACTGACAATTTCTGCTAACTGGCTTTATGTTTCTGGCCATTATCCCCTAAGCGAACTTAAGCTGCTAACAAGTAATCATTCCTGTGAGGAATGATGCTATGGCACTGTAATTCCATAACTACCCATTCTTCTTTTCTTGCTCTTTCACATCCTGGTGAATGTTTTATTAGGTAGACTGTCACAAGTTGTTCAATAGTTACTAGTTACTTTTATCAAACAACTACTAATTGGACGAGCTGTTAAAGTTATCAGCTTTTTAACTGAGTCACTCTCTGTGGGTGGCAACTTGCTTGTCACCAGCTTTCATAAGTATGGACTGAAGACAATACAATGCGGTTAAGTATGAAATATAGACAATTGGTTTGCACGATGATTAAAAAAAAAAAAAAGGAAAGAGAGAAAAAGAAAAAGAAAAAGACAATGGTTCTGCACGAACAGAAGTATGAACCGTGAAAAGAAAAATCTTCTAAAGACACAATGGAAAAAAAAAAAGAGAGAGAGAGAGGAAAAAATGAAAAAAAAAAGAAGGGCTTCCAGCTAATGTTTATTGTGGTTGTAAAGGATAATGTTACTGGAAATTAAGGTGAAAAGAAAGTGGAGCTGAAAATTGGAAGTTGAAACATATTCCGTATACTTTTTTTCTCTGTTGACGTTGCACCTTTCTAGTTACTGTTGCTCTTAAAAAAGCAATGAAGATGTATTTCAAGGGTCAGTTTGTAGACCCCACTTGTTTATGTGATCAAATCATCAAGGTTTCTGCACGAGCAAGGTATTAATTATGAACTTGATTTAACAGGATAATGTTTCAAAAGCAACAATGTCTTTTAAAACAGCATCATTTAATAAGAGGCCCTTTTAGAAAGAGGTCTAATTTCAACCAAAAAAGAGTGGTGGAAGTTGGAAGAAGGGCGCTTCAATGAGCTTTTTACCTAAACAAGAAGGAAAGTCATTATGATCACGGGATTACTGGAAGTTGCCAACGCAAAGTGACAAGTGTCAATTTCTTTATCAACGCTTAATAAAGATTTCAAATTTCGAATCTCTCAGAGGCTCCAAGCAACTTTAGGGGGAAAATAAGACGTTATTGTGCTAACTCCTACGATTTTAAAGTTCAAAATTTGAATTGGCAGATGTCGGCTCTGCACTGCATTTTAGGCAAAATGGTGGTATTGGTGCCACAAAGTGGCCCATTGTGGAAGTCAATTCATTGGACCCTTCCCATTACGAACATCAAATTACTCTTGAGATGGGTTCGGGGCTGCCATTGCTGTTTTCATTAACACTCTCGTCATTTAAATTCCTTCCTGCCCTACCGCAAGCTGCATTCGTGTAATTTGGATTTCAAGTACGTGATCCGGATTGCCCAATTCAACGGCAATTTCCCCTTCGGCATGTCCCAAACTCACGAAATGGTTGTTTTGAGAATCTTGAAATGCAAAGGCGGGACCCACCAGTCGTGAATCTGGCTGAAATGTCTTCGTTAATTTCTATAAATAATTGTTTTAGCTGGTATAGATTAGGGGTCAAATTTTAATATTAAAATTAAAAATTTAGCTGAATTATATCATTATACCTTATGGCTAGTAGTTATAAATAATTGTTAATTTCAAAAAAGAAAAAGAAACTAACTAATCATGTCTTGCTATTTGGGGAATTGATTTGGACGACCATTTGCAATTTGTAAAGTTTTAGACTTTTAGGCGTAGACATTCCCCTCCCTCTTTTTTTCTTTCTTTCTTTTTCTTTTCTTTTCTTTTCTTTTTTTTTTTTTTTTTGATAGATTAGGGACAGGAAATGTGTATTTAACAAATAAAATTGTGAAAAATTGACGCAATGGCATTGAATACTCTTGATGACTGGCGCGACATAATAAGAGTGAAAGATCAGAAATTTTCTTGAGTTTCTAGAGCACGAGCATCTCTTAATCAAATTACTCTTAGCCTCTGCAATTTGAACCAAATTGGTCTCACAACATGATATTGGCAAATCGAATTGAATCAATTGAGATGGAAAATTGGCTCTCTGTGCACATGAACTGACACCATCTTTACACACGTGAAGCTAAGCCAGGGCCATGTCGTGATTAAAATCTCCAACCAATTACAAACAAGGAATCAAGAAAGAATCTTTATAAAATAAAAAAAAAAAACAGAAAGAAAGAAACAAAGAAAGAAAAACCCTTCTCGTGTTATATATGATATCATAGCTATAACAAGAAAGCAACGTCTACTTTGGACAATATCATTACCGGCCAGGGAACTTTTCAAATGAAGAAATGAGAGCGCTAATTAATTGTTCATCGGTCGACTGTTACAAGAATTGTTGAACCGCTTGTTTGAGAGTGCACATACTCTCTCTCTCTCTCTCTCTCTCTGTCTCTGTCCCCAGTTTGGTTTCCTTCTATAGAGTAAATGTTACGCAACTTGGAAGAGTGCAAGCAATGTAATGTAGCTAGACTAATGTGCAAGCAGGATCACACTATTATTTCGCATGCCATCTTTGAAATTCTGACACTGTTGCTGTTGCTACTACACTTTCTTTAACTTCTACGATGGAGAATGACACATTTCGTGCTAACTACAAGGGTTTCCTTCCGTCCCTACCTGCAGACACAAACATGTGGGCGGAAGTTTCGCATGCACGGTACAACGAGTGCAACTCTACCCCACGCATATCCTTAGAAATTATATAACTATACAATTTGGACCGCATAACACTTATAGCTTGTTTGGAATTAACTTTTTGAGAAAATTTAGGTAAATTTGATTATATGAATAGAATTTAATCTAATTTAATTGATTTACCGATTGAATTGTAAAATTAATTTATCACTTGATATAAATTCTAAACAAAAGAATCATATTAATGTTAAATGTTTTTTAAAATTAAGAGTTTAATTACTCGTTTCTATTTATATCACTACTCTTATTTAAAGGAAGGACACTTTGAAGATTATAATGAATTAAATTTCAGACAAATATCACATATTTTGGTGGGAATATCTAATTTTAGTCCTAATTCATAATGTTAGTGTTTTATTTTTTTAGCAAAAAATTCAAATTTGAGCCAAATTTTTATACTTTAAAAATTATGATACCGAAGAAAATATATAAAAAGAATTCAATTAAATTAAAATTTACAAAATCTATGCATTCTAAACCAACTATTACTCTCTAACTACATGGAATGGAATTTGAGACATCCAATTGAAGTTGCAATCTTCAGGGTGTGCTTTTAATTTAAATTCCGAGAACACCGAACAACATTTGACTTTAATAATAAAATTTAAATATTTGTTATATTTATTTATTTTTTATAAGTATAAAATATTCATAATTTGATATTATATAAATTTAATTTATTATTTTTATTTTAAATAAACCTCATTTTTTATGTGGTATAAAATTAGAAGTAAGTTATACTTTAAAAAAATCAAAATAAAAATCACCTAAAATTTAATCAAACGTTTAACTTAAAAAAAGAAAAGAAAAGAAAAGAAAAGAAAAGAAAAAGAAAAAGAAAACCGTTTAATTGCGCAGAGAAGTTTTGGGCTTCCATTCTTGAACTCCGTCCTCATGCTTGTGGGTCATTGTATTTCAGGCATCTAAACCGACAGAATCGATATATAGGAGATGCCGGGTCTTAAGTCCAAAAGTTTTAGACCCATTAACGTTAAACTCATGGGCTTTCTCCCAATTGCAGAACAGAGGAAATGGACCAGAAAGCCCTAAATCTATCAAACAGCTAACGTTAACCTGTTGTCCCCTCAACGCGCGCTTCTCCTTTTTATACGTCGGGCAACCTCGTCATTTTTTGCAACATTAGTTGAGATTTAATTTTTTTAAGGTTCGATTCAAAGTCATTCTACGGTAAAAATCCTCCTCCTTCAAATTTCAATATATGAAATATATGGGGGCTTTGGCTTATAGTCCATAGTCGATTTTACTCTTTAGTTTTTAGAATATTTAGCTTTTGTTCCTTCTCTTTTTTCTTTTTTATTTTCTATTTAGATAGGTGGCAATTAAAAACATTGAAATGGCTAGGTGGGCTTGGGTTCTTGTCAATGAGGGGTGACTTATTTACATGAGTCATGGAAATAGTTTATATATATATATATATATATAAATTGTATATATCTAACTTTTTTGCGCGGTCCAAATATTTCTACTGAAATGTGGATCGTGGTAGATGTTTTCAAGTGTGATTTTTAGTGAGTTCATTGGAGTTGACTCTTAGTCCCTGTGAATGTATGGCTGTGCTACTGTCTATTAGTTTTTCAATTGTGCATATTTGGTTTCCTGGTTCATCATTGGAATATATCTGTTTCATTTTGGTAGTTGGCCTTGTTATTATGGCTTAATTGATTGGATTTGCGTAAGTTATGGAACTTTTATATTGATCAGGAAATGTCTCCGTTCCTTTTATAATTGTGCCTTTTTACATATTAGCAGGACAGTCAACTCTGCTGTTGATGCGCTAAGTAGGCCGTTTTCAGAAATTCTGAAATATTTTATTTATGGTTCTCTGGTTTTCTCTTAACCTGTTGTGGTTCTTGTACAATTATTACTTCTTTTGATAAAATCTCACCACCGGATCGGCCGAAAAAAAAAAAGAAAGAAAAAAAAAATCATTTCCGGGCTTAGCATGATCGTTGAGGTACATGCATGTGGTTGCTGATATATATATATATGCTATTTAAGCTAAAGCCACATAGGTCCGTTCCTTTTCTATTTTAGCAAAACATTACTTCGGCCAACATTTTCTTGATCCTTCAAAATTGTGGCCACTGCCTTGTCTGTGCCTCCTAAGCTATAAAGCTACATAGACATACGTGACAGAGTGGCATCTAATTTATGTCAGGTTGCATGTGCAATTATTAACTGAAAGTTTCCAAGATCCCTTTTGCGAATCAAAATTAAACGCGCAGCCACTTGTATAGCACAACCCATGACAACGGATATCGTACCATCTGAGCCCCTTCCAGTGTGGGAGCCATACTTCTGCCGCTGTTGACCCAACATTTTAAGGGCTCCCCTTCATATATCAATTTATCAATGTAAGACTAACACCACCCCTCCCCCCCCCCCAAAAAAAAATGGTGGGTTTCTTGCATTGTTCTTGTACCTACTGCTAGCTTCATTAACTGATCTTGTGGTTCAAAAGAATAAAATTTTAACCTAATGTAAATGGCGTGCCATTGATGTCATTCTGTGTGTGTGTGTGTGTGTGTGAGAGAGAGAGAGAGAGAGAGAGAGAGAGGAGACAAGAGGATGTGGTAAAGCTGCCAGTTTGCTTTATTTACAACTAGAAATCTTATAGAAGGATGGCCTTTCGCATGAAAATGAGCACAAAAAAAAAAAAAAAAAAAACCGTACCCTGCAGAGAAAAATAGATAAGGAATTAGATTCCAACACCACTAATTACCTGCAACGATCTTTCAATGCAGCATCAAAACAATTTCAAAATCATCCACGTTTGAGATATATATGTACACACAATAAAGAAGAAAACGATAGCGTCCGTATCTTAGTTCTTTTTGTTACCCTTCGTGGACGGGCACGTGATGCATCTGCATTAGAATCTAATTTGTCAGGGAAAACCACAAAGTAACCCTGATGAACTATTTATGTAGATACATGATCGATCATTTAACAGATTAAGAAACAGTAATGCTCCTTAATTACACTATGATCGCTATGACCTCGCTTCTAATTATTCATCATGATGATCATTATCCAATCAGTTGGGGAAGCAACCATATTTTATCTTCTAGTTACCACCGCTAAACTATACTTCCATTGATTCACTTTAATATAAAGCTCGTCGACCTCTGTCGTTTAGTGTCGAGCTATCATATACAAACCAATATTTCTTGTAGGTTAATCGAACTTTTTATTTTTGTTAACTAACTTTAATTAAAATTTAAAGTCAAAATTTTTAATTTTAGAAACATTCTGTTATTAATAAATTATAGCTACTTGCAAATTAATTGTAAACCAGAATAAGTAATATATTCTTTTAGTTGTCATTGACAATTGAATTGAGTATGGATTATTTGTAATTAGTGGAGAATTACGCGTTATATATATGTACAACGAGGAGACGGAAGCCGGCATTGTGGCGGTGGTGGTGGTGGAATTGTTCTTTTCTCCATCGCCCACCATATATATTCCGAAGGGTTTTTTTATCAAAAAAATTTGTGTGGCCGCACAGAGTTTTTTATATTATATAAAAAATATTAATATATTATACAAATTTTTTATTATCACTTGTAATTACCAATTTTATAGTCTCATAGTCGCACCTTTTTTAATTTTATTTGGAAAAAGTGTTCTTCGCAAGGGCTCCACCCGGATGACGTGGTCCCTAGAAATTCCCCGACCGTGAGCATCTCAAGAGAGATGAAGATTGATGTTGACTCAACTTTTTCGCTATATTATCGGCCCAAGGAATTTTACTTTGCTAGAGATGTTTGTGTGTGCAAGTGCATGCATTTTATATATGGATTTCGTTTTTCAGTTATTCCATGTGAAGATTTCATCTGGTTGCTTGGTGAGAATTAAAATTTAACTGCTTTATACTTAGATCATGTGACTATGGTGTGATCACTAGGGCTCAGTCGATTTGTGGTTTATATATATGTATTGGCATCTATTTGCCTTAATGGGTGCTCTTGTAACAACTTGCCCTATAAACACAATTTTGACTTATCAAAAATCCAAAAAAAAAATAAAAATAAAAATAAAAATAAAATTGGCATCTATGCTAAAATGGACCCATGGCTTAGACTTAATATCTTAAGTCATCGAAAGCTGATGATCTGAAGCTTTCTCCATTGCATCTGTTTCTATTTCTACCGTATCATTTTTCCCCCTCAATTTAAAGCATTTAATTTGAAATTCCAAATTCCTAATTTTGATCCCATAGTTGCGAGAATTTTCTCTCTCTCTCTCTCCCTCTCTCTCTCTCAAAAAAAAAAAAAAAAAAAAGAGATTATGGGGAAGGGCCATAATACAAACATTTTAGCTTTCTATGACGATCTCAAAAAAGTCTGAAGTGAACTTGATAGTTAGTGCATCATGTTCTTTCGCTTCTTGGGAAGGATAACTAAAAGGTTACCGAAAACACAGAATTGCAAATTCGCTCGAATGCCAGAGAATGACGATTTTTCAAATGTCAGAACGGCCCCTACCTTGGTGGCACAATTATACGAATTCTACTTTATTAGAACATCCCATTTAGCTAAATTCCTAATAGAATATGAAAAATTTGATCCAACACAAAATTAAGTGTGATATGCCCGAATACTTAACTGCACAAGGGGCATCATATATTAATACTAAAACAACCGGAATACCATCAGCATGCATGCCTAATGCCTTTTGCAGGAGAAAAATTCCTTAATGGAGAAGATATGCTTTATTATGAATGGCTTTTAGCTTTGGCTAAAGCATGGTTTCCTTATTTGACCTCCCAGTCACAGGAACTTCCACAGTTCACTACTCTCTGACCTTCTGGCCTTTATCCGGGAAAAGGGAGAAACGAAATGAAATAAAGTAGAGAAGAGAAAGAAAGACAAATCCAAATTGGTGTTCCGTGTGTTTGTGATACATTGTTTCTGCATATACATAAGTTGAAAGACATCGAGTAGAGAATTGATCAAGCTCAGAAAAAGTCGGTAAAGACGGGTGAAAAATGAGTATCTTCTCAAATTCCATACGTTGGTGTGCTTTGCATTAGCCAAATAATTGATGAATTTTTCTGTGATCATTAGGCACAATCTGATGCAAGCAAACAAGTTCTGTTTACCTCTGCAAACATTGTATGCTTTGCAGAAAAATGTCCGAAAGGAAACAGGACCACTGCAAAGTTTGTAGTTCGGACATGTTTGGTTTCATATTTCTACTAAGGAAATTCTATAGTTACGTTACATGTTAAAAGAAAAAGGTGAAATATATCAATGTAACTTTTGTCTTAAAGATTTTTTTTTTTTTTAATTTGAAGCCTTAAAGGATGCAATACAATACATTTTAATTAATATATGCTATAAATGAGTTAGATATTTACTAAAAATTTTGAACTACCAGAGAATATCCGACAAAATTGAATTGATACTCGAGTTGATTTGTCGACACACGTTATAATAATCTTTTATTTTTGTGTTTTCGCTTGTATTCATATGTGCCAGGACTCACAAACAACAAATGTAGACAGTACCTTTAAACTCCTACTCCGGTGAAAGATGGATAAGGTAATTTCCTGTTTCTCATCCCATGCATCATTAAGCCCACAGGCATCCAGTTAGAAATGTGGAGCTCCAAAATAAGCAAATTTTAATTAGATATGGTCGACCTACCGCAAAGGGTAGATAGAGATAATTTGCTTTATTGTGACTCTCTCTCTCTCTCTCTCTCTCTCTCTCTCTCACGCACACACACACACACACACATTCATATGCATGAGCCACATTCCACTTTTAGAGCACTAAATCACAGTCCACAAAGAAAGCTTATATGCGAAGAAACTTCGACCACTCACTTAAAACCCTAGGAATATATATAAAACAAAAAGTGATGAGGGAATAAAGAAGAGGAGAATGAGAGAATAAAAGAGGTTTTCTTAGAAGAAAAAAAAAAAAAAAAGCAAAAGCTTCCTCTTTCTTTCCTTCATCTTCCCTTTAATTCTCCCCTTTTTTTTCTGTGCTTTCTTTGCTCTGGTATTCTCTTAGTGTGATTCTCCACCATTTTTCTTTCCTAAAGACCCATCAACCTTTAAAAAAGAAGAAAAGATCCAAAAAAAACCATGGTTTTCTCTTCAGTTCCGGTCTATTTAGACCCCCCCAATTGGCAGCAGGTAAGCTTTCTCTTCAATTTGTATCCCACAAATCTTCCTTTGACAGAAAACATAAAAAGAAGCATATAAAAAAAGATGATTATTCATTATTCCTATTCCTTTGTGATCTTTTCTTGAATATACCAGCTAAAGTTAATCAATTTCTTTCTCGAATACTAGCTAATTTCTTGGAGTTCTAATTCATTTGCAGCAACCAAATCAACAAGGTGTTGGCAACGAAAATCCCCATCTTCCAGCTTTTACTGCATCTCATCATGCTGGTGTTGCTTTGGGAGGTGCTGGCTCATCAACTAGACCTGGTTCGCTGGCCGATCGCGCCCGGTTAGCCAAGCTGCCACAGCCGGAAGCAGCCCTTAAGTGCCCCAGGTGTGAATCTACCAACACCAAGTTTTGTTACTACAATAATTACAGCCTGTCTCAGCCGCGCCACTTTTGCAAAACCTGCCGCCGATACTGGACTAGAGGGGGTGCGCTTAGAAATGTTCCTGTGGGAGGTGGATGCAGGAGAAACAAGAAAACCAAAAGCCAAAGTAACTCAAAGTCCCCAGCTTCAAGTGAAAGGCAAGTGGGCTCGAGTTCAACAGGCTCAACAAGTGCAATTGCTTCAGAGATGATTGGTCATCTGCCTCAACATCCAACCCATCATCAGCTACCCTTCATGACCCCTTTACACAATCTGACTCAGTTTGGTGTGGGAAACTTCGGGCTAAACTTTACTGGTGGTAGTGGACAGGCTGACATGGTGGGGTTTCAAATGGGGAGCAATTCAGGCATGAGTAATTCCATTGGAGTGCAACAATTTCCTTTGATTGAACCAGCTCCCACAGGTCTATATCCATTTCAAAGTCATGAAGGTGTTGAAGCAATGACTTCCAGCCGTAGGGTTTCGCAGTCGGCTCCTGTGAAGATGGAAGAAAATCAAGGCCTAAATATACCAAGGCAATTTTTGGGTATTACGGAAAATAATCAGTATTGGGGTGGGAATTCTTGGACGGATTTATCAGGTCTCAACTCTTCTTCCACAACCCATCTCTTATAATCTCAATGTTTCTTGAGCCTGACAAGGAAAAAATGACTGAGGGGCTCGTTTACCACTACTTGTTAGCACTAATTGGCGACGTCAGTAGACTCAAAGCAGCATGCATGTTCAACTGAACCACGTCGGCTATGTCCTAGCCCAAAGATGGCAATTTGAGTGGTTTCTTTAAGGAGGAAGCAGTCTGGTAGGATTTGGTTTACTTTCGAATTTTCAGATGCATGTGTTCTTCGGTTTGTTTAACTTGAGTTTTGTGCATGGTTTGTATTGTATGGATTGCTTACCAGGTTTGTGCTGGGATTCAAGGTGTTTGTTATAAATTAGTATCATTGGAGAATTTATAATTTCTTTTTTATTTATTTATTTTTCTTGTTACAATAGCATCATCGAAATTGCAGTGCTATAATTCAGGCAATATAAAAGTTACGAGCAGACCCAATTAGGTAAGATGGAGATTTGCCCAGAGAAGAATAGCAATATCTTACATCTCCATCTCTTGCTCAGCGAACCACAGAGCATTTAAATTAAGCTACTTCTTTTGTTTTCGGAGCAAATTAAGCTCGTTCAAATGACTTGTGCAATTATGAGGGGCTGTAGCAATTCCTCTTCAATACTACGCCTATGGATCAAATAGCTACTTCAACAAGTGCTATAACCCATCTTGGTTTTTGTTTTTGGTTCCTCTCGAGTGCATCCACCCATCTTGGTTGCACACGCACATACACAAACCTGTAATTTCATAAACTATATACAAGAATTATATTTTTGATTATTGTAACCTCTCTCTCTCTCTCTCTCTCTCTCTCTCTCACACACACACACACACACACACAGTGCTGTGTGTGACCTTGAATTCTTGCTCCGTCCATCTACTAAAGTTCAAATCCACCAATCTCTCAAGGTCTTAACTCGGCCTGCCAAAGAAAGTGATGTTCCATATCTAGACTTGCAAGAAACACATCACATTTCCCATAGTTTCCCCTCTTCCCTCTACAAACTGCAAACCAGAATTCCCATAAAGCTCCCTATTGTCTCACATTTTTAGGCGATTTATCTGAGTAGTTCTGTACTTTCTTTCAGCCTTCACTTCCCGGGGAAATCTGATTACCACATGCATGCTTGATAAGATTGTTTACAGTTATTAATGATTTTGTTATAATATAGAAGGGAGAGTACTTACTTGCGATTCTTTGTTTGTTTCTAGTAAGGCAACAAAGAGAGTGAAAGTTTGAGGGAAAGACAACTATCTAAAGAAAACGCCAAGATCCCACTCAAAACCATGCAAGTTCTATGTTCAGCCAAACCTAAGAGGGAAATGCTTCTAGAATTTCGTTTCAATGATAATGAAAGTTGATAACTTTCCCTATCCCACTGCAAAAGTGGTGAAAACTTTGACCCTTACTTCTTGCAATGAAAATCTCCCACATTGATGATCATACATCACTAATTTATATTAGAAGTGTCATTTTAGTATTTCTACATCGAACCATGGAGTGATCTTTTTTGTGATAAAAAATTCTTTCACGTAAATCAGAGTTATTAAAAGGACTTACCATCGCGACTCCCATTTAAAACATGTATTTAAAAAATTTGACCTTAACACCATTCACATAATCTTTTATCACTATAACCACTTGTATTTATGATTTCATGTAATGATTATAAAACATTTTACTTCAATTAACCGAAAAAAAAAAGTCCCGATAATAGTTTGGTAGTCAACATTATATATATATATATATATATAATCAAATTGGTTCTATGTGGTCTCACGTATAGTCATGGTTCATATAAAAGAAAAGGAATCAAAGATTTGCTTTTGTAGTTACCAAGACTGCCTCGCAGTAATAAATAAAGCAATCAAACCAGAACGCAAAGCTCTCTCTCTCTCTCTCGCTCGCTCTCTCTCCTTTCCTTCTTTATATATATGTACGGTATGCTGGTCCTCGACGTAGAAAGTGATCGAACTGAAAACAGTTAAAATGGTGATGCAAAAAAATGAGGATAAGCAATTATGTTATGAGATATATGGGGCAACAAAAAAGGGAAAGAAAAGCAAAAGGAGGATAAAGAGAGGAGGAGGAGGAGTCGTTGCTGTTGCCGATGGTGGGGTGGAGTGTGTTGATATATTGTTTGATGATGAGATGTACATTTCATGACGCTGCACAAAGAGGAGCAATCAAAAAGAGGGCTCGGAAATCCATGCTTAATGTTGTGTTCATGTTTATGATGGCCCCATTGATAGCCGTGAAATGCTCTCTCTCACTGTTTTGGTTCAACTTTTTCACCCGCCCAGCCACTCTTCTTTTGACTCCTCCATGTTCCATTTGACAATGGCTTCCAGCCCCCCACAACACCCCCCCCCCAATTCTCTCGTTTTCCAAGTGTATCCGCTTTTCAGAGACGGGAGTCTGGCACTGTAATGGGTTTATTTTATGTTTAATTCGAATACAATCTCAGTTCAAATCAGGCAATAGTACTTACTACTTAGTTGCATTTTTGCGAAAAAGTTGATGGAAAAGTTCATTACTTAGTGGCATTTTTGCGAAAAAGTTGGTGGAAAAGTTCATTGCTGCTTATTTCAAAATAACATGATTCCGCTGGTCCGTACTTGAGATCAAATTTTGGTACCGGGTGAACATAATTTATCATGTTAATACTAATACTTTAATAACACATCCTCCTATATAAGTAGGAATAACACAATTTATTCTGTTTGGTCACCTCTGGGCGCGGGCAATTAATTTTAAATTAACAATTGAGATATAACTATTTCATAAAATCTTTAAAATAAATGACAAATACTTGATAGTTCAGGTTCTCAATTTATAATTATAAATTAAATGATGAGAAAAAATCTACGGAGGAGTGATGATGCTATACGGAAGCATGGACTTTTGGGCTACTCGTGTAGTAACGATAAAGTTAGAGGGTTATGGATAAATGAATATGGTTAAATATGAATTTATAATAATTAATAATATTATAATTAAGTGATATATATATATATATATATATATATATATATATATATATATAATTTTTTTTTTTGTAATAAAACTCGTGGGGTAATTCTAGGTTCTAGAACACTCATTAAGCTTACAACTCTTAATCAGTATCGATATCGATCGTGCAAAATGCATGCAGTTTAATTTACAATCAATTTGTGGATTAGCGTGTGCACCTACAACAGCGGTTTGCTGTGGCCTTTCACGCGCGTTTTTCTTAATTATTATTATTTTTTTCTTTTCCTTTCCTCCGTTTTCCTGATAAGGTCGATGTAACTTTTCCCTTTTAACTTTATGTTTCCTTCTAGCGGCGGCGCGTGCAGGTCAAATTGTTCAGTTAGGCGGGACAACTTAATTAAAGCCCGTTTGCACTCAAGGTGGGTTATGCCTTTTTGAATAATTTTTCCACAATCTTATGCATAAATCATAATAGCTTGTCCAGCACTCATATGGGTTTCTTTATTATTATTATTATTTTTTAATATTCATTAAAAAGCTCATTAATCCGTAAAATATACAGTACCAAGTAAACCCCCCAGTCCCATCAATGATAAATCACGTCCACTCCATTCTCATTTACTGAATTCAAACTTGGACGTTTACATTCGACAATGGTTCCTAAATCCTAACAATTGGAAATGTTTAATATTTTGTTTTTCTTCCGCGCAAGGACAGGGATACATTATTGGGAAACTGAGCTACCACAGGTTAATCGGTCTCTGGCCCAATCAAACTCAGTAACGGCGGAGGACTTGTATTGAACGCGACCAAGCAATACTTGGGAGAAGCCCGACGGCGAACAAATGATTTCACTCTTCAACTTACATTTATCCTTCCGTTCACAACTGCTGAATTTGGAACCATGGCATCGTACATAATTTACATCGAATACAGGAAACACCTCTTCGATAAAAAAACTGAGGATGATTACATGTTCCAATGTTACAATTCACATACATGTGGGATACTTCTCAGGATCTTCTCTCCCTTGCTTCTTTTTCTCGTATGGGCCTTTGAATGTTCCGTTTAAGTGTCCGGTAGCCCCACATCCCGGAGAAATCAACCAATAACGTACGGACAAGGCAGGTGATCTTCCACCTTACACTCCGAAGCAAAGCAACCTCTTGGAATAAATTGAAAACAACCTAAGAACCAAATCAAGAAGATCGCAGACACAAATAAAATAAAAAAAGAGGTCAAGTATCAGCTAGATTTCCCAAGGAGGATGGTTGGGGCTGCTGTGTCTGAGATTGAGGTTGAGGCTCGGTTTGTGCTTGAGCCTGCTTTTGCTGTTCCAAGAACCTGCTCATACGCTCAAGCAACTGTTGAGCCTTACGCTTTCCACGTTCCGTGCCATTCTGTGCCAAATCCACCAATGGTCCCATCACTCCAAGCTCCTGTGCCTCGGCCAGATGTTTTTGATCTCCAGAAAAAAGGTGCACCAAAACTGCAGCTGCATTCTCTCTGTTCCTGGGGGATCCATTCCCAATAACTTCCACCAGTACTGGCACCGCCTCTGCAGCTCCAATGGCTGCCTTCCCTTCAGGATGGCTGGAGAGTATTGCCAGGATAGCCAATGCCTCATCCACCATGCCACCTCCTGGTTCTGTCAATAGCCGCATCAGTGTGGGCACAACTCCAGCCCTAACTGCCCTTCCCTTGTTCCCCTGATAGATGCACAAGTTGAAAAGTGCAGTTGCAGCATCCTTTTGCCCCCTCTGGGTACCTTCACTCAGGAGAGTCACAAGTGGGGGGATGGCTCCAAAAGAGCCTATTGTAACCTTATTTTCATCTACAACTGAAAGGCTGAAAAGGGTTGCTGCAGCATTTTCCCGAGCTTCCATGCTGCCTTTCTTAAGCACATGCACTATTCCAGGAACTGCCCCAGCTGCAATGATGCTTCCTTTATTATCTTCACATATTGAAAGGTTAAGAAGAGCTGTAACAGCATGCTCTTGAGTACGTGAATCAGGTGTCAAGAGGAGGCCTACAAGGAGAGGGATTGCACCAGCTTCAGCTATAGCTACACGATTATCTGCATTACGCTTGGCAAGAAGGCGGATCTCGCCTGCAGCAGATCGTTGGTTTTCAGGGCTGCCAGATGTAAGCTTCTGGAGAAGAATTTCAATTTTTGTGCGCTCAGCAGGTGAACAGGCAGATGTGCTTATATTTGCTCGAGAACTACTTGGCCGTTTTGGTGGTTCAATGCCATTTGCTTCACACCACTGGGCTATGAGGCTGCGTAGAACATAGTTGGGTGTGACAACAGTATTAGTGAGGGTCTGTTGCGTCTTTGGACATGTTCCATGCCCTGCTTCCAGCCACTTCTCAATGCAGGTACGTTCGTAGGTCTATAACAAATGCAGATAAAGAAATGTTAGAAATAGTAGATACAAATAAGCCTCAATGGTCAAAACCCAAGTGCTTCTTACAATCCAATCTGTGCAGCAACTTATCTCAGATCCTTTCTAGAAATTATTAACTCTCAGATTTTGAATGACAACAATGAAGCCAATTACCCATCTATAGATTGATCAAAGTAAGCCCCTGGAAAAAAAAATTTCAACGAACTCCCACAAATGGGCTCTTTTTCATGAAATGGCTGCTCTCAAGGCTTTGATGGCAAATGATAACGTTCATAAGTCCAAGAGTTCTACAATTATGCCACCAAAATGACAGCTGTTGATGGCAAAAGGCAATTCTAAGACTAGCCCCCCAAAATCCAAAATGGATATACATTCTAGGGCAGGATGAACAAATTTTGATAAACTATAAGATTTTCCTTCAAGCTGTAACTGCATTCTAATGATATTCCATAGTAGGGCAAGTTGGTACAGAGGCTCAAAGATAGTGCTAGAAAATTGGGGATGATAAAAAAAATTGATAAAAAAATCTTAGGTGCAACTATTGTTTTGGCCATTATGGTGTCAAGAAGTTGTTGCATATACCTGCCCTGTTGAAACAATGACAGGATCCTTCATTAACTCCAGTGATATTGGACAGCGGAAATCATTTGGTATAACAGGGGCCTTGTGATTCCCATCAGTGGAGACAGGCACACCTCCACCTAGAGGAACATCATTTTCTCTTGCAGGAGCTTCCATGTTAGGGTTGTCTGTCTGCACAAAATCCTTAATTTTCTTCAGTAGCATTGACATTTTTTCAATGATCTCCTCAGGATCTCCACCAGTTGCAGCAACCATTTCATGTAAAGCCAATGACTCTTGCATGAGGTCACCTATGCCTGTCAATTGCAACTTCTCAGACAATCTTCTGAGCACAGTGGGATCTGCTGAGTCCTTGTTTTTGTTGTACAGGGATAAGAGATCTTCATACAGCTCAACATCAGGAGTGTCAACTCTTCCTTTGGCTCTTCTAAATTGAGAAAGGACAAGTTCAACCTGAACAAACAAAATGAAAGGGAAATAAATACACAAAAATAATAACATGGTTGGATCCACATAGCTCTTGGGACCCATTCATACTAGCCTTACTATCTATGTAGCTCTTATGATCCATGCATACTTTTGTAAAGCAACATATTCTTTTTATTTTCTTTTGTCTCTTGTTGACCCCCCATCAAAAGAGACCACATGTAGTTTTAAGCACCCCCTAAGAAGTCTTTTGTGGGTGAATTATCTTTTGGTGTGTCAACCATATCATATTGGGAGACCTTTTTTGAAAAGAAAAGGAGCAATCTGTGCTGAATAATTATCTTAACACCCATTCATTCAATTCTCAGTCAGTTAAATTTCCACTAATGATCTTCTACCTGTTCCTTTACTTCATCTGATATGTCAAGGCTTTCATAGGATATTCCAAATAGAGCTCTTTCCAATTGAGCTGTCACCTCGTGGTATTTATTCATAATTTTCTCCTTCTCTATGGCCTGGAAGCACAGCAAAAAATATTCAATCCAAATGAAAGAAAGTTTTCATTAAGTAATATCAATGTTTTTTTATAAAGATTAGCCTACGTTACTTTAAAAATGTTACAGCATAACATACACACAAACAAAGTGTGTTAAATTGCAAAAACCAAGAAAAAGTATACAAACACCCAGTAACAACACAAGTATAGAAAGCCACTGCATCTCAATTCTGAAAATATGTCATAAGTTACAGAAAGTTCACACATATCAATGCAAACACGGTTACTAAGAAAGATATTCCACAAAAATAAAAACCCATACTTTAGCTTGGATTGCAAGAGCAAAGTAAACAGATTATTTATTCAGCTACCGGAACAATTCCCATAGAGCTTAGTGTGCAACCTCATAGATAGAAAACCAAGGAGAATTGATAAAAAAAAAAAATAATGATAGTAAATTGGGTATTGGGGATTGTAAAGATGTAGAGGCTTGACAATGAGAAAAAATCTCTATGCCCTTCTTCAATTGGCAATATTCCTCCATCTCAATTGAGCCTGAGAGCAGAATTCAGGCAAATCAAAGGTTCATAGAAAGTGCACCCTTCATCCCCCAATGTCAAATTAATATCACTTGAATGAATTCTTGCAGCCTAGTGCTACTGTACAGAGTCATTGAAAAGAAACTCCAAACAAAATAAACCTCAACATTCAGTAAATGCATATAGGCAATTAAACAAGACAAACGAGGCTCCAAAAGACAATGTGATTTTAAGAGTTTGAAGGAGAATATTTAACATATGTAAAACCCACCCCTGAGAATTACTAAATTTAACTAGCAAGTGGAACTGCTTCAAGATTAGACTGATGATAAAGTATTCACCGAAAAAAATAAAACCCCTTGAGTGAGACAAATAGAAAATAAAATTGATCTCACATTAGGGGTTGTCAAAATAGGAAAGAATTGAAGGAACTTATACTTACTACTCAAAACAATGCCCGAAAACCCAAAAATTTCGCTATGTTATTATAGGCTTATACAGGCTACCCTTGCTGCTGTATCAGATCATATACTTGCACCTTCTTCATAATATTAAGATAAAAGAAGTTTAATCCACCAGCTACAAGAAGGGCAGACACAAAAAGGCACCGAGAAAATCATATAAAACATAAGTACACAGCAACGGACAAAGCAAGGCCATCCTAAAACGATACAATCAATATAGGAAATCAACAACATATAAGGAGGGAATTACACGATAGGGACAGTTACAAGACTCCAAGAACAGGCACTGTATCCATATAAAGAGAATAGCAATTAGTGCGTCTTTGTATGTGATTCTACTACAATTGTTCCCTAACTAACATATAAATGTGAGGGAGGCCCCAAAAACCTGAAAAACCCAATGGAGATACTGCCAGCAAAATGGACACAGATTCATCACAAATAGACGAAGAAGAGGTCCAAAGGATCAAACCAACATTACTCCTACAAAATTAATGCTAAGAGTAGCTAAAAACAGGAGAGAAACAAATTTAGCCACAACTTTTGAACAAATTCCCAAATACAGTTACTTTTATAGTTAATATAAAAGATAAACTTAACCAAAGAAAACAAATCAGATTCTGCAATTAGACCAACTTTTAGTTGTATTCTTCAATTACTCGAAAAGAAAATAATATATATATATATATATATATAAAGAGCGGTTTCAAAACCATTTCGACAAATCACTAATATATTTAAGTACTTATTGCCGGAAATGCTTTGGTCGTGCGAGCAAGAGTGACTAAAGAGCAAGGAGATTGCTCATCGCTGCCCGGAAACAGCAAATCAGTTGAACTTCCAGGACTGGAAGAAACAACATTCTTTCATTTCCTTCCACTTTGCATCTCTTTCCCGGCAGCCACACAGATCCAAATCCAAAACAAATCACACACAGGTACCCACCAGGTAAATCTTGCTGCCTTCAGTGCCGAATCTAAGCAAATCCTTAGCTGAACCGAGGGCCTCCTTCAGTGAGATGAGAGCTCTAACCGTCTCCTCCGTTATGGCCTCCTTGCTGTCTCGAATCTCCTCGAACATTGGCGTCAACAGCTTCAACCTCCTCGCTAGATTGCAGTACTGCTTCTTGACCGTACACCTGTAATCGGAGATCGACGCTATCTCGTTGACCGTCTCAATCAAGCTCCGCAGCAACGCTCTTTTCTCTTCCTCCATCAATTCGCTTCACCAGAAAACAAACTGAACCAGATCTCTCACCGTTCACCGAACCGGAGGAAAGCGCACCGAACTGGCTATTTAGTACTTGTTTTTAAGCTAATTTGAAAGGCCAATGTCCGTACTTCTCGTCGTCGTCGTCGTCGTCGTCGTCTCACGAGAGAGAGCCGAGACTTTTTGTGCAGCGCTACTGGGGTCGCTAAACCGGGTTTTGGGTTTTTTGAGTGTCCGTGGATTTGTTTTTTCTGTTTTGGTTTGTTTTGGCTGGTTCGGGAAGTAAGGTTGGACCGTGGCGGCGCGACCTTGACCTGGCCTGACGACGGTAGTTCTGATTTACCGAACGGTTTTGGTTGGTTCGTTGAAACGGTTAAAACTAACGGCGGCCTGACTTGAATGTGAACCTGACAGGCAGTGCCGCCTGTTGTTTCGTAACGTTACGTTACTGTTGGTGATGTCATGTCAGGACACATGGGTTAGATGAGAAAAATTAATGAGTGGGCTATTAAAAAATTTCATCAATCACATTTTATTTAATTTTATAAATAAATAAATAAAATTAAATATAAAAAATTATTATATTATATATATATATATATATATTTTTTTTATTATTATTATTCCTATATATTACTAAGGATTTTGCTTTTTAGACGGATACTAACAGAGAGCAGGCAACAATGTCAACAATGACTAATCAATCCAGGGCTGTCAGTCTTGTCGTTGAGAAAAAAATCGCAGCCGTCCACTTGGCATAGTAGAGATACAGGCTATCCTTGTCCCAGAAAGTTCCTTGATCCGACGATCAGTGGGGGCCCGCTGAGTCCACTGAACGGAGGTCAATCGGACGCATGTGAACCCACCACAGGGGACAGCTCATGTGTTCCTCCCAAGTAAAATTGGCTTTTAGCGTAACCACACCCTTATCTGCCACGACTGATCGAATCACCCGCAGGCTGACTTATTAGCAACCTCACCTCACTGATTGGATAAAAATGTCTGTATCATGGGACCTCCACGATTTGTCTGGAATTTCATAATTCAGACATACTTTTTTTTTTTTTTGAATTTTCTTGAAATGTTTGCTTAAAATATTCAATTTATTTTCAAGACTACTCCTGTTATGTTTTAGAAGCATTAGATGCAAAGCGACATCATTACTGTGACGAAGCGAATGCGCTTCAAAATCAAAAGCATGGCTGCCATTGAGAGTCAAGGAAAAGGACGAGCATTTAATTCTTGTGTTTTCCACTCGGGCGGCCATTTTATATTCAATCTAATTGCTTTTTGGTAAGAAAGGTGTGGCTCGTATTTTAATAACAATTATTATTAAAAATCATCCCCAGAACAACAACAAAAATAATTAAAAAAATAACAATAAAAAAAAACGTATCGGTTTCTGAATTAGATATCCCATTTTCTCCATATTTTAAACAATCCCAGAAAAGGGAAAAAAATTTACAGAAGTGGAGATGGAATTCTGGATCGGACTGTCCCAAATTGCCTCATTTATTAGGCCCGCCAAGCTGTATGCTGGGTGGGCTTTAACGTAACCATGGGCCGATGGTGAGTACTTCCATAAGTGGCGCTTTTGCAAAAGATGCCTATTATCCAATCGAAAAGGGTGTCATCCCCCTGATGAGGCGGGGGAAGTCATACTTGTAGAGGTTCTAGTGGGTTGAAAAATGTTCGGCCTTTGATGGGTTAAGCGCAACAAAGATGGAGCCTTAAAGAGCAACTTGAGTCTAGCTGCAGCGGGGTGCGTTAACCCGACATAGATGAGGCCTCAAAAGGCAATCCGAGTCTAAATGCGGCAGCAGGAGTAATGAGGACAAGCGGCGGCTTGGTCCTGATGGCAGCAACTTGCCGGCCCCCTCCCTGATCACTGCGCCGCGGTTCCTATTGACCAAAAAATTAAAAAAAAAAAACAGAGTAGTGAGGAATCATTTTGACGCATGGCTGGGGGTGGTTGAAGTAAGTTGGCCATGTTCCACTTTTATACAGAACTCTGGACAATTTACTTGGGGTTGAGTACGTTTGGCAAATGGAGGCTACTCAAGTAACTTTGGAGGTAGATTCCAAGTTGGCCCTGAATTTACTTCAGCACCAAGTCAAGATAGAGACTTGCAGATTCTAGCTGCCCCCTCATACAGGGTCTTTACAGATCGTTATGAATGATATTTGTGGAGTTGCTCTGTCCTGCGCAATAGCGATATAAGCTGAGATTGTTACCCTCTTTTTTACACATTAAAAAAAAAAAAAAGTCTTCAAAGGATCTTTGGAGTCTTCTGAAGTTAAAATAATGATTTTAAGTGCTTTAAAGATTCATAATTTAAACTTTTAATTTTGTAGATTTTATTGTTGAAAAGATGCATAAAATTTATAAAAATGGGTTACATTATCTAACTTAGGCTCTATGAATTTCTCAATTTAAAAAAAAAAAAGAAAAAAGTAATGACTTCGGAGATTTCTTGTTGAGACTAAACGATTAGAGTTGAGATCTAGGACCAAAAGGGTTTCAATCAATCTGGATGCTTGTGTTTCGTTATTTCACCATAGAAAAACCCAGTGATTGAAGACACGAGGGATCAAGGAAAGTTTTGCACTGAAATTTCCAAATTATCGACTAAAAGAACTCCTGATATTGATTCCTGTTACACACTTCACAGGCATACGCAACAATTTTTTCACATGCACCCATAAAAAGTTGAAAACCACACACTTATTTTGGAATGGCTCAAATGCTGAAACAGCATTTTTGAGGACCAAGATCACAGACGAACAGCATCAGCCAGAGATCTCAACGGCCTTAACCTCGGGTTTCTTCTCCTCCGCCTTGGGAACAGATATAGTAAGCACACCATTCTCCATGGCAGCTTTGACCCGATCCATCTTGACATTCTCCGGCAGCCTGAACCTGCGCAAGAACTTGCCACTGCTCCTCTCAACGCAGTGCCACTTATCGTACTTGCCCTCCTGCTCTTTGCTCCGCTCTCCGCTTATCTGAAGAATCCTACCTTCTTCCACTTCCACTTTCACTTCTTCCTTCTTCAGCCCCGGAAGGTCGGCTTTGAATACGTGAGCTTCTGGGGTTTCCTTCCAGTCAAATCTGGCATTGGCAAATGCAGCGGCTTCGCCTGCCGAATTGAAAGGCACATTGGCAACAGCGGAGGGGAACCCGTCGAGAGTATCCCCTATGTCTAGAGAAAATGGATCGAACACGTTGGTCCGCATGCCGCGAAAAATGCTTGGAACGAGCGACATGTCGCGAAACTCAGAGAACAAAACTAAAACGACACACCGAAAAAAGAAATGTTGCCAAATGGGACCGATGTAAGGCTTTGGTCGATACCAGGATGAATGTCCAAATGGAAGATCGCTTCTATATATATTCGCGAGACGAGGGTTCTAGTTCTTCATTACGTGTAAAATATCAAAAGAAAAAACAATTAAATAAAAGTGAAGACCAGAGACGTCTTGTTCTCCCTCGACATGATTATTTCTGCACGGAACGCGTGGCGATGGTGCTAGATGCTTCATCTTCTGCCAGTTTCCACCGTCTTCCTAGAATGGGCTCGGGTGTGCTTCAGCTACGGCTTTTAGACAATCATGAAATGGACGGAATAATCGGGAAAAGCTCTGCACCACGATCGAAGGCACTTGGGCCCAACTTGAAAAATTATAATTAGGATTTATATTAGGAGAAATAGGAACTTTTGTAACACTCTTTTCCGGAGATGCAAGTTATAATACTTTTTATTTTTACGTCAGTTCTATGAGATTTCGGTGTGAAGAATTGTGAAGTGCAAAAATTTTCAGTTCGGTAGTCTCGGTGCCGTTCTATGGCAAAACGCTTTAGTTATTATTTTAAAACAAGCATCACAGCATGTAACACTTTTTTTTTTTTTTGTAGATATTTTAAATGCGCTTAGTGCTCAAGAACTTAATTGATTTCTTGCATTATCTGTACGATAACGTTGTAATAAGATGTGTTTGTCAAAGTGATATTATCCTTTTTTATTATTATTATTATTATTATAGCGCGGCAAATCTAAGTGAAAAAAAAAAAAAAAAAACAAGAATCAAGTGAATGGGCTGGATCCAAATGTAACCTTACGCATGTCTGGGCCTCGATGCTTTTGGATACTGCATAGGCCTTTTGATATTTTTGCTCTATTTTCTTATCGGTCTCAGGACTTAACACCAGGCCCCATGTCCAAAGCCTAACCCAAGAAACTCCATGTCTGGGCCCAAGTACTACGGGTCCCCCTCTCTGGATCCGCACCACTAGGTTGGAACCTTAGACACTGTCTACCTCGACCAGCTTGGTGGCCATTATGTTTACACTATTAAAACTCACTCATTACTGCACTTTAGCACCCGTACCCGTATAAATAGACTTGACTTACGGTAGAGAAAGACAATGACTCTACACTTTTATCTGCTTGAGAACCTTCCATATTCATACTAAATTGATGGTCGGAGTACTAATATCAGAGTTTCACTGTGATATTTATCCGTCTGTTTCTGTACTGGGATCGGACTCAACAAGATTTACACTCTATCCCGACTCGGTTGAACAAAACTCAGTTCCATGTTCCCATTGGTAAGCTCGTCAACAGTACGCATCATCCTCAAGCTGAAGTGATTCGTACGCAAAACATTCCATTAAATTATTAGCTGTAAATGGCTGCAAATGCAACGCGCAAGTTGTTAACATAAGTCCCCCCCACGATTGTTTGACTAGTAATTCCCTCTTGAATGGCACGCTTGAATTAATTTGATCTATGATACGCCATGGAATTTTAAGGGTACACACCCATGTAACTACTCACTAGATCCAATCTTCAAGGTCTCCCTCTAAGCTAAGAAAAAGGAATTAACACGATTGAAATATAATTACCACCTAAAACCAAAGGCCATCGACAACTTCGAAGCCAAGATTCAGGACAATAAGGGCATCCCGCCAGGACCAGCAAAGTCGGCAAGCAGCAAGAGTCCTCATTGTGAGATTATCATACATTACCAGGACTGTCACCAATTGCCATTTTTGGCTTAGAGGTCAAGCACAGTCATAGTCTTCGACTATCGTCATGCCCTCAAAGCCAGAGACTCGCTCAACGCCTGGTGACTGTCCAATGTTATAATCGTCATCGGTTGTCTTCTTTATGAAAACATCCGAAAGAACTGTATTTGACTCGAACAAAGCCTTCAATATCTTCAAACCCTGAGTAAAACATATGCACAAAAATCCTGCCTTGGTCAGATTCGCAAATCCTAAAAAAAAAAACAGAGAGAGAGAGCATTAAGGTTGTCGGTGGAACCTCCTGTATCCCAATATTAACGGTCTTATCCTCCAGAGAGCTAAGATCTTTAATACCCAAAATGTTGAGCAAAGCAATGGAACTAACGGGTGACAAAGGTTGTATCACCAAGTCATCCTTCACCATGAACCTCTCCCCATCTTTTACCCACCCTATCTGTTGACATGTACTTGGAAAGACAACGCCAAATGGTGGTCCGAATGAGAAAGGCGAATTTTTACTGTGGCTCTGTGTAGGCAATTCAAACGAACGGGACTGACTTTCTTCAATTACAAAGTAATTTGCCAGTGGGGTGTGAATGTTTGGTGAAGAGAACACCTTAGGCCTCAAGAGAGCATCTTTATCTGTGCCTGGTTGAAGACATGTAGGATCCAGGTCCACTATACTCTGGTAAACTCTACCGAATGAACCAGAAGAAGCCACTCCATTTCCTTTTAGAAGTGCGATGATGCAACCTAATGGTATCTGCTGGAGACCGAGGACAAAATCCACGAAATCTTTTCCGGCCTCGGCGAACAGAACTTTGTTTGTGCTATTGTCGACAAGAAGCTTCAATTTCATGGATTTAGGCTCTCCCGGTTTTGAAGCCATAGATGGTTTTTTCTCAAATGGTTGGAACTTGGCTCCCACAATTGTAGAGAAAAGAAAGAGGCTCGCACCATCAAATTGGCTCGCACCTTTACTTTCCATGTCCACAAAGCATAAAAAAGAGAATGGATTATCTTTTCCTTTTTCTTTTCTTTTCTTTTTTTTTAACTGCTGTGCAAGTTCCCTCGTGTAACGGGGCCACCTTCACTTTAATAATATGACCTTACTGTGCCTCCACCATGCCCGCGAGGTTTCCAAAGGTAAAGCAGCCACGACAATAATACGCGCCCGGAAGGCTAAAGTCTGTACCTCAATGCTTTTGAGAAAATCCTTAGTCGTCTTTGTGCCTTTTTTTTTTTTTTTAATTATTTTTATTTTTATTTTTTTAAACCTTTGATTCCTTATGCATAGGGGTTTATAGTCTATTTTTTAATAAAATAAAAAAGAGTGTTTCGAAATATTTGTTATATTCTCGTTCAACAAACTCAGATCGATGTTAAAAAAAAAAAAAACACTGAATCATTATTAAACAAACACTAGAAATTTATTAAATATCGAATTATTATTTCTTATTTTATAAATTTCTTTCCTTTTTATTAAGTTGTTTTAACATTGAACAGGAAAACTCTAAACTTAAATTCAAGTTGTTAATTATTGGGAAAATCATCAGGCTCACATCAGGCTACCTACCCCCTTGGAAGATGAAAAGGATAATTTCATAAATTTACCCAGATACTTGGAAAACCGGATAGACACGCGTCAGTCTGAGTTCTTAGTACCAAGACGCTATTTTTGCTAATTAATTTAATGTACGAGTATTTGTCACCGTTGCAATCATCGTGGACCGTGGTGCCATCTAAGCTCGGATTAGGAACTGATGTACATCGCTTGCGAAAAAGTTTTTTTTTTTTTTTTTTTTTTTTTTTTTTTTGGGTGCGGCAGAGCCAAATAGTCATAATCTACATGTTTGTCAAATTGATTTTCCCATTGAATACCTGTGACTCTGAGAATTCGAACAAGACCTTCAATATCTTCAAGCCTGAGAAAACACGTACACACTCGAGTCACGGCTTGTCGAATAGCTCAACCGAATTGAAGGGAAAAGAATCAGAGCAACAGATACACATCTTAGATCGCTATCATGCTCTGGGTACGTTTGGGCTTTGATTTAAATACGTCTTAGACATTTTAGTTACTTCTCCCTGGGTCACCAAATGACAGACATGATCCAAAATGACAGCCTTCGTTGTCATGCTTCCACGCAAATTTCGGCCCCAAAACTATATAACTGGAACCCCGAAAAAGGAACAACCCAAAATCCAAAGTCTCTGTTATACCCACTTTCGGCATGAAGGACCACTTCTGGGCTTTTGTAAGAACAACTGGGCTCATTTTCTTTTCGGTGCATTACATATTTGTCAAAGCTTCTTTCAGGCCCAACAGCCCCTACTCGAATTCATTGTTAATTAGTAATCCCTCTCAAAAGCTTCTCTTTGGGCGGATTAAAGATCAGATGGGTCGGTTCCACCGTCCAGCTCGACGAAGCCGAACCCCTAGCGTAGTTCACACGAGTAACCCAAAAAAAAAAAAAAAAAAAAAAAGTATGTAGAAGGGACCAAATTGAATTTATATATCAATGATTCTGAATTTATCGAATAAGCAATCAGGATGCTGAAGGACAAACTCCGTTCAATTCAATGCACAAATTAAAAATATTTGGTTTCATAAAATCAGAATCTAGTTGATGGACACATGAGATGAGATTCTTGGTATCTCTGAACGCGGGGTCCATATCATATGTCATTGCGCATATATGACTTGTGTATCCGTGAATTATCCATTTATAGTTTGAAAAATATGGGACCTGGACTGTAATGGCTCGATTTTCAGCTAAAGCCAAAAGTTAGCCGCCTCGTTGAAAATGATTTTTATTATTTAAAATTGTTGTTTTAATGTATTCTGTGTTGATTACGAACACAAAATGTGATCTCCTGGATGGAATTCGTGCTAAAAATCTGGCAAGCTTTAGTGCAACTTGCCAAAGCGTACAAGTTAAAAGTTATCCTTTCCACTTTGTACCTAGTCGTGTTCCGACCTCCGTCACAGAGCACCCACGGTTGTGTGCACTTAAATTTGAAGCTCAGCGTGTTCGATTGCCTACTGTCATTAGTTTTTTTTCCCTCAAAAAGCAAATTAAGAACTCTTCTTAAACAGATAATCTTGCAAATTCTTGTTCAGTAGAAGAGAAACAATCTTGTAATCGTTATAGGATACTTACTTTGTTTAGTGCATATTATAGGAAAATTCGAGTCGTGACTCGTGAGCTACATAACGTCTAATAATTATTAAAACAAGGAGCATGTCTTGCCGTGGATTGAATGGTTTCTTACCCTTTCAGAATAGCAAAACCTTGACAGTTCACGTTTCCGCAAGGCATTAGGATGCTTACGGACAAACAACGCAATCTAGCAGCATAATTTAGTGTCGTAATATGGGAATCGAACTGATCGGAACTAGTTTGATTCTAGGTATCATTATCAATGACCCATGTACATCACATTGCGTACAAGACTTTTACCCTAGTTCGTTGCTTTCTCTCTTTCTTTGTAAAAGGATGAGAAACTAGAAATAATACCTTACCGTCTTCAAATAATTGATCGACACCAAAAGAGCAAATTTTGTAAACTTTTATGTTTAATTCTACTCAATATTTTGGTGAAAGTTCAAATTTATGGCCTGTGTTGTTGATTGCTTTCTACTGCAATAGTAAGTATTAATTTCTTTTTTTCATTAAGTGAATGTGTTATTATGAAATTTCAATTAATTGTAATAATATTATTAAATAATTATATGATATTTACTCTTATTAGTCTGATAAAATTCCACATAATTAAAAAAACTATACACATAATATAAATATGAAATTGTACTTATTAATTATATAATAAATTAAAATATTTAAATTTTTATATACTAAATAATAATAACATATATTTTTAATTTAATATAAAAATTATAATAAATAATATTTAAATTTTTAAATTTTATTTAAATATTAATTTTTAATCGATAATTAATTTAAATTAATTTTAATATTTTTTTAATTTTAATTTGATTATATAATTATTCATAATATTTATTTTAATTTAATAAAATTTTCTAAATATTTAATAAATTATTTTTTAAATTTTTGTAATTATCAAGATTTTGTTTGACTAACTTTAACTTATTTATACTTAATCATGAATTTTCAAAGAATTTGTGGCGTGGGTAGTTTTTAAAGTTTAGTATTTTATTTTTCATGATATTTTATAATATGTAATATTTTATTTAAATATTAATCTTTAATATGTGGTAAATCTAAATTAATGTCAATGCAGTATATTAATTTCTAGCCAATAAATTAGTAAGAAGTGGATTCTTCGTGGAATCCCGATTGGAATCTCGTTAAGTTGTTATCAGAACTAAGCCTAGACGGCAGCGCGGATTCCTGAGATCACTGTCAAGGGTCCATAAACCAAATTGCGTACACGCCACTTGTACCAGGTAGATTGATTCTGGTAAGTATGAACCTTTCGTCAAGTTTTGTCGGAACTAAGCCCAATGAACTATAGCTTAGAAGTATCATACAGAACGAAAATAGAGGTTTACTAAATTAACTACATCGGCCTGTGAATCCAAACCCCATCGTTACACTGTCATCAATCACTCTATCTACTTCTAATATATATATATATATATATATATATATATATATATATATATATATATATATATTCTACTCCTAATATAATCCGGTGTCTATAGACGACAGCCTTTGGACTCGAATTGAAGAAATTATTTAGAGGAATTATTTTTAAAACCGGGTGGAAGACGTAGGTGAGCCAACGGCCCAGGACGCCGGTGCCTTGGTTGCTTACAATGACTTCTAAATTTGGTTTTGGTTTCATCCCTGCAATCCATCTTCAGCTTGCACGAAATAAAGAAGGGAAAAAACACGAATTGGTTTATCATAAATAATTTCAGTCATTGTGCATTGCGGTACTGCGGTAAAGAGATTATCTTTTATTATGTGAAAGATCGCGAGTTTTTGAATTTTTACTCATAAAATTTATTTCTTCGTAAATTTTTCACGGCGAGATTACGAGGAACCATCCTATTTTTCTGTTTTTGTTACTCATAAATAAATCAATTCAATCAAACACATCAGGACTAAACACAAAAAAAAAAAAAAAAAAAGTGAACAAGAAAGTCTGACCCGCACAGCTGTTAAAGGAAGTTGATTATTGAACTAAATATACCACATTATTAAATGGATACATATCATTAGAACACGCTTCGAGCAAGTGGGACACCTTTTGATGATTCTTCCACCCTTTTTCAACTTCTTTTTTTAGGCATGCTAAGCATTCATTACCAAACTTTAGTTAAAAATTTATAGCTGTGTACGTGTAGACATCAAGATATAGAGAGAACGACTGTATAAACTTTCCAAAAGTTCATAATTGATAGTTATAATTTTCAAACTTTCGAATGCTGTCACAGGTGGTATTTCCTCCCCCCCCCCTCGCTTTTTTTTTATTATTCTTAATTTGTTAAAAATTTTGAGACCTCCTTAGGTTATCACAGGTTCTTCTCAAGCCTGCTCAGGTTGTGTCCTAAACTCCCAACATGTGAATTATTGGGACAGATGGGATCTCGAACTCTCCGAGGCTGATGCACCCGGGGGATATAATAATAATAATAATAATAATTTGTATAACATATCTTGTAATTATTTTCAAAATACCATTTTAGTTGGCATTCTTTGAAATGTTGTGACAAGCAGATAATTTTAACCGTTATTTATTTATCCCATGGGGATGGTCTTTAATAATAATAATAATAATAAAGTATTTCCAAGAAGATAGATAGTTTTGTTTTTTTTTTTTAATTTCAGTAAAAAAAATAAATGAAGAAGGAATGATATGCGACATTTTATTCATCTAGATTTACGCATCTAAGGAAAATCAGAGTCGGTTTTCTGAAGATATTAATGAACGGACAATAAAAAGGGGGACTTTTTTTTTTTTTTCCCCTTCAATATCACCCCGTTTTGTATGGACCAAGGACTATGGGAACATGCTTTTGTCATACAGTAAGCAATCTCAAATCTTGTTCATATTCCGTGACCACGTCTGCATTAAACAATTCGTTATGGCCTGCTTAGAAACAGGCACATCCCAGATGCAGTCGATGTAAAAATATTTGTCAACGTGATTCAATGCCTAGCTTTTCTATAAAGCCATTGCCTTACGTACGAGGCCATGATAGAGTTCTAAAAGGAGCCATTGTTTCTTTAGAAAATGGTTCTATGCGTGCCGACACATCTCCGGCCTCGAAATTGGGCCGGGGTCATCCGATCCGACGATCAAGGAAGAATTCACGCAATAGATTCGTACAAAACAGAAACGGCGATCATTTTTCTTTTTACTGTCAAATGATTCCTTTCCTATAGCTTCTATAAAGATAAAACTGTGCATAGATGGAGCTTTTGTATAATTGTGGGGGGTCCTCCATTACCATTACCATTGCCATTACCATTACATAAAAGCTCGTAGATCATAATGCCCACTACCAACCGAAGGTTAACAAACAAAACCTGTGATCATCTCCAGGAAGGACACAAATCGTTCCTATCCCGAAGCCATTATTTGAAACCACCCATATAAAATCAAGCACGGATGTGTAACTTTTCCTCCCGTTTTCATTAATTTGGTGAAATAAAATTAAAAAAAAAAAAAAAAGGGTCCCAATATTTCAGGGCATATATGGGGCACTTGCTTCCGTTTGTGCATTATTGGGCTCCATTATTCTCCACTGCGTCCACGGGGCCTAGCGTTTATCGTTGTCTCGATGCCCCAAAACGGATCTCGGAAATGGTGCCAAATTTCATCGCCATAATTTATTATTATTATTATTATTTTATCATTCCTCCTTTTCTTTGCGCTTTTATACCATTGAACAGGCAGTTAAATTTATGATTTTAATGAAAAGCGATCGTTCTTAAAATTATGTAGACTCGATGCGTACGTTTAGTTTTAACAAATAATTTTTTTTAATTATTTTTTTAAATCAAACTAATAATTTGCACGGAAGGAAGGACTTTTCTTCTTTTAGTTCAGAACCTCGGATGGTTTTATTACTTTCTCTTTGTCGCCCATATACCATAAAGTAATAATTTCTGGTTACTATTAATTAATGGAGCCGACGCGCGATTGGATACGATCTATTTCTCGTTTCTTAGGGTCTATTTCAACAGAAGACTTAAAGAAAGCCACTGTAGCATAAATATAATGGGAACCGGTTTTCTGTACGCAGATGCCTATTGACCATCCCTTCAGCCGCCGCAAAACAAGTCAAGAAGTGATCTCTTATTCTTCTTTTTTAAAATCTTCTCATCACGAATGCCTATGTGAACACTTGACTCCAAGCTTCATGCCATTAGGCCGCACGATCTTCTTCTCTCAAAACAACTAGCCGATTTTCATTGTTCTGCAATTGACTTTATTAAATAAATCTGTTTGCCCACACGTGTTTCTCAATCTACTAGCACGCGTATGCTTTCCTTTGTAGACTAGTGCGTATTGTCTCGGTTTGTTGTGAATTCAAGAAAAAGTTTCATTAATTCCAATTATGTCAATTTTAATATATATTTTTTAAAAAGTACACCCGTAAGAATCATAGGGATAAACGAAAGAAGAAAAATATTTTCTTCAATCCATTCGTGTATTTTTACTATTTTTATTGATCCCCACCACTCTTTTTTCTCTTTGTCCCTACCCCTGATACGCTCGGAGAGACCTTTGAAATGCTAATGCGAGGGAGACAAGACAAAATAAATAGAATTCCTCGTTAAACATATTTGTTGAAAGAAAGGCCTCCTTTAAATTTTGCCCAAATTTCACTTTCTAATTGTTGTATAATTTTCTTCCAATATTGAGTTTATATTTATATTTAGAATATAAAAAATCGACACAAAATATTTTTTATAATTTAAAATTTTAATTTAAATTTTATTATTTCCATAACAAAAATGACTTATTATCACTATAGCTCGAAGTACATTTTTTAAAAATATGATATTTTTAATAAATATGTTTCAAAATATAAAAAAAATAATATACAGAACATAATTATGTATAATAAATAAATAAATATGATTTTATAATTATTTTTATAATAATTAAAATTTTTAATTATTAATTATGATATCAATTTAAGATTTAGATTAAATTAATGACTTTTATAAATACATGAATAATAGTAAATTTTTTAGTTAAATTTTATAGAAAATTTTTTCTTTTAATTTTGATTTTTTAAAATATTTAAAATTTATTTTTGAAAAAATCTCAGATTGGAAAAATTATGTACAAAATTTAATACTAAAATAAAAAATAGAATATATATGTATAATCTCCTTGGACACATAATCAAACAGCCGCCAATCTATCTCGATAACCAAACAAATGCATTGACAATGTCAAAATTGGATGATGTAGATTAGCATTCTCAAATGTTTTGTCATCCATTCTAACGTAGAAACCCAATCTAAGCAATGCTTTTGTCCGTAGCTCTGTTTCGAGCCACCCCACTTGCACCCCATTTTCAACTCCTACCAAGTCTTATTTGTATTGTAGTTAACGAACTTGTCATGTCACTCCGTTGGTTCTCATGCATTTTTTTTTTTTTTTCCTGTAAGATCGTGTTTGTTCAGCTACTTGAATTTCAATGGACTCAATATAAATAATCTTAGAGTACACTTTCTTCTTGAAATTTTCAAATTGGGAGTTGCTAGGAAATAGCCATCATCACATCTACATTTGCCTGTGCTTTTCACGCCTACGTAGAGGAGCCAAACTAAAAGTACTCGGTAATTCAGCAGTTAATTGTAAACTCCTTCTTGCAAGGCGTGTAAGATATTATTTATTTATTTAAAAAAAAAAGGCACGTAAGCCTTTTATATATAATATATATATATATATTTTTTAACATCGACATGTAAGTTCTTGACGTGAAGTAACGCAGAAGTAATTAATTGGATCTGATTTGCCTTGGTACAGAATTGCCATGTACATTGAGGCTACTTTCGAATTACAGATACGATTTTGCTTTCCACACACGGATGCAATTTATTAGCATTTCTTCTAAAAGTTTTAAATTTTTATTTTTAAGATTATACATTTAAATTTTAAAAATATAACATTTGTTAAAATAATTTTTTTTTTAATTTTATTGCACATAAGTCAGTGAATTTCTTGATTTAAAAACTAAAAAAAGAAAATCTCTTCTAAATTTAGAAATATTCAAATTTATAGCAAGAAGATTGCTCTTAACTAACCAAATTTAACTGGCTTTCGTCAATGTTACGCGAATACGATTTTGTTTAGCACGGACATGACACAGGCGGTATGAAAATAGATATTTAATGATTGCGATCGTGCACTCAACGACTATACATATAACTAATGGTCTTTTAGATGCACATCATAATGGTATAACTTCAAAATACTTAATAAAATATATAATTAATTATGATATATATACACACATATTCAAAAGTATATATATATATATATATTCTTTAAGACAATAAATAAAATAATCCAATACAAAATAGGGCACGAGAAAATGCAACCGAGTTAAAAGAAATATACTTATTAAATAACAATTTGATTTATATCAACAATCTGTCAAACTCTGTGTCCATAAAATGGAATGGTTCACTGAAATGGGTCAAGAAATTTGTGCGTGAATTGTTTCCTAAGATCGAGCTAAAGTCGTGAATGCAATTTCTCGAAAGCAACAAAGACTTGTTTATGTTATAATTCAAATGTAACATCTTTTCACGTATATTTTTGGAAAGGACTAAGGAAATAAAATTGACGTACACGTATCCACATTTTGTTTTAAACAGACTTTGAAAAGATCAAAACCTCATCCAGACAACCCCACCAACAAATAGAAACTAGAAACCAATTTGTTTTGCTCTTTTCGTTGTTCTTATCATCACAGCTCAATTTCTAAGATTAATAAGAAGCAATTAGGTGTGGAAGAGTCCTGTTCAAAATTACTATTATTCGAATAATAGGCTCTTTTTATTAAAATTATAAATCCGAATCACAATGAATAACCTCTGAAATCAGTTTGCAGGGGCGAAATCTCTCTTAGGCCTTTCTTTTTCTTCTTCTTTTTTTTTTTTTATAATTATTCAGAAAAGAAAATTAATGGCTATAATATTGGGGGCTCAATGGCCATTTTACGATTTCTTCAGAAACTCCGTTGATTGTCACCGTAACACCGCCCGGTTAAAAGACAGGGGGCACAAGAACTGCAGCATGCAGGGTCGTACAGTAATAGAGACCTCAAGTTGTGACGCACTGGTTCATTTTATTGGCTAAGAAAAATATTTAAAAACTTAGGAAATAATATTTAAAACATAAATATATTTAAAAATATAAATTAATTATATTTTATTTAATTTTATGAATAAATAAAATTAAATAAAAAATACTTATATAACATTTATATTATATTTATAATATTTTTATATATTATTACGTAATAATATTTAAATATAAATTTAGAATATTATAAATTACTAATTATTCATTTAATTAAAATTTATAGTAAAAATTAATTTAATTATTTTATTTAAATAACAATTAATTATTATTAAAATTTTATTAAAATTTAATAAATTTTTAATATTTTTTACAACACAATTCATCCTTTATTTATATAATATAAAATTTTAATATTAATATAACAAGTCAATATTATCAGTAAATTATAATTAATATTAACGAATTATTATAGTCATATAATATTAAATCTTTTCTATAATATTAATCATTTGCAGTTTTTTCAATAAAAAATTTTGGGTTAAGCCCCGAAAGTCTAATATAATTATCATCCACAATTTCATATTTCCTTTATACAACTTTAATCCAACGGCCAATGATCAACCACAATAGGTTTCAACGGATGAGATCAGTCTAAAAGTAGATTTGGACAAGGGAGACTCTTCAAAGAGGCCCCGGTTGGTTTGGAATCATAAACTGCCCGAACAATTATCTGACTGCTGCCCGTAACCTCAATGACTGACACGGTCAGCTTCCGGGCAGCTCCAAACTCAACATTGACACTCGCTCTCTCTCCCCCGTAAAAACGATTCACCGTCTCTCTCTCTCTCGCTCTCTCTCGCTCTCTCTCTCTAGAGGCCCCTCTTTGAGAGGGTACTTAAAGAGACCCACTTTTTCCCCGTTGAGCAAAGAAATGAAGAGCCACCATTTCTATCTGGAGAAGGTGTCTCAAGATAGTGGTGGTGGTGGTGCAGCCGCGTCTCTCCGGTGAGCCGGGGAAGAAGTGCCGACCGTCTTAAGAAAGGTGGTGGACATATGGGTCAGGGTCTGAGTTGTGCAGCGAGCCAAGAGAATGGGCTCTTCTATGCTGTGCAGCTTGGTGACTTAGACACTGTAAAGGCTATGCTCCAGAGAGACCCTTCTCTCTTGCACCGAACAACCGTCTATGATCGCCAATCTGCACTTCATATTGCTGCTGCCAATGGCCAGATCGAGGTGGATTTTTTGGTTTTTGCTCGTTTTAGGATTAAATTTTGGTGTTTTCTTGGTCATTCTTTAGTTTGTGGTTGTTGGGTCTTTTTCTTTAGGGGTTAAGTCAAGTTTTTTTTTTCTTCTTTTTTTTGTGAGATTCCCTGGTTTTTGGTTGATGGATATTGGTTTTTTGTTGAGTTTTAATGGATTTTTGTGCTGTCGATGGCGTTTAGATTTTATCAATGCTTTTGGAGCAATCTGTGGATCCAGATGTAATGAATCGTCACAAGCAGGTGAGAGTTCTTGATTGTATACGAATGTGGAATCTTTGTTTCCATGAAGTTTTTGGTCCTCCTAACTGCCATAACTGTCTTGGTTTAAATGAAATGCAATTTTGATTGATGATTGCTATTGTTGTAGAGTCCTCTTATGTTGGCCGCAATGCACGGCAAAATCGCCTGCCTGAAAAAGCTCATCGAAGCAGGAGCAAATGTAAGTGAAAATCCATCGCCGTCTTCTCTCCTCTTTTTTTGATAAATGTCTCCTCTCTTCTATAGGCTTCGCCTATTCTTTTTTAAATTGTGAACGCTAATTGATTGTTTTATTCTTTATAATTTGTCAGATCTTGAAGTTTGATTCAATTAATGGAAGAACATGCTTGCACCATGCTGCTTACTTTGGCCATTCTGATTGTCTTCGAGCTATTCTTTCCACTGCCCGGTCTAGCCCTGTCGCCGTTTCTTGGTAACTGACTGTCCCTCTCTAGATTGATTAGTTTTATTTTACTTGGCTAATTGATTTTTTCTATACATCATTGTATTGACTTAACCGAGATGAATCCAGGGGATATGCACGGTTTGTCAATATTAGAGATGGCAGAGGAGCTATGCCATTGCATTTAGCAGCCCGTCAAAGGCGGGCTGATTGTGTACGTATTCTGTTAGATAATGGTGCTCTTGTGTGTGCTTCAACAGGTGGATATAGGTAATGTCGTGCCAAAAGTTTTATTCTCTGATCATCTTAATTTGTCCCTTTGCTCTTCAACAATACTGATATATTACTTCTTACAGTTGCCCAGGGAGCACTCCTCTTCATTTGGCAGCTAGAGGAGGATCTCTTGATTGCATACGTGAATTGCTAGCATGGGGTGCAAATCGTCTTCAAATAGATGCATCTGGGTACAACTCAATTCACTTCTACCTATAGAAAGCACTCACTAATCTTCACAATATTTGCAAAGCAGAGATACGTATGTAGGTGTTCCAATCCTTTTGGTGCAATTGGTTTAGTAAACATCTTCATTGTTCTTGAAGGAGGGGGTGTAATTATGAGGTTGCTCTATAAGGCAGCGAATGTTAGATTCTTTTGATTGATAATAGTCAGGTGTTTTTTACAACCAAAAGATTATTTTCGCTTTATCTTTGGTCATTATTTGATTGCTAAGAGTTGGACTTGCCATCATTTTTCTTTGTTTGAAGTTTCTCTTCCTGCTCAATGTCTGACCATTTTTTTTATCTCCAATGCAGGAGAATACCTTATGTGGTTGCTTTGAAGCACAAGCATGGAGTGTGTGCAGCATTACTAAATCCTTCATCATCAGAGCCTCTTGTCTGGCCATCACCTTTAAAGTTCATCAGTGAGCTCAATGAAGAGGCTAAATCCCTGCTGGAACAAGCATTAATGGATGTTAACAAAGAAAGAGAGAAGAAAATCTTGAAGGGAACTGCTTACTCACTTCCATCTCCTTCACATTCTGATGTTGAGGTTGACGAGAGTTTGTCTGAGGTAAATTGTCCTGCCTCATACTTTATAAAGGTTTTTATAAAGGGTGACTTATTTTGATGTAATTTAGTCAATCAGGTACAAAAGTGGCAAAGTTACAAATTTGTGAAAAATTGGAAATTTATCCGGAACTGGGTTAAGCTTTATTTGGAAATTCAAGGTGAAACATGACATAAAAATATTTCAAATTCAGCCTTGTATCTTCAATTGGCACGAGACATAATTTACTAAATAGTTTATGTTATGGTTTCCATGATAGTAGTGCTCGTGGCTGAGCTGTGAAATTTGACAATTTATTTTCCTTTGTCTGATACTGAATTTGAGTTATGAACTGATCTATCATGGTCCTGTATGTTCGGTATGGTGTTGAACTGTACACATGAGACTATTATTCTGAGTTTATGTGAAAAGCAATATCATCAATGTGAAGGGCTTTGAGTTAGGCATCTTGTTCTTATATTCACTGTTGTCATTCCTAGGCCTTAGCATAGTAATTTTTTTATCAACTGTTTAAGTATTTTTTCCTCCAATATTTTAATAAAGAGCTATTTGCCTTGTTTTGAACAAGTCATTTATAAAGAAACCATTTCGGTGACTGAAAATTGTGCATCTAGCGTTTTTACTGGTATGTTGTAATATGCAGGGAAGTGATGCAGAACTATGCTGCATATGCTTTGAGCAAGTTTGCACAATTGAAGTTCAAGACTGCAGCCATCAGATGTGTGCACAATGCACACTAGCCCTCTGCTGCCATAACAAGCCCAACCCGACGACTGCATGCGTAACCCCTCCAGTTTGCCCATTCTGTCGAAGTGCCATAATGCGCTTAGTTGTTGCTAAAGTCCAAAATCCTGACGATGCTGGAGGCATCGGAGATACTGATTCTCCCAGACCAAGAAATGCCAAGAAGTCCAGAAACTTTGGCGAGGGAAGCAACAGCTTCAAGGGGTTATCGGCGATGGGTTCTTTCGAAAAAATGGGGGGCCGTGGCTCAGGAAGGGTTTCATCCGAAAATGAGTGGATCGATAAGCCTTAACACTGGTTGGCAGTGTTTGGCAATCAGAGATCATAACTGACAATCAAGGATTTCTTTATTTTTGATCCAAAAAATTGGAGCAAAATATCAAGAAATGGATGTCGGTGCTGGACCTGGTTGATGTATACATATATATAAAAGATAGATAGACATCCATTTAGTTGGTAGATTTGGGAAATAAGCAATTGCTGGTTTTTGGTTGGAAAGTTTGCTGATATATTGTTGCTGTGGGTGGGTCACTTCTATTTTCCCCTTCTGTTTACTTGAGACTGAAGCAGCATTGATTACTGCTTCAAGGTCTGCTAGACACCTGGATGGTTATAAGAAAGAAATTCTTTTCTTCTTCAAGTTAAAAAGCTCAGACATTCTTGAATTGCCATTTGCTATCGCATGAAAAGACCCTTAAACTTGGGAGCATATCTTCGGCTCAACTCTTTTGTCTGAAGTTGTATCAGCAAGCGGACTTACTGAACCTTTCTGTTCCTGAACATTTACTTATTTGTTAAAATAATAATAAGAATAAGAATAAGAAGAAGAAGAAGAAGAAGAAGTGGCAAGAAATTGTTAGAATCTTAATTTCAAGATATGGGAATTGGGTTCTCTCACCTTGATACTTGGTTCTTAGAATGTGATTTTTCGAAGATTTGTATCAGGATTTCCTGTACAAAACTACAAATGGCGGAAGAAGAAAAGCCTGCGGTGTTGTTGGTAGTTGGTTTGTTGTCACGTGAATCTGTGATCATGTCTCCACGGATTAAATAATTTTGGTACTGTCATGCATGCGTGAATGGCATAAGTCCAACAATAAAATTCAACCAAACGTCGGGGTGGGGCCTTACTGAAGGGCCCCAGTGAAAAACATCGGAGATGAATGTGGACACGTGGAACAGAACGGTGGGCCAATCAGTGTTTGAAAAAGCCATACAAGACGCAGACTTGCACATTGTTGTTCTGAGAGAAAAGGGGTAAAATGAGGGCGCGGCGCTTTTTAACCCACTTACGTCAACACGGTTCCCTGGCAGGCCGATTGGGAGACCCGTTCAACCCTTGATTTCCTCGACTAATATGCGAAAATGAAAAAAAAAAAAGAAAAAAAAGGAGTAAAGTTTTAGTTGATTAATTAAGTGAAATGGTCGCCTCTACCTTAATAAATACGAGATTTATTGTAATGATAATATTATTTTATTGTAATTTATAAAGTACGTGTTAATTTTTAACAAATAAAACAACTTCTTTGTTAGAATAGGAATAAAGTTATATATTTTTAATTCTTTCTCATACTTGCACAGAGATATTTACGTAAATACCAAATCATTGTCGAGAATTGTCGTGGATTTCCTCGATTGCCATTTTTACATTGGTACGAAGGAAATACGTGGGGCACATCCCATTTAAAGTTTTAATGTTTTATATTTCTTTAAATGATGGCTTAAATTTTTTAATGGGACTTCCGGGGGGGGGTTTCATATAGGTATTGAGAGGTGGAGTCTCATCTGTCTGCCATAGTTGGACGCACCAACTAAAAAATAATAATAAAAAAAAACTAATGTCCTTTTTAAACTAAGAAGTTGCTATCAACCAGCCAAAATTCATGACTAATATTACCCTTTGGACTGTATAAAGTAACCTTTTCTACTTCACACCTAAAAGGTAGATGAGTCCATCGTGTCTTTAAAAATGATAAATATCAAACTTTGTCTTTGGTCAAGAAAATCAATCAAGAGTTACCACTTGCACATTCGTCTTTGGCTCCATAGTATTCTATTGACATTGGAGCAGAAATATCTACAAGAAATGGGGCATTTGACAAGGACCAATACATTGAAGAAGAGGGTACTTAATTAATAAATTCTTGTTAAATTTTCAATCCAATTTGTTGGTGGTTGAAATTTCAAAAAGAATAAGTAATGTATCATACTCATACATGAAAGAGAACAAATTAATGAGCAACTAATAGTAAAAAAAAAAAAATTATTAATATTATCATTAAATGTTGTAATTTAATAATTAAGATATTATTTATTATTATATTAAAAATTATAAATTTAAATTTTTATCAAAATATTTAATAAAACTAAATATATACTTACAAAAATTATGAGATATTATTATTATTATTATTATTATTATTTTACACCAAGAGAAAAAATTACCAAGAATTTCAAAATCTTGTGGCCTTTTTTCTTCTCTCAATATATATTATCAAATAATGTGACGTTTCATCTTTGTCATTTTGAGTAAACTCTATTCTACAAGTGGGTTCTTCGTGTGCCAGGGATTAATTGGGTAAACCAATTAGCCTTTCACATTGAAATCCGTCTCTCAAAACAAATGGAAATCTCCAACATAAAAATAAAAATAAAAATAAACAAAAAACAATGGGTGAGACTACTCAGATAAATAGTGGGTTTAAATCCAACGATGTGAGATCGTGTTCGATTCTCTCCTCTAATATCCGTGCTTATTAGACTATTTTTGATATTGAAAGTTCTCACCTTGCTCAGCTACTCTTTGAACAGCAACAACCTTTGCTCAAATAAGGGGCTTGGGCCCAAGTATTGTTTGCATAGAAGATAGACATGGTAATGCTCAAACGCAGCTATGGTAATTGTATAAAAGTGTGCACAACACAAAACATGGAGATCTGTTTCCTTCAGAAAGAAGGGGAGAAATCCTTGTTTCTTGCAAGAAAACACCCAAAAACAAAAAGCCAAAAAGGGTTCATCACTGGGATGGTTGTCCAAACATACATGAAAACAGAACTTGAACTCCATGCCCACTGCCTCTTCCATTTTTTCGTATTTCAGCATGTGGATCACACAACGAATTTAGTCCAGGAGGAGCAACATGGCCATCAACAAAAAATGAGTTTGGTTCTATAGTAGGCTGGGTTAAGGCAATGAGCTCATCAGCAATCCCATAAATGGCTGCAGGGCCTTGATGTCTTCTGCATTCATTTGCTGCCCTTCTCTCGACAGCAAGAAAGTGTCCTAGAGATGGTGGGTTGTTCGCACTTTCAGCATCTGTAGTGTCTTTTGAACATAAAGAGAAAAACCATGTTGTGGGTCTCTGGCTCTTCTTATTCTCTTTTACTGCTTCTGCTTTCTTCCTTTTGGATGACTTTCCAGATAGCTCTAATACGCTAGATACACCCATAAGGCTCCCCAGTGTAATGCTCTTGTCATGGAAGAAAGACCCTGTAGACTGAAATCATCCACAGTAGAGAAAGTGAAGTATCGAAGCCACAGGATTCCAAGATTAACAGAAACATCTGCAATTCATCTTTTTATATATCCAAGTCAAAAGCTTGAAACTTTTTAACCCTTTTGTTAACCATTTCAGTTGAGTTAAATTAAATTCATCACAAAAATTGGGAGGAAAGACGCTCGAACATAATAATTTATTCCTTCCATTCTCTTTTGGCAAAGGCCAACTGCTAAAATATGTTTCTTTGCTGCATAGCCGGTGACATTTTCCAGGAGTATGATTAGGGATGACAAATGTGGCAATTATGCTGTGCCAGCTAATTGAATTGGTAAGTCAGGATATGGTACCGAGTGACAACTTGTTTCATCAATAATTAATTATTCATTTATTATTTTCTCTGGGAAATGGAAAATAAATAAATAAATAAAATGGAAGGCAGCCTCATTTTCTAGTAAAATACCAGAATTACCAAGAATCTCTGGTCATGAAAAAAACAAGCTGGAAGGAACCAAGCCGACGGTACATTCTAACCACGTTATATGAACTTTTGTAAGTCAAATCTTGAATTACATCTCCAAACATCAGACCTCTGTGCAACAAAGCCAAGAAATTTACAACAAATGTCTGTTAATCATCACTGACCTCTGTGTCCAAGTCTGACGAGGAATCTGTTGATGAAATTGGAGAACCAGTGAGTACTGTGTTGAATGACACCGATCCAGAAAATTCACCATTCCTAGCGAAACCAACCCTCGAATTGAGGGGCTGCAATCCCAGTGGCCAACCCTCTTGCTGCAATCAATTACTCAGGAAATCAATCAAAACCCTTCAACATAATGGCTAAAAATGACGAGAACCATAATTGTACTTTCACCAGGAACAAGTGGCCAACCCTCTTGCTGCGATCAATCACTCAGGAAATCAATCAAAACCCTTCAACATAATGGCTAAAAATGACGAGAACCATAATTGTACTTTCACCAGGAACAACAGCAATGTGACAAAGAAAGTCTAGACCTCTCAATCAGCAAAAATCAAAAGAGCACACAGAACCTCAATTCAGAATCTCAGAGAAAAATAAAAATCCAGTGGACAAACCACGAGAGGTGATTCAAAGCTTAAGATAGGAGGACAAAAGAAGTACCTGTTGAGCCATATCTGCCAACCAAAAGTATCTTCTCTATAAGTACGGCAGGATTGATTGAGCTCAGAAATATGTGTCACAAATGAGGTCACTTCAGGCACCGTTGGTGTTTCTCCTCTAACAGACATCAGCAGTTTGAACAGATTCTAAGAAATTATAGAGCAAACATATGTTTTTCCCTAATGCATTAGTCCAAGAAGTTGCTTACCTGTGTGAAACAATAAAGACAATCAGAAAAGTGTCCAAAAGAGAAAAGACGCATCCTTTATGTGCACTCTTTTCATAACTTTACTTAAAATTTGTTGACTAGGAAGAGGAAACAGAATAATTGTGTATGTACAAAAAAAATTTAAAGTGAACCAGACCACTCATAAGCTAAGATCCAAGGTAAGGCCCTGCCAAAAATTGACAGTGTTTACCCTTTCTGCAAGCAGTCAAATCCCACTTTGGTCCACTAATTTGGATACATATGCAGCATTTTATAGAAACCAGATAATTTAAGCCAGGTTAAGGAAGCATTTATTCATCGTAATGGATAAAAATTTAACTGGATTCATGTGAGAATAGGTTGTTCGAGAAAAAAGGTGAGAATAGGACTACTGGGGTCTGGAATGTACGACATCTTCAAGGCTCCTTATCATCAATCAAGTTTCCTTTTTATATTTTTATTTTTGGTCCACACTAATCAAGTTTCTTATCAAAAGGGAAGCCGGTAAACCTAGCATATATGTGGCTTGAGGTTCGTAGAACTTGCAAGTCCTCGCCGAGAGAATTTTAAACAAGTCCAGTCTACCACATAAACGTGAACTCAACAAATGGACTGCAAATCTGCAACAAATGAATACGTTTAGTTACTACAAATGTATCGCAAGAGTTAACATTCTTAGCAAACATGGGCAGTTTTATTTATTTATTACGTTAATGACCATGCTAATAATAATTCGGTCCAATGATAAGAAATTCGTCCGTTATAAATATTATCTATATTTTCTCATTCTTCTCACCAAAACAACCATGTTAATGACCACTAGTGTTTTGTTTTTTTTTTTCTTTTTTTTTAGCAAACACCGTGTTAGTGAGCTAGGTTCACACTATGCAGCGTGAAAATTACTGGGGACACCGAAGGGCTTTCATAGCATTGCCCTTTTAAGGTTAAGTGGGAGGGAGGAGGATCCGATGAACACTGCTGAAGAAAAAGTGATGCACCTTTGTCTTTGCTTGGTCTACGGCAAGTCCACCGCCATTTGGAAAAGTATACCTTTCCTTGGGCCCACAATTGGGAAGGCCCTTTTGTCCTCGTCCTGCAGTTACTCGTTACCATAACGGGGTAAACCCCACGGACGAATTCAGAAAATGAGCTTTTTCAAAGCCATCTCAGTTTATTGTAGGATTATATTTAACCCTAGAGAGATCTACATCTCTGATACAAGTCAAATTGAGCTCGTAATGAAACTCATAAAAATAATGCTAAAAATTCTGAGCCTTTGACAACAATTAATTCAATGAAAAATGTTGAAAGATCATGTGTATTATCATTATTCAGCCAAAAGAAAATAGTAGTGCGACATACCCCACCAAAAGGGAAAATAAAAAGGGAAAAATCGTATCTCTAGCCCAGTAAAATTTTTCTAGCAAAAGGCATTACAACATAACAAAGTAGTGCCATAGACCATTTTATTTAGATTTTTTTAAAAAAAAAATTTCTTTGGATCGATCCGTTTTTTATCCAGATTAAAAAATAAACAATGAGATTAATTATTCTCTAATTGTTTCCTCCAGTTCTCCTTTTTTTCTTTTTTATTAGAAGACTATTATAAGTTATAAAATTGAATTTTTTTATTTTTATAAATCTTATACCTTTTAAAAAATTAAAATTTAATAGTATAAAAATAAAAATATAAATTCTTAATCGCACGTCTCCAAGATTTCAGTTCTCCAATCTAAGCTCATTCACAAGCTTGCGCAATTATAATTGGGCTGGGTCCAAGATCAAAGTTAAGTCCACCTCCTTTCCAGAGCCGGTGGTTTACACATTCCCGCAGGCGGAGCCTACTTAAAATAACAAGCTGTGGGCCAGTTTCTGGTGCTCTGAACTCGGCTGATTAGAATGTCCAACGTTGTAAATCAAGTGGAGCCATCAAAATGGATGGCCTAGTTATTTAAATGAAGATGGCCGGAACTCGAATGAGTTGGGGCTCATTTTGCACTGTGTAATCTGCTTGCTTACCCACCAAACTTCATGGGTTACTTGTAGTAGAAAAGGTGTACGATCTAAAGTCGGTTAAATTGGTCTGTCTAAGGTTTACGATCTACCCAAAAAAACAAAAAAAGAAACTCGGTTAAATTAAATTTATAGAACCGAAAACAAAATTAGGGGGAAATTGTGGCAAGTTTTATGCCTTCCGGTCAAATACCTGGAAATTTTCTAACAATGATTCATGAAAATGTTTGGTATTGTTCCACGTAACATTGTGCTAAGTGATGCGTTCATATTCCAAAAATTCTAAGCATTCCTTGCTTTTAGGAACCTTGAAAATGCTTTATTGCTAAGCCAAATAGTAAAACAGCTGAGGGTTAAGAATAAAGGATTTCAACTCTAAAACTGGACTCAATTATTATCCCAGTTGAATTGAGGGGATGCTTACGAAATATGTAGGGTATCTAAGAATTATGATGTTCCCAACTTTCCCCCCGAAGCCTCAGGAAGATTAATTCCATTGTCGGTTTGATGTTTTCTCGGAATGAGATGGTATGGAAAGTGGAATGACTAACTTTTGTTGTGTAATACTTTACCTGATTAACCTCTGGTAAAGTCCTGGTCAAATCTAAGACTATCCATCCGAAAACTGAAATCATCATTTGGGAATTATGTCTCATCTGTCTTCAAGTATTTGCAAATAATGCTAACAAAAATCCTTTGAAGTTTCATGAAAGGAGGGTAACAGTAGAGATCTGAAGGATAGAATCAGCATGAGGAGTAGCGAAAACCTGAACTCTAGAATGCTAACTGGGAACCCTTCAGGATGCCACAAAAAAAAAAAAAAAAAAGAGTTCAGGAGAATAGAACATAAAAGTGAACATAATTTAATTATAATCATTGATTTTAGTTGGTTATAGTTTTTACATTTTTTTATACACTAAAAAATTAATAGTTATAATTAATCTCTATCTATTTGTGCCCAATTTCCCTCTTAACCTTTTTTTTTTTTTTTAAGGTAAAACTATTACATTGGAGTTTGGGACGATATCCCAATTTCCCTCGAGAATTTTTTCGAGCCCATTTTAGAGGGGGATATCCCATTTGGGCCGGGTGTTTGATACTGGGACGGGAGAGAAAGAGAGACTGATGGTGTGAGATTCGCGGGTGTCACTTAATTTTTCTTTTGAAAAATATAATTTGCAAATAATTAAAATAAAATATATAACTTAATATTATATAATATGTATTTAATATTTTTTAATAATTGTATGTATATCTTTCTTAAAATTTATGCACATTATACCTTAATAATTTGTACCTCATATATATATATATATAATTTTTTATTTTTTATGTTTTTGTCTACCCCTCCTTCATCCTAACATTTTCCACATGCGTTACCTCACCTTACTGGCGAAACCATTACCGGATGTTTGCTTCTCGGGAAAATCAATGCAAATCCCACAATAATTTCACTTGACAACAAATAAAGTCAATCTGTGCAGCGCACTGCTGCACACATTTTCAGGCAGCCCGATTTCCGCCCAATCTTAGTGCTCAAAGTCTTCCTTGGACGTATCAAATAGAAGGACGATTGATGCTCTTTTACAAATATATATGCTATGGGCTCCTATAAAATAAGAATGAATCTATTACAAGTTGATAACTTGTATTGCAGTTTGTTCCTTTGCAGATTCAGATCTGTTTCCCCTATTAAAACCACAGTCGTATATGCCAATGGCACCATATATATAATATATATACACATATAGATAATATGTAGTACAGATCTATAGCCAAATTAAAAGCACTATCGCCGCAAAAAATTCTCAGCCAACAAGGAGAACAATGTAAAAGAAAGAACCATATTTCAAGTATAGAAATTAAGAAAGAAAGAAAGAAATGAAAAGGAGATAAGCCGTTGTCATAGATATAGAGTAGCTTAATTAAATAGGAGAGAGACATGAACTATAATTTGATTCACAAAAGATATATATATATATATATATATATATATATATATATCATTGGTGAAGTCTCATTTGGTGTCATTTCCTCGTCTTGCTTTCTTGATCTTGCCACCAAGATCTGCAACAAGAGCCGGTGGAAACAAAGATTCAATCTCATTTGACAGATCAAGCAGGGCTGTGCGGCGGGCGGACGATTTTCGTTTTGTTGATGGAAGCGATTTGGGCTTTCGTGGTGCAGGCGGACATTGGAGGATCACTGGTGGGATTTTGTGATCCAAAGATGTTGGAGTCTTGAACCCATCACCTTCATCTTCAACATTATTATCTTGAATCTTCCTGAATTCTTCACCTTTAGATGGCAATTTTACCTCCAAATTAGAAACCAATATCTGGCATTCACGTGCTGCTTCTTTTCCTTTCTCTTGCTCACGGTCTTGCAATTCTTGCTTCTTTTTGTCAAGTTCCTGATCAAAATTATCTTCTAAAGGTGCAATATCATACTCGTCTTCAAATTCTAAAGAGGGTCTTCCGAGGAAATCAAATTCCAAGGAATTCAGATCTTTTTCGGAGAAAATCACCTGAGAGTTTGACACAGCTCCCATGAAAGAAACTGATTTCAACTCCGATAACATGGCAACAAAAGGCTCAAAAGTAGAAACCAAAATCAATAAAGATGAAAAATCCAAAAAAAAAAGCAAAACCCAGGAACCAAAAGCTAGGATTTGACCTGATTAGAAACAAGAAGACAAAAGAAGATCGTAAGGAAAGCAGAAATTATGGTGATCCATAGGGGAAAAAAGATCCCCAGAAGTCAACAGCCAGAAAACTGAGAATCCTAGGAGAGACAGAAACAGTTAACCGATAAACAAATGACAATCCACTGCCTAGTGAGGAGGATATAATCATACAATGGCGCCACCACTTCTCTAACCTTATACGAAAATGTCTCCCAACCGAGGGAGAGAGAGAGAGAGAGTTTAGGTGGCCTTGAAACCCACTTCTGGCGAAGGATCCAATGCAAGTGATATATAGCAAGCCAACATTCACTTCAACATCCTCAACCCCTCTCTCTCTCTCTCACACACACACACGCTCAAAAGTCTCGCACTTTTTTGCTCTAAAAATATGGGGGAGAGAGAGAGAGAGAGAGAGAGAGAGAGAGAGAGAGAGTGACGTTTCAACTATTTGTGGTTGGTCAGCCATGACCTAAATCCAGTATAAAATCTAGGTTAAGCGAAAAAGCAAATGCTTTTTCTCTGATCTCTACGAACTTTGATGCATCTGTGCACGTGGTTTACTACACCAAGACCCATCTGATGTTAACGTGCTTGTCTGCCTTTCCCTTAAATTCATTTCTCGCGATATTTTTTATTCTTGCCTCTAAGTTATTAAGGCTTTAGTCCATTTTAATTTCTTCGCAAATTTTCATTTTTTCCTGGTTTTACTCACGTTTATGCTTGAAATTTGTCTTTTATACTATTTTGGTACACTGTATTTTATATATATATATATATATATATATATACACGCGCGCGCATTTTTCTAGACAAAAAAAAAATAATGACTACAGAAATAAAAGTTTTGGAGATTGTTTGTTTCAAATCAAAAGCATCTCTCTGTTTTGTTTGGGGATTATTCGGAAAAATGAAGATGACCTTTGGGACAATTTCCCACAGAAACAATAAAGCAACGGGCAAGTGAAATTATGCAATCTTTTAACAAAGCCTTTTTTTTTTTTTTTTTCTTAGCACCACTACAAAGACATGTGGAGGATGGGCGTGGGAGAAATCCCCCACAGGGTTAACTACGGCAACTTTGTTTAAAACATTTCTAAGATTTTTTTAAAAAAAATTTAACTCATCTTTTCAAGTTAAATCAATGAAAAACTGTTGGTGAAAACAAAAATTTTAATAAAATTCAATTAAAATAAAATAAATTTATTTGATCTACAATTATAAGTGTATTATATATACAAAAAAAAAATGTAAATAATTATAATAAGCACACATTTTTAAATAGCTGAGAGTGTGTCCCACTCATCTCCAAGCATCCGTCTACCTATCTTTTCTTTCTTTTTCTTTTTCTTTTTTAATTTTTTTTCATTTTGCTAAGGTATAATATTAATTTTCAGATCTCACCGTTGTATGATTAACACTAGCAATATTTGTGTTCCTATATATTCGCAGAAAGCTGCATTCGATGCATTAGAACCAGCTGTATTCACATGGGTCCCAATGCATGCCGATTTCAAAGGAGTAGAGCCTACAGTGTGGGCCCACCGCAGTTGCCTCCGGGCCACCACTTCGATACACATGTTTGCTTTAGAGAACTGAACAGTTCTTACTGCTTAGGATTCCCGCGGTAGATACTGGGAGAGTTGGGATTTGGTTATTGAATTTGTTGTATTCTGGCATCTGAGACCTCCTTGACAAGTCATGACTCTGTGCCCATTGTCTTGTGAGATAAGATATTAGTGTGCAATATTGGGTTGTTTGGATTCACTTTGACGAGAAAAAACAAAAAAAGGAAAGAAAGAAATTCGAGCGAAATTGTAGTTTGACATTTCCGCAAACTAACACAAGCTTATTCAAATGTTCACCCAACTGCCCCAAGATCTAAATTTTGATAGATCCCAAGAAGAAAATTTATTGTATATTTTTCAGTCTTGACATGAATGATTGCCTTGGAAGGAAATTTAAGGGGAAAAAAAAATGTACAATTGCTAGAATTAACCGACGTGATACTACCTAGTTGTGAGAAAGAAAAAAAAGATATATATCTTTTGTTTATTTATTGATTGAAGAGAAGAAACTAAACTAAAGTATATTCCAGTTTAGGTTGATTTCCAGTATACAATAATCTGGAGCAATAGTTGGAATTTCAACATCAAAGAAAGTCTAGAAGGTCAAGTATATTCATCCAAGTCGTGACAAACCTCAAACTATAGTAATTAGTAGATATAAATTATTTTGATATATACGTCTACACGTGGCTCATGGTTTGCCTAGCTAGGTTGGAACTCGGAATAGTCAAAAGACCAAGTTGAACTCAAGAAACTGGAGGGGCAGTTTCTCCATATTGAAAACTGAAGTCCTCGAAACACCAAATCGTGCGAAATTGGAAGTCCGATCTGTTGCCTTTTGAAAAAAAAAAGAATTTTTGACCGAAAAGAACAAGTTGGAACTTGAAAGTTTTCACAATGGGTAATTTACAACACAATCTCTCTGTTGTTGTGTCGTGGTGGTGATTTGTTTATGTCATATGACATATATCTTGTAGTGATGGATTGACGATATGATCCTTTTGTTCTTGTGGGGGCACCAAAATAAATTGCATGGATTTCACCGCGTCGTGTGATATGATAAGGGGGCCTGCATACTCGAGAAGATTCGTATATTAAATTTTGCGTTGCCTCTTGTGGCTTCGGTTCTTTCTGCTTTTGCCCCAACTTTTTAGTAAATATTCATTAGTATTTATAATTTTATATTATATAAATTTAATTTAATTTTTTATTTTAAATAAATATCACTTACTATATAATATAAAATTATAAGTAGATTATATTAAAAAAAATCAAAATAAAAATACATGAGCGCCGGGGCAGCAGGCATGGAGAAGTCTGGGGAAAGAAAAAAAAATCCGTAGCTTTCTTTTTCTACAAGCAACCCGTCGTCGATTAAGGGTTGATTTTGATACTCTAAGCATTGAGGTTTTGCAACTCTTTTATTTTGAAAACGTTACACGGATGGACGCATAATAACTTATACCTTCTATTAACAAAGATCGATTCTGTTAAATCTTCATACAAATTTATTATCTCGATAGATATTCCTCAGGCCTATGGCGAAATCAGAAATGTTCATCCTCCTCTCCTCTCTCTCCCTCTCTCTCTCTCTCTCTCTCTCTCTCTCTCTCTCTCTCACACACACACACACACACACACACACCTCTCTTATGACCTGAAAAGCTCCCATCCCTAAAATGTTAGAGCATCACGAATTGGCAACATTCAGCATCCAAAATTCCCTGAAGCTCTTTTCATTATCTTGCCAGAGCCCGCGTAACCCTTTAAACCTTTTCAATCGATAAATTGTGCTGTGCAATTTGTTAATGAGATTTTCAGGTTAAGTAGCCTTAATCAGGCAACTTCGCTCGGTGTGCACTAAACACTGAATCAAAAAATAAATAAATAAATAAATAAACCTCTGCTCTGCATGACAAGCATGGGAAAGCAAGAAAATTGTTAGTTAGGTGGAGTGGAGAGAATCAATTTGTTTTTGACCCCATGTAACGGCTCTTTCCCTACTAATATGTTGACCATTTCTTCTGACGCCACTCAACAGCACTGATCTAATTTACACCTTAACCTGCAAATGAGTTAAAAAGAAAAGAAAAGAAAAGAAAAGAAAAAGAAAGAAAAGAAAAGCTAGGGCCCTTAGTGAAATACATAAAATTTTCGGACTCAATGTTAGAAAAACTCCCCGCTGGCCAGGCATCGGCTTTGATTCTCGTATTTATTTACTTAGCAAATTGTACCTCTGATCCTGATTAATTTATGTACACAAGTGTAACTAAAGGGGGGGAATGCAGATGTTATAATAATGTGGGGTATGATTAATAAATGCAAAAGGTGAGCGCACAGACAAGCACACACTCTCATAAAGCATAATTGCACCTCTCATGCTCTCTCATGCTCAATGATTTTGCTTCCCCACCTCCGATCATCATGTCCCATCCCCAGCAATCATCTCGCTAACCACGTCCTTCCTTCTCCTCTCGCTTGTGCTTTACTTCAATTTTCTTTTTCTTCTCACCAACACAACTTATATTGTCGCGACCTTTATACCCCACAGAATGTCTCTAAAGAAATTTGAATTTAAGATAACACGCTTAAATTTACCTTTATTGATAACGAGTGATTTTTTGTTTTTTCTCCTCGAATTTTTATTGTGGAGATGAAAATTTGTGTGCACCACATGACTGGTTTATCCGTAAGAATGACATTTCTGAATATGTTCCTCCCTGAGATGGCCTGAAAGATGAATGCTTCTCTCTAGCTAATTAGTGAAAGCCGAAAGTGCATAATCAATTATGAAGTCGTTGATGTGTTAAATAAATAAATAAATAATAATAATAATAATATATATTTTAAACAATACGATTTGATGGGTCGGCTCCTGCTTTTGCTAGGGGGGTTGAACTTTTGTCAGAAGATTTGAAGGCCCAATTCTGCTGACCAGAGCAAGTGCAACAGCCCAAACTCCATGTATCCGCTACAAGATTTACTAACAAAAACGGCCTTGCACATTATAAGCCCTCGAGTCCAAGGCGAACAAACAGCGTTGAGGGCCGCATATATTTTGTTCCCGAGGAGTGATGAGGAAAGTTGGAATTTGTTATATATGAATTTATTTTACCCATAATTAATAATTTAAATTTTTAAATTTTAAATTTTAAAAAATTATAAAATTTATAAAAATAAGAAGAATTATCTCTATAGTCTAATTCACAGCCCAATAAAATCCCTAATGAATAAAAATAAACATTTCGCAGTTACTAAAAAAGGCTGAGAAAATTGGAGTTAATATGGAGTTATAAAGCCAAATTGCAGATTTCATATTCAAATTTTATTATGGCAGCACACTGCCTTTGCCTTATTTGGTCCGCTTTCTTGTTTTCGTTAAACGTTAATCCCAAGCTCTCACAGGTAAGCTCTCGCGCACATTTGGAAAATTCAGAATTTTTCTATCGCATTCTGTTTGTTTTCCGGCAAACTGTTGGAAAATGAAACTGAGCGTGGTACCATTTGTAACCGGGATGATATGGAGAAGATTTGGCACCATACCTTCTAGAATGGACTCCGAGTGGCCCCAGAAGAGCACCCAGTTTTGCTTTACTGAAGCAACTCTCGGCCTTACGGCGGACCGTGAGAAAATGACTCAAATCGTGTTTGAGACACTCAACACGCCTGCCCCTGTATCTTGCAATCCAGGCAGCCCTCTCCCTGTATGCTAGTGGTCGTACAACTGATAAGCAGTTTGGCTGAGTTCCTGGTTTACGACACAGAAGTGAGCTATTTTGGAGTGGTTAATTTGATCAAATTTCACATATTCAGGCTCCCTTTGGCTGTTGTAGCAAAATTCTGTAAAATTGCATGTACTTTTTATCGTATTTAGATAATTTCATGAATTAAATAAATTGGATAACATAAAAATTATGATATTTTAAATATTGAGCAAATATTATATTATTATAATTATTATTTTTATACTTTTAAATTTTATCATAATTAATAATAATAATATAAATTTATATTTAAATTATATATATATAATTTTTATTATTTTTGGATAAATTTACTGACTTATTGTATCTAAAATTATGTATGTATGTACTTCAATGATTATTTTGTTCCATATGATAAAGTAAGAATATTCGAGAGATTTTTGTGATTTGTCCTACAGATGTGCTCTAAGGTTCGTTTGCCATACACTCTTGGGCGTTGCCTTTTTGGACCAGAGACTCTCGGAGTTCTCAGAGCTTGACTCGGGATATCTGGGGTCCGCCTGCATCCTATTTTGGACCGACCTTTATAATTACACACTGCTTCTTAGCTCCAGTATGATTCTTACCTCTTTGAGCTCATCTATTATTTCAGGAAATTTTTAATTTAATCTGCTTAAAACTAGTTAAATTAAATTAATATTATATATAAAAATAAAAGATTAATTAATTATAGATATTAAAAATAATACATTTATTATATTTAAATAAATAAATAAATAAATAAATATAACCACCATCATTATTTTGTAAATTCATCATATTCATTTATTAACTTGTCTAGCTTTGGGCACTTTCTCTCCGGTGATGTTCATAATCTCCCTTGTTTTTTTATTCGCTGATTAGATTGAGGAGGGAGGAATTTTTTTTATAAATAAAATATAGGCTTGCAAATTTATAAAATTAAAAAAAAAAAAAAAACCTTTGACCGAACGTGCCATTGCATCACTCAGTCGTGTTTCTCACTTTCTCTTCTTCGTCCATTCGCTACCTGTTTCTTTCGTCCAATACCATTCTTTTGACAGCTCGAACCTGTATTTCCTCGCAATTCAACCGAAAGATTCCTCCCGCTTCTCCCGTAGAAATTTATCGCTAGCCGTACTCCCACGAAGGGAAAACGGGGGCCTACGACGAAGATTTCTCTAAAAAAACAAACAAAAAAAAAGACTTTTCATTTAACGTCTCATTCTCAGAAATAGCTAATAAAAAAAGTGGTAAATTCGGGAACCATGTCTCGATGCGAGTGATCTGTCCTAAACCGACTAAAAAATCGACCCGATGCAACCCCATAAAAATGACTCGATTGCATTTTTTCAAAGAATTCCTCGCGAGTGGTCTTTGACGGTAGATGGTTGAAACGATAATATTATAATTATTGTTTTTATATTTTTAATTTTTTTATTAATTACGATAACATATTAAATATTTCAAATGCATAATTAACAGAGAGTTATGATAGTATTTGTCTCGGATCAAGAAATCCGCCGCGTCATTTACAATTCTGAAAAAAAAAAAAAAAAAACAAAGAGACTCGTTGAAAAATGCTATAAGCTCGGATAATGCGGGACACAATCGCTAATCCATGACATGTTGGCTACAAAACTAGTACCGCCTTCATATTTTAGCTAGGCAATTTCGTTTTTGGTGTCACCTGCGGTTAATACAACATGCTTGCTCTTCAATGATGCTGGCTCGCTAAGCCTATTTTGCATTAGATGGATTGGATTGCATCTTTCACTTCCTACTCGTTTTGCTTTATTCAAAGAAATCATCCCAAGAGTTCTTTCGGCTGCAAGGCGGAGTCTTTATTTGCTAAACCCTGGGGGAAAAAAACAAGAACAACCGATAAAGGTGTCTAAAATAACCTACAAACCCTTCGGCTACGTTAGGCTCAAAAATGGCACTGAGTCCGCTAGGCTCCCCTTTAGTTCCAATGCCAACTCTGTTGTCTATACAGAATTTTATTCATACAAATTAATTCATACACGCAAGATTCACACTCGTTAAAAAAAAAACATATATATATATATATATAATTATAATTTATTCATTTATCTAAACTTTTTAATTTTTATTAATTTAATTATTAAAATACTAACACTAAATTTTATTTTGGGTATTTAACCATGTGTTCTTTTGTGAAATTTAATTGGAGTTCAATTACTAAATTTCCGTACCAATTGGACGCAACATTCTCTCGATACCTATGTATTTTTGGTGAGCACCCCATCGTCAACACCTAAACATAATGTCGTATTCTGATCATCCTAGAGCGATGCCTTGGCAATCTCATTTGCTTCGTTCATCTACCTGCTTCACCGACTAAAGTTATCTACCAGATAAACCTCAATCTTTTATTATTTCTCAGAATAATCTAACATTAATCTGCAAAGTGGTGGGGTACTTTTTTTTTTTGAACATTAAGTGATTAGTACTGAAATTCCTAATTATATGACACGAAATGTACATAAACATTTAATGGGCCGAAATGTCCTTTTCCAATTATTCCTTCGCTATGCTGATTAAGGACTTTTAGATTCAATATCCCCTTTCTCAATTTTGTTCTACCAGAATGTGCCTAGTAGCCAGAGTAGTATATACTATGTTTATACATTAATGATAAAAGACGTTAAAAAAAACAAAAAAAAATTATAAAACACAGGTAAATGACTACATTATTTGGTCTTATTTATTTATTTATTTTGGTTAATAGATATTATTATACAAAAAAAAAATAAAATCATAAGCGCTAGATTACTCTCCAAGATTCAAACATTGTTAAGACGAAAAAAGATATATTGTTATTTTTAATAATAAAAGTTGCTGCGCTGCATAAAACCTGCGTTTCTTACATTTTCCGCAATCGGTCATGCTAGCGAGTCAGAAAATCTTACTCGAAGATGCAGTAAAGTCTTGTCGATTAAAAAAATTAAAATTTTCAAAATAACTAAACATGCAATTAAGTTGACAAAATATGTAATTAAAAATTAAAAAACATAAAATCAGGCGTTCTTCGATATTTTTATGGTTCATTGTAAATTTTATCTGACCCGTCACACATTGTGATGTTCTGCTTATGCATCTATTAACTTTTAATTAAAAAAAATTTAATTTTTTTAAAAAATAATTTTTTATTAGGAATAACGCCAATTTTGACCATTCTCCGACTCATTTCTCCAACCATGTCGGGGGGGGGGGACCCTCTCCCGCAGTACAACGTGTTCGGACTTCAGAGGTTAGGTCTCCAACTATTCTTGTCCTGGAAAAATAGATGTTGGGGAGGAAAATATTTATATTCCATAATAAATGAATAATTTTGACCTTTTAGTTTATAAAAATAATTAAAACACCTCTTAAAAAAGAAAAGGGCAAAGCGGTCCAAACAGTTGTCCCATCACTTTCGCCGAGTTCTTTTTTTCTTTATTTCTTCCGGTTCGCAAGCACCTCCACGGCGGTCATTTCTCTCCCGTCTCTCTATTTCTCTGATGAGTTAACCAAAAAAAAAAAAGTCAAAGCGGTGGAGTGAAATTTCTTTGAAAAACTCATATTCTAAAATGCCACAATAAAATCTCTATTATCTGGCACGTACTTCTTTCCTTGCGCATTGCCGGCCTATCAGAAATCCCATCAACCAGAGCCAGAGCCAGAGCCATGGAGCTGCTAAAACCGGTGAGCCCACCCAACCATGACCGGACCCAGAGACCCATCTCCGGATTTCCATCCCCGGGAGGTTTCCGGGCCGGGTCTGGCCGGACGGTCGTTCCTCGGTTGCCGGATATTGTTGAAGAAGGTAGCAGCAGCAGCAGCAGTGGTGAAAAAGTTTATGTTGCTGTTGGGAAATCAATGGAGAAAGCTGCGAGCTTGCTTCATTGGGTGTTTAGAAGCTTTATTGGAAGAGAAATTTGTTTGCTTCATGTTCACCAACCTTCTTCTCTCATCCCCACTCTCTGTAAATCTCTCTCTCTCTCTCTCTCTCTCTCTCTCTCTCTCTCTCTCTATCTAGTTCTTCTATTTTCTAGACACAAAATGGGAACTTGTTATTGGGTATTGTAATTGGAGATTGAATCTCGGAAATTATTATTTTATGCTCGCAGTGGGGAAGTTACCGGCAAGTCAAGCAAGTGCCCAAGTGCTGACAGCGCATAGAAAAGAGGAGAAAGAACAGACCAGGAAGCTTTTGGAAAGTTACTTGAACATTTGCCATGGAGAAAAGGTGCATTAATCTCCCATAATTAATCCCTTTTTTCTGCAGATCAGTTTGTTCAGCTATAGATGTTTTGACTTGTTCTTATTATTTATGTAAACCTTCTAAACTCGTAAAGTACCTTTCTTTTGTATGCTTTTGATCAAAAATCCATTTAATAATGTTGTTTGTGTTGGCATAAGGCATACAAATACCCGTGGCCCTCTGTCCACCTGAAAAAGAAAAAATGAAATGTCTTGTATTGCAGATAATTTCGTGTGATTCGAGCCTAATGTTGTCCTAGTGCTCCCACTGTTGAAGGGTTCTGTCCTGAATTGCCCCTATGACCAGGCTATCAAGCTTATTGGTTTACATAGCATGTCTGGGATTTCTTGTAGGTCGGAATTGCGAATTTGATGCAGATTTGTTGTTATCATGAATTTTTTCTTTCTGATTGAATAGACATGCCCAAAAAATGAGTGTATTGGAGATGAAGATGTTTACATCAATATGCAATCACTCTATAAAGTACTGAATAAGAAATGAGGATAGTGTTAGCAAATAAGTGTAACATCAATTGGAGTAAGTTGTGGGAGTGGTGGTTCCGTAGGTCTCAGTCCATTTAATGTAAACCAGCATATGTTCTAATTAGGAGGGGTGACAAAATCTAGATGATTTGGTGGGGGTGGGGGGGGGGGAGAGAGAGAGGACGACCTAAATTGAATTGGTAATCTTTGGTTAAGAAAGATTCCAAACAATTAGATTTCACACTAAACTTATTTAATAATAGAACAGAATGAGTAAAAAATGATTCATGTAGTTGACTCTAATTAAACCTGGGACTAAAGCTTATTTATTGTTGTTGGCTGAATAATTGCTGAAAACATGATTTTTAATCTCAGCAGTTGGAGAGGAAAATTAGCAAATAAGATGATGTAGAAAATAATTTGCCTTTCCTTATCTCAGTCTCTATTATGAGAGGTACACATTTGCCTTTCCCTATCTAGACCTTGAGATGATTGTGTTGCCAATCCTGTATGTTGATTTACATTCTTATAGCATTTTTGTTCTTTTCTGTAGCAGTTTTTTTTCAGGGAAATTAATTATTTTGCAGGTGAGAGTAAGCATGGTGACAACTGAATGTGACCAAGTTCAGAAGGGAATTATAGAATTGGTGACCAATCATAGTATTAGGAAGCTTGTTATGGGAGCTGTGCCAGAAAAGTAAGTCTCCCTCTGTCATTTCACTTGTTCTTCAACAGAAGTTGACATAGACAATCTCTAAAATTAGATTCTGAGATTGTCTGATGTAATTTCTCTTTTATTTGTAAGTTTTAATGTTACAATATGCTTTTGCTGTTTCCTGATAGATCATTACCAACTCTTTCTGTTTTTGGTTTACTACATCACATAAAAATTAAATTTTGGAATGTAAAATTATACCATGTTGTGGTCTCATAAGTTGAGAAGCACTTTTCAGAGGCACAAATGGATACACCTTCTGTGTCACATAACCGAAGAGAGCATATACCCTAGTCAACATGTGACAATCGCAGAGCTGTATGATGTATTTTTGCATTGCGACCTGTTATTTTCTGCAGTTGTATATATTCTGGAAATCTTAAGCATGTTCAACTGCCCTTTTTGTTTGACTTAATGGTGGTCCCAAAGTCTTATTTTTTTGCACATTTGCATGTTCATTCTAGGGATCCTGCAAAGAATTTTGTCTTCTTGTGTCTACATTTCTTGGTATATGATGCTAGTGATTTGATACAGTTGCATAAAGGTGAAAAAGAGCTCCAGCAAAGCTAATTATGCTGCCAAAAATGCTCCTTTGTTCTGTGAAATTTTGTTTGTCAACAAAGGGAAACATGTATGGACGAGAGAAGCCTGTGAGGAGTCAAACTTTCTACCACCAAGTGGTCATGCAGAGGGTACAAGCTCGGAAAATTTAAGGTCTAAATCATTGCAGTATTATAGGAATAAACTCCCTTTACCTGCAGATCTTCTTCGATTGAGGTCTACAATACTGCCAACTAGCCCCAGAATTAGCATTTGGGGTCAGAATGAATTGCATTCGGCAGAACCTCCTGTTTCAGCAAACATGTCCGGTTGTACCAGTAAAAATTTTGACCACCATCTCGAGAATTCACCTAATTCAACCAGTTATAACTCTGATTCAGAGTTTATGTCTGGTGAAATAGTGATGCTTTCAGATTCTGATTCAAAAATGGAGGATGAACTTCTGTCTTTTCGGTCAGCAGAAATCAGGATAGAAGCTGCAAAATCTAGTAAGGCTGCATATGAAGAGCTATTGAGGCGCCAAAAATTTGAACGGGAAGCTATGGAAGCCATCAACAAGGTAATGATGGGTATAGTAATCAACTTGCTTGCATGTGACATAGCCACGTCACAATTTTCTGAAAGCATGTGACCTAAAATTCATAAGTGTTCAACTCACTTTACACCTGCATCTCAACCATTCTGCTATGGATATGCTTTGGCACCTCCACACAACGTCTCTCTTAGAGGCCTGGACACTGCGCTATCAGGTTTGACGGATGAAGGATGTGGGAAATAACAGAAAGACATTCTTTAAAAGGGTGAAGAAGAAGGAGCAGAAAAAGAAAATGAAAAAGAGTAAAGAAGAAAATTTGGCAGACATAATACATTATAATTCTATGCTAAAATTTTTTATGACTGTATTTTCTTGTACCTTTTGACCATTAGGTGGATTATTAACTGTAATGATGAGTAACAAGGTATGAAAATTGGTTTTGTATGTTTCCATCTATTATTTTTCCTAATAATGTAAGCTAATTTAAAATGTGGATGCTGTCCAGCATTCAATCGTCCCTTATGTTATGGAGATTTTACTATCTAGTAGATTGAAAAAGTATTTTGATGATGATGAAACGACAAATTTTTTATCTTGTCCTAGGGTTAACATTTATGTATCTTGTTATCTTTTCTTCATAGGATGGACAATCTGATTCCCTACTCTCTTCAGGTTAGAATCTTTGAATCCGCTTATGCACAGGAAGTCAGACTTAGGAGACAAGTAGAGGATGCATTGACAAATGCAATACAGGAACAAGAGAAACTATTAAAAGAGAGAGATGAAACAACTGGACAGCTAGAGAGGACCATCAGAAATGTTGCTTTTCTAGACAATAGGGCCCAGGAAGCAAATCGTAGGCATGATGAAGCTGCTGGAGAACTCAAATGCATTCAAGCTTCCCTTGCATCCCTGCAGCAGGAAAAGCAGAGGATCCGAAGGCAGACAATGGAAGCTGAGCGTTGGCTTGATCGTTGGAGGAGCCGTGGGCAAGCTGGATCCTCTAGCTGCAGTGGTATTTTTGGCATTGCTGACGAGTTGCCTGAATTGGCCAAATTTTCATTGTCTGATGTGCAAAATGCAACATGCAATTTCTCTGAAAGTTTCAAACTTGGGCAGGGAGGGTATGGTTGTGTTTACAAGGGTGAAATGTTGGGCAGAACAGTTGCTATAAAGAAGCTGCATCCGCATAACATGCAAGGGCAATCAGAGTTTCATAAAGAGGTCAGTTTTTCCCCCTAAAGTAGTAACTTCTCAAAAGTTGAGGTATCATGATGGGATTGAGAGAAGATGGCTTTACTTATTTTTGTTTCTGAGAGCCACTTATCAACCATTATACCTTCTGTTTTTAGTCAATGGTGAAATTCTAGAATCCCTTTATAGTTACCCCATAAATTGATATGGGCACGTACTGATAAGATTACCTTCCACCCTTTTAGTTGGATTCTTTGTCATGCTGTGTGTTTGAATAAGTTGAACAGTGTTTGGCTAAAGTTCTGAAACTACGTTCAAGATTTTGGTGTTTGAAGTCTGGATCATTGGGGTCATAAACTTTAAGATTACTTGTGTGCTTATGCCAAACTGTAGAGAGCAGTAAGATGATATTAGAGATGCTTCAATGTGGAAACTAACTTGTTAACATAGCCTCCAGGTCCTTGTTAGGAAGCTAGGAACTTTTCCTGTATTTGTGAGGCTTTTGAATGAGGGGGTATTCACTGTAATATTTCTCTCTAGTTATTTTTTGTAGTAACTGCAATTTATCTGCTGTACGTATCATTTACGTATCAGCTATGGCCCAGCATCTGTGATTCTTGGCTAGCATCTTGTGCCTCAATTTAGATATTTGAGATAACCACTGATAGTTGTCCTTGTAGGTTCAAGTTCTTGGCAAACTGCAGCATCCTCATCTGGTAACTTTGCTTGGCTCATGTCCAGAAGCATGGTCTCTTGTATATGAGTACTTGCCAAATGGGACCCTCCAAGACCGACTATTCTACAAAAGCAATACTTGTCCCTTGACGTGGAAGATCCGAGCACATATGATAGCTGAAATCTCCAGCGCCCTTTGCTTCTTGCATTCTTCCAAACCTGAAAAGATTGTTCATGGTGACCTGAAACCACAAAACATCTTGCTAGATTCTGAACTCAGCTGCAAGATATGCGAATTTGGTATTTGCAGGCTGGTGACAGAGGACACCCTCTATTCCCCAAGTTTTCGCAGGAATACCGAGCCAAAGGGTGCTTTCCCATATACAGATCCAGAGTTTCACAGAATGGGAGTTCTAACACCCAAGTCTGACATCTATTCTTTTGGCGTGATCATACTACAGCTACTCACAGGAAAGCCTCCCGTAAATTTGGTAGGGGAGGTACGTAGAACAATGTCCTGTGGAAAATTGGCCTCAATTTTGGATCCTTCAGCTGGAGAATGGCCAATGTTTGTGGCAAGGCGATTGGCAGACCTGGGGCTGCAGTTCTGTGAATTGAACAGTAGGGATAGACCCAACTTAACACCAACAGTGGTGAGAGAGTTGGAAAAGATGCATGTTTCAGAAGAGCGACCAGTCCCACATTTCTTCTTGTGCCCCATTCTTAAGGTAGATGATACGTGAATATTATGAATTGATATTATGAAGTTCATAATCACATAATTGTGCTGCATCTACTCGCAACTCATACAAGTTCACGGACACCCTTTATTTTTGTGGCATTTGGATGGGCGTGAATGGTATATTGGTCATGAAATTTCTCGTTTGACGATGAACATGCCATTACCTTGTCCTACCAAATGCAGAGTTTTACTGAGTCTGTTTTTATCATGGTGGAACATCACGGATTTTTCACCTGTCATAAGGGTGAACGCATTGTGTCTTGTCAAGTGTCAGTTAACTGATCCAGTACTTCTTTTCTCGCAGGAAATAATGCATGACCCCCAGGTGGCTGCCGATGGATTCACATATGAAGGTGAAGCGTTGGGTGGATGGTTGGAAAATGGCCGCGAAACTTCTCCTATGACCAACTTGAAATTAAGTCATCTGCATCTCACTCCTAACCATGCACTTCGTCTTGCAATTCAGGACTGGCTGTGCAAATCTTAAATCACACCTCTATGCAACTATGTATATGCGTATCTCATGTAAGCATCTGCAATATTTTCGGCATCTGTAACATCAATCCGTGTAAATGTGCATTTTTAAGCGTCCAGGTCCACCGTTGTCTACCAAGCAAATAATATATTAGCAGTGGTTTTAACTTCTACTGTCCTGCCATGTAAAAAGGAGTTTGATGAAGTAAATTCATTTCGGTTTATTTTATTTTATTCATTTTCTGGGAATCCTTCCATCTATTTTGTTTATAGATGTTACAAAAACCAGGGAAGTTGGCAACCCGTGTTTGCCCATTGAGTTCTTGGATGCTGGCATTCAGTTCTTGAAGCTAATTGCTGGAAATATTAGCTACCGTACTGAACAAAACACCTACTGCCATTCGAAGCCCATATCTGTAGTTTACAGTCTATGGCTTGTACATTGTTTTTCTTGTCGAAAGATAATTGAAAGGGTTTCGACCGGCGGTTTATGAAGTGCTAAACAAACGCATCATTCTATGACCTTGGATGATGCCGCCCAATTCATCCCAGCTGTAGAACTAGAGAGCCCAAACATAGGACACGGATGATGCTAAGAACAACATCAAGCCTTGAACATTGACTTTTAAATTTACTGATGCCTTGCAGACGCAATGTCTGCAACAGGAAAATCTCTGTAACTTAGCATCCTTGCAAGATTCCATCCCTGGCCGAAAGAAGGGAAGCACTAGTTTGATTCCCTGTGTAATTGAACGGATGATCTTCCTCAATGATCCTTGGCTCATCTCTGCTGCCGCTCAGAAGTGGATTATCCTCCCCTGTCTGGGTCCATCCGTGTGACTCTTCCTTCGTTGGTGCCATGTTTTCCTTGAAACTCGTTTCGGATTTTTCAAGCATCTGGCCATCGCTGAAACTATTCAAAGATTTCAAGCTTTGTCCTTTCTTGTCCAATCTGAAATTAGCATCCTCTGGGCCTTTCTGTGATGTTTCAACTTTCTGGATCACATTTTCTTCACCAGAGGACACTTCCTGATTTTCCAGAGAATCGTGATCGTTGAACTCAGAATTACTTCTTGCAAACATAAAATGAGATGACTCTTGTAGAATGCCTCCTGCTGAAGAAGACCTCTGGCAGAAGCTCCCAAAACCCTGAATTCCTCTAGTCAGCTTTCTAGCTCGCTCTCTCTCTTCTTTGAGAAGGGTTCCTTTCTCGAGTAGCTTCAATATCCTCTCCGATTTCTTTCTAACAGAAAGGCCCCAATTGAATCTGTAACGAAATATAACTTTTACCACAAAAACCCACAACAACATATCTGTGTAAACAAACAAGAATATCAAGAAAGGAATCTTCAAAAAATGGTTTCAGAACAACAGACCCTTTCTCATTTATATACTGAAAATTGTCCATCTCCCGGATAACATCTTTGTCAATCTGAAACTCTTCTGCCACACTCTCAGGTCCATGAGTCAACAGGTGTTCGAGTACAATAAGGGAATTGTAAGACACTCTCCAGTTCTTTCTATCAAACCTCGAGAATCTAGTATACACAATCCAAATATTCCTATGGTCAAAAAAAAAAAAAAAACTGCAAATCTAAAAGACCATGAGACAGAAATGGCAAACCTCTTGTGCAGAATCTCAACAATTCCCCAATAATGTTCAAGCTCAAAAGCAGCCCGGGAAATGGATCCTAAGGTAGGTGTGTCCGGTGGCCCTGAATTCCCATTTGTGGCTTCTTCAGTCAACCTTCCAAATATTCAATCACCACCATCCAAGACACATAACCCAGATCAAAAGTCCAATCCACGGGCCCGTTTCAGAGCCAAAGCAACAGAAAATTTTGAAAACAAGTTTAAAAGGACATACTGATACATTAAACGACAGAGAAACTGCTTACAGTTGTGCAGGTGTAACATCTGTGAGTGCCAGTCTAGCACTTTTGATCTTTTCCTTGAAAAAGAAAGAAGCTTGCTTCCTGAATTCACGGAAAGAAAGAGACCCCATGTTGTTGCTACTGCCGTTTTTGCTCAAGATGGACATGATCAGAAATCAGAAGAGGAAAATGAAAATGAGACTAGCAGAAGGGAGAAACAGAGAGAGAGAGAGAGAGAACAAAAAAAAAAAAAAAAAAGAGGAAGAAGAAGAAATTTCAATATAGAGTTAAGCCAAACAAATCCATTACATAACAAAGAATGGAGTGACCACCAACAGAACACCTAATTTATATCAACTAATATGAACTAGTTGAACATGCAACTAAACAACCATTTAAGGAAAAAAAAAAAAAAAAGAAAGAAAAAAGAGAGAGAGAAACAACTATTTGATACAGAGTGGACTCTTCAAACAAGCAAATAGTAGTAATATGGGAATTTAAATTTAACATGCTGACGTGAAACTCACGTTGCTAAGTGCGACGGATTCAACGCGAGCCCTTAGCGGTGGAAATACAGCTTTTGTATTTTTCATTATCAAAGAAAGCTCGACGTGAAGTCAACATCTGGATGGACAGTATGCAAGCTAGACTTGAAGACCGGGCTCTTTGGGGGGGAGGGGCTTTGCATTTGAATTTTTTACGGCCATGTTCAATGCACTTTTTTTTTTTTTTTTTTTACTTTCCATTTTTTTTCGCAAGGTTGGTAACTACACGCAACTTATCGCGAACCACAATGCAAGTGGGGTCACCACAAGAAGGCCTAGTAAGCAGTGTGTGTGACAAAAAGGGTAAATCATTATCATAAAATCAAGATTATGAGCCACCGTTAATCATACGCCTGCAAAGGGGAATACAGAATTGCAGTTTTTTTTTTTTTTCCTTTCCTTTCTTTTTCTTGATCAAGAGGATTCCAGTTTGTTTTTTTTATTCTAATGAAAACTAAAAAAAAAATATATATATATATATAACATTTATAATCTTGTTCAAAAAATATAAAATTTATGATTTTATAATTTTATATAAAATAAATCTCGCCATCGTTAAATCATAATATCAGATAATATTTTAATTTGTATTAGAGGGCGAAGCAAGATATCAAAATCCAAAGCCTACGTTAGACAAATCTTGTAATGCTCCAAACGGGCGATTGATTAACCAACAACAACATTCTATATGATAGTGGTGCGCATATCTTCCTCTTATGTCTTGGGATTGAAACCGTCAGACACGGCGGAAAAGTAAACGTTTACTATTCTATTCGCCGCTGCCATCAAGTGACGCGTGGCCTTCTTACCAACAAAACCACCCTTTTGTCTTGGGTCTAATCCGTCTGCCGTCGCATGCCGTCACTTGAAAACATGTCAAATTATTTTTTGCCTTTTGCCGTCGTTGGCTTGTCGTAGTTGTATTCCAGAAAGAGGGTCTCGTAAGATTAAAGCATTGATTGTATCTATGAACTCCAATTTTTTTTTATTATTAATTGATTTTAATCGAGATTTTAAATCAAAAATTTCAATTGTGAAGATGACTCCAATACAAATAAATTCGTCAATAAAAATCACAATTTCAATATACGTTAATATGAGAATATGCCATTTTTTTGGTTAAATTTTCTAGTATGTTTTGAGTTTGTGACACATGGAATGTTAGTGACGAAGGCAAAAGTTTGCATATTCGATGCATAGTCCAATCTACATTCTTTTTTTTCCAAAAAAAAAGTGAACCTGTTTTGATTATCCACGTAGATATAAAAAACTTTTAATTTGAAGAGTTTGGTTTTGCAATGTACGTTGATAATTTTTTTTGTCTGAACTTGATCTAAACAAAATTCTTGTCCAAAGAAATTATTACAAAACAAAAATGCATAGGGAATGACAAGACAAACTATTAAAATTCCTCCGTGTCCCCCCCCCAAAAAAGGCATATTAGGGAACTGCATGATGTTCATATACACGATAATCTAGCCCATGGGCCTCCTCAATGACCCCAACAAACTATCTCATCCAACTTGTTAGAATTGAACCTTGCCACACATTCTTGATGAAGTCTCGTACGGCCCACACATTTATTGGGCCGAACAATTAGAATGGTCGATAAGCCCAGTGCAATCAACGAATCGATCCTCCTCGAGCCCATGTAAATGGATACAAGAATTCGACACGTTGTTGATACATGTGAGATGTTATTATCTGCTGAATGCATGTTTTGTCATTCAGATGCATTTATAAATTTGATTATCACTTATTTTATATTTCGCAGTTTTATTCGACTTATCAAATAAACAAAAAATCTCATCGTGGGACTGTTTAGCCAACAATGGGACGTTTTGGGTCGATATAGTTTTGTAGCCCAAGGCCCAAAGGCCTCATTGGGCCGAATGTCCGCATCGAGTGTGCGAAAGTTTTAGCAATTTTTGGGAAGCATCGGTAGCATAATTTTGTAGGAGCACTATCAATTTTCCCCACTGCGACAAAGGAAAATACAGCCTATTTTTGCATGAATATATTACGTTTGAGAAGCTGATGTAATGGGCTGCAAGAAAAAGATCCTGCACCTCTCCCTACCACAGAAGGAATTGAATAGGATGAGCGAAGCTAATAGCAGCAAACCATGACTGAAAAATGTGGGCCTTAAATGAATGATAAAATGACAGGCCTTTATTGCGGATGAGGTTGACACCCACCTCACCTCTCCTGCCCTAACTGCAAAATGCATTTACTGTCCATTTTGAAAGTTGTTAGTAGTTGGAACTTGCAAAATTTATGATCAGTTCAGCCACGTAGAAGGGAGCCCCCCCCCCACCCCCACAAAAGAAAGACCCCCACTGTAGCCTCTCACAATCTCAAGGCTCTTGTTTTGCTGCGTGGCGTGAGCATTATAAATGTATATTTATGTAACATAGGGGTGGTCAAATGGAATTTCCATTTTTCAGCAGCTTGGGGTTTTGAATTCCCAAGGAGTCTTTAATGTCTAAGAAGCAAAGTGTTAATGGGTTTCTTTGACTTCATCATGTTGTCAATGCACCGTTATTTATATAGCTGCATTTAATCTCAAAACTACAAAATGCAAGTTGTATTGTACAGCTCACCTTGGAACAGAAGATTACAAGTTCTGTTTATCATTGAGAATTGAAGTCTGAAACTTTATCATGTAAACAAAGGAAGCATAAAATAATGTATATTTTATCGGCCAAAGATTCAAGGATGGCTCTTTGCCTAACTTTTATTCCTGTGGGTGCCAAACAGAAGGTAACGTACGCTTTTAAAATTTAGATTATAGAAGGGATACTTTACGTGCATGGCTTGGAAATGTGAGGCTAACATGAGGTAGCTTAGTGGCGAAGACGAACTTGGGATGTATGAGTTTCAAGCACACTTCGGGTTTAATTTTCTTTGTGATTAAATTTGTGACTTTGATGATTGAATTCACAGAGCTTAGATGGTCCGTATACAAAAGGGCATGAGTCAGGTTTCTCCTCATAGAATGGCTAAGAGGGGATTCCAATCTCTTGGATTCACTGTACAGCGTGTGGAGAGGAAAAGACTCGGAAAGCATGTTGCCAACAGAATTGGTAGTTTCCCCCAAAGTGCCCTTCAGCTTTTTGGCGACCAATATATGGTCGTTAAACTGAAAAGGTAAAAGCTATTAAACATATAAAAGGCCAAGTATTGTCATAGAGCATCTATGCACCATAAGAGTTGAATTCTCTGAAAACAGAAGAGTATCTAAGATGCAGATGCTGTGAGATAGCCACCGTTGCCAACCCCACGTTGGAAAGGAATAAAAAACAAAAGAAACAGCACAGATGACTAAAGTAGAGATAATGTTAAATAAAAACCATTTTCCAAGGGAATATCATTACTGTAGAAGATTAATTTTTTTTTTTGTTCTTTTAATAAGAGTTTATGATCAGGAAGAACCAGCTTTTACACCTTTACAGTCCTCACCACCAAGGACATAGCACAACTAAGTTCCCAAGACACTCATTTCCTGAAGCTTAATTGCTAGGTTATGAAGGTGACAAGGAAAAGAAAAAAGAGCCAAAAAGGGAGAGCAAAAAGGAAAATTTTCCGAGTCTTTTCTGCAGATGTCTCTATATCTTCTATCTGTAATTCTCTCTACCTTTATACACATGATCTCCATATCCTTCCTTCCAAAGAAATAACAATGATGGAAATATCATCATGGTACCGCCGTCGATCCCCCTGTGGTATCTCAAGCAACTCATGGAAGTCCATACCTGCAATCACCATAACAAAGCTCACTACATTTAGCTCCGATACATTTTCTATTCATGAGCACAGGAACAGATATCATTGATATTTGAACAATTACCAGCTTTCTTAGCTGCACGGAACAGCACCTCCTCAACCAGATGCAGAGCAGGATCTCCTTCAGGTTGCAAGGTGAAGAAAAGTTCAACTTCAGACATGGCTTCTTCATTTGTTAAGTATTGATAGAGCCCATCAGAGGATAATATCAGGAATCTATCTTTTGGGCGTAGCCTATGATGGTAGAGAGATGGCAAGCAGTTGATGTATGGAGAATTGCCAACATAGTCAATTCTGAACATCTCCAGAAGTGCATTGTTCCATTTAGGCTGCAAATGGAATATCAGGAGTAAGAATCACATAAGTATGCTAGTTGTAAAGTCAAAAAAAGAGTTACAAATAAAGCATTCAGCCAAAAGTTATGCCTCCCCCTTCACACAGCAATGCTGTACAGGCACTAACCGATCATCAGTCTCCCTCAACCTCTGATGGTTCTAAACAAGCAAATCATCTGAATCCTCACCATTGTAGAGGATCCGGACATCTGCAGCTGACAAACTTTCTATTCCCTAATTAATACTCTAGCCGGGTGCATGTCCTTCCAGGCATACTGCTAATGCTAATGTCATTGAGGGTTTGAAACTATTACAAATTGCAAGCCTGAAAGCTACTGTGATTTTGATGTGCCATGGAAGCATATCAATATCAACAAAAGGGTGGCTAGTCAATGAACATTCCACATTGGTACCAATGCTAAAAGTTAACAACTGTATAAAGACCTTAAGGTCAGTTTCCCCTCAACATATATTTCTTAAGCACTGCTGAGTGGCCTTTGGATATCTACAATACTAAAGAATGCCCAGTTCTAAAGAACTGTGTGTATTCAGATAGAAAACTTCAAAAGAATACCTGCTTGAGAAATCCAGCACCAAAAGCCCGAGTGACCTTCAAAGAACCCTTTACACGGTCATTCACAATGGCAGAAGCATCATCTGGATGTTCTTTTTTAATTCTTTGAACTTCCTGAAATGCAAAATTCAGATGAAAATATAGCTCAACCAATGCAAAGAATTGAATAGAAAAGATCATGCTACGATCCATCAGAAAAAGGCTTCTTCACCATAAACCAAGATCCAACTTTTACCTCTTCCACGCAGGTGCTGTGATCAACACTAAGTTGACAAGCAGTCAAAGGGGGCATCAAATTCGATCTTTCGGAATCAGAAGCTTCAAGATCACAGAATGTCTCCTCAGTAATCTTTTCTAAGTCCTTTCTAATCTTCCCTACCCCATAGTCAGGCTCTGCCTTTTGTGCTAAAACCGCACGACTGTCACCCACATTCATCACATACACATCTTCTCCCTTCATCAACATCACGAGCACACAAGAACCCATCAAAGCCAACTCTGGATTCTCCATCACCATATTATCTGCAATATCCAAATATGACTCCTCTGTCTTCCTCAAGGCCTGAGACAGAGCTTTTAGCACATCTGCATGATTTACGGCTCCACCATCTGACCCACATCGATTTAACTGCTCCTTTAACTTCTTATCAAGCTCTACTCTCTCCCGATCCCATTCACACTTCCATCTCCACTGATTCTCCTCCCATTTCTTGGCAACACCTCTATACTTTCCCTTCGAGTTCTTGCTTTTTTTCCTCCTCGAATTCGAATCAAAAAAGACTGACGGGTAATAATCTTGCTCCAAACACTGAGAACAGATAATATTCCCACCACTATTCATTTTACTCTCACAACTTGGCGCCACATTTTCCAATCCTGGATTAGTACTTGCAACAGAAGCACCAACTTGTCTTTCTAATTGAACAGGGGAAGAAGCAGGGGCAGAGATTTTAGCAGACTCAAACTTATCATCATCCCACAACAAACCTTTAAGCTCTTTCTGCACAGCAGAGTATAGGTTGGACACAAGATAATCCGGCGCATCTGGGCCGTTAAACCCATCATATATTCCGACAAAGACCCATCCATGCTCCTCCGAGACAACAACATGGACGCGATCCTCCCCTGCTTTGCCCTGAGCCCATTGGAGATTTTGACTCTCCAAGGAATCATCATCTTCTAGACTGCCATCGCTACTCAAATTAACACTACTTACTGTTAAATTCTCGTTGTGCTTGTACGGGTTCAGCATCCAATCCGGTTCCTTAACGACAACGCCTTTTATCGGAGCCACAATTGAGTTCTGTCCGCGAGATATCGTTTTTGATATGGCTCTTTGCAAAGCTCGAATCAGAGACCTTTTTGCTGATCTGGGTCTAAAAGCAATACCTCCATGGGAGAAGCTTCTTTGAAACTGATCGGAACTACCCTTTTCGAGAGGACCCGAGAACAACCCACGATCCAGAGGACCCGACATGAATCCCCTCTCAATAGGGCCCGATAAGAACCCCCTCTCCATCGGACCGGAACCCGCAATTAGACCCGAATTTCCCACCAAGGGGCCCGAATTTATGGACCCGATTAGACTTCTGGGAATTGGTTGCAGAGGAATCGAAGCGAAAGAAGTGGAGCTCTCGAAAGCCGCGGCTCGGTCGAAAGTGCTGTACACATAGGGATCGATGAAGGCCGTGGAGAGCGGCGTTGAGGTGTTGGCACTGATCGAGGCGCCGGAGATCGAACGGAAAGTGGTGGCTTCCTCGGAGTGGATTTTGGAGGATGACAGCCGGGTCGGGTCGGGTCGGACGTAGCCGAATGAATGGCCCAGACCCTCGTCAAGCGGGTCGGATATCAACACCGATATGTCCTGTCTACGGCGAGCCTCCCCGGCTCCGGTGAAACACACCGTCAGTTTTCCCAGACCATTACCCATTGGAAGAACGAAAAAAAAAATAAAAAAATGGAAAAAAAAAAAACAAACTTTCACCAAAACTGAAAAGCAAGTAAAAGAAAAGGCTCTTTCTTTCTTCTCTTTTTTTTTCTTCTTCTGAAACTTTTAGAACAAAACTGAAATCAGTTCCGATGCTTTTTCATGACAGTTTGGTGAGACAGAGAGAGAGAGAGAGAGCTGAAGAGCAGAGATGTTAAGTAGAGAGAGACAAGGGACGTTGACTTTGGGAGATAGATTGAGGTTGAAACTGGAAGTGATTGATTTTATATTTTCGGTTTTTTTTTTTTTGGTTTTTTTTTTCAAAGTATGTGTAGAAATGGAGTTTTGCTTTTTCTTTATTTGTCTGCTTTTTTTTTTTTTTTTTTTTGGTGTGCGAGCGTGAGCGTGTGCGGACCGTTGACTAAAGTTGTGGGGTTTATTGACCAAAAAAAAAAAAAACAAAAGTTGTGGGGGGTTTAAAGTAAACTGATGGGGTTAGGATTTAGATTAGTGGGGTATTATTTATGACTTCTTTTAAAGAGCGTGGCCTACAACCTCTTGCACTGTTTGTTTCAAAGGGGCTTTTCAGATGGGGGAAAGAAAGATCTGCGATTGGACCACAAATGTTAGTGGAGTAGAAGAGCAGAGGAACAGATCCAGGGACGTTTTTGTTTTTCTTTTGCTCAGCTTTTGTATGCATTTTGGGTTAAGTTGTCATTTAGAAATTTGTCATCGCGAGATATATTTCAGTACGGTAATCCCTAATTTTGATTTTTTATTCAAATTTTCTCATATTTTTTGAGCCTGGGAAGAGGGGTTTGCATACAAATTTTGGAATCATTCGAGCACAACGAACCCTTCTGCATTTTGTTTTTTTCTAAATTCGGCACTAAAAATGCTGTGAAATAGTCAAATTTTGACTTCAAAATGCCCATTATATCCTTAAGCATTAAATGGCATACTCAGTGTTTGTCAACACATTGTCTCGGATTGATCAGTGGCCAAGATCATGTTGATAGGGATAGAATGAGGAAGCTAAGCTTACGGGCTTACTACTAAAGCTCTAAGCATTTGTTTGGATTTATAATGGCGTGAGAAAGAGAGATGAAAGACAAAAAAAAAAGTTACGAAAAATAATGTTAATTTTTTATTGGTTGTTTGGATTAGTTCAAAAGTAGTGAAAAAGTAAATGAGAGAAAAGTAAGATTTTTTTTTATTTGAATACGATAAGAAAAATGGAGAAAAAGAAAATTAATGTTTATAAAATGACACTTATGTCCATGTATCAATTACTATATAATTTGATAATTTTTTTAATAGTAAAATCACATTCATAAATTTCTATGGCGATGAATTTATTTGTATCTGACTACGGTTGAAAGTTCCTCCAATATTGATTCATAACGTTGAAATTCCTTTCGTTGAATAATAATATTTTATATAATAACATATTATTGGAAATATATTGTTGTGCATAGATAAATAAAAAAAAGACAGATAGATAAAAAAAAAAAGAGAGAGAGAAAGAAAGAAAGACCAAGACAAGACAAGACCCATACATATAAGTGAGAATATTTATTAAAAGGGAAAAAAAATAAAAAGAAGACCCATAAGAAAGAGGGAGGTGTTAAGAAGACAAACAAAAAATAAAAAGTCAATATAATGACTGCACAAACTTCAACTGTAAATGCATAAGAGAGAGAGAGAGGGGGAGGAGTTGAGAAGAGAAACAGGAAAAAAAAAAATCAATATAGTGACTGTACAAACTTCAACTGTAAATAAAAATAATTTTGTAATTATATCTTCAATGAATTTTATCAATTTTATTTTCTCAACCTTTCTCACCAATTTGGTTAAAAAGGGTGGCTCCCGCCCCACCCCGCCACCCAAAAAAAAGAATTGGTTTATTTTCTTAGACTTTTTTTCTTACAGTAATCTAAAAAAAAAAAGTTCGTTCTCTTACATTTTTTTTCTCTTTAATTTTCTTTTCCTCTTCTCTCTCGTAAACTAAACAAAGGGTAAAAGTTGACATAAAGAATTAGAATATTATTAGTATCAACCTTAGAGAATTTCGGTTTTTTCTTTTTTGAGAATAGATTTAAATACAGACAACTGCTCAATATCACTTAAAGGGATTGAGCGATTTATTTTTATTTTTTATTTTTTAAAAAAGTATAAAAGCTCCAATATTCCAATCAAACACAAAAAAAAAAAAAAAGGCGACTTAAACAAGAAAAAATTCTTCCATCTGGGGCCTCGGCCACGTGTTAAAAAGAAATTAAAATGATATCAACGAATTAAGAAAATCGTCATTTATTTTCCAAAAAGTTTACGTTGGTTAAAGAAACGAGTTATCAACGAGAATTTGCAATAACTAAGACTATTTAGATTGTTAATGTTGTCGTGTCCTTCACGCGACATAAGCGCGTACGGTCATTTGCAATTTGAGAGATTCTAGCCAGTATCGAAAAGTCAAGCAGACGCAACTTCAAACGAGCTTCGGAAAAAGTGCCATAAAACACCGTTGGATCTGGCGAGACAGATTAATCAGCGCCGAATGACTGACACCTGGCGCGTCACTGTAGCCTGACTGCTGGTCCTTTGTCAACTCGAGTTTCCCAAGTACTGTCTCCGCAAACTCAAATTGACTTTGGATCGCAGTCCCTTTCATCAATGTAAGTTTTTTTTTTTTTTTTTTTGCTTTTTTTTTATTTGGGTTAAAAATTGAAAATTTTCTTCGAGCGAGTGATTTATTTGATAAGGTGGGGTGGTTGCACGCACATAGCCATGTTAGTACTACAGATACAAGTGCGAAGGGTTTAGGTAGACTTGGCCTTCTTTTTCTTTCTTTTTTTTTTTTTTTTTGGAATGCAGACTTAGACAAATTTTAGGTCAATATTTGTATTCCCCAGACCAAATTTTTATGCCAAAAGAAGAGATTAGCTACGGACTCGTTCATGTTTGGGGCTCTGCAATCTGTCAAAAACCCGATTACCAAAAAAAAAAAAAAAAGAAAAGAACTCAACCATATATAATTAATAAAATAATAAGAAGATGAATAAATAATATATTTTCTCTCTTTAGTTAGCTTACTTTTTCATTATTATAATTAGAAAGGATTTTTTTAATATATATTTTTTATTAATTATACATGGTTGAGTCGATGACTTCTGTGTCGGTCATTCCAGAAATCTGATCTATTCGATAAAATAGACAAATTCAGATTAAACTTTGTTCACTGACTACGTTAATTGACACGGTCCAGTTTAAATTCTGTCAATAACTAAATTAAATTTGTAATTTATGTGTCTATTAAGTTTGACTCGATCCTAATATATCTTAAAACATCCTAATATATCTTAAAACATCATGTACTTTATGTTTTAAAGGAAGAGGCTTGTGTCTAAACATAATTTTTTTTACGTTTGGCGTAGACTTTGAACACATGCATTTAATTAAGACAAGTTAGTTTAGATCAATACTGTTGCTGGGTGCACTAAATTATCTACAATTCTTACAAAATAATGTCACAATTCAAATTAAGGTAGAGAGGGGAATTCGAGTAATTAAAAACACAAAAAGTTAATGAAAAGTTATAAACAAAAGGGGGCACTTATTGGGGTGAAATTCTCACTACTGTAAAATAGAGTAAACAGTTGACTGAGATTTGTGAACCAATAAAATAAGGTGGCATTTTCAATTTGATCCGTGGTAACTTTAGATTTTCTGATCTTAATGTGCATTGGCTCACACCTTGCGACAGATGGCGGTGCCGGAAGTTGCCACGTGACAAATGACATAGAGAAGCAAATAATTTTTAGGTACAGGATCCCATCCGACGCTGCCAACAATATTATATTATTGTACGAATATATTATTGAGATTGGGAACCTATGAAAAGAACCAGAGTTTTTATTTTATTTTATTTTTAATATTTTTTTAATCAAAAAAAAATTGTATTAAATAAACAATTACAAAGCCCAATTTTCTCTCTCCGTGAATATAAAATCCCATTTGGGAATTCAAGGTCGTCATCATTCAAAGTATCGCAAATTGGAGAACCATTCCTAATCCACCGTCTCTATATATTTATCCAGTTGCTTGACCCAACCATCTTTCTATCTTCTTCCTTTGTCTTCTTCAGCTAACAGCTGTTTTCAACATTATTTCAGGAAATGCTTTGTATATGCATTAGTTTATTTCAATTTGGCTTTGGCTTTGTCTTTTGCCCGTGAGAATGTTGGAAGCTCAGCAAAGTAATCTGGGCCTAACATTCACATGATTTGCACATGAATTCTCATTTGACAAACTCTCACTATCGTTTGCATGCCTAATAATTGACATTCACCATCACACACACACACACACACACCTCCCCTCTCCCGAACCCCCATTTTTAATCCCTCGTGACTCCAAGCTTTTCTTCTTTTATGGCTTCCTCTTAACGCGATTATAGATTATTTTCTATCGCCTTTTTGATTAAATAACGAAGTCATGGAAATACTTTCTTCTGTGTGTTAATTCTCATAATAACTTGATCCATGCTCACCACAACTTTATTTATCACTATTTCGTATCGTTTCAATCGAGGGAGCAATTCACATGCAGACTTCAAGTGTGCCTATCATTAAATACATTGAATTGAAGTGGAATCCGTTGTACCCAAGAGATTATAAATTAATTAAATTTTGCGTCCCACTTAGCACTAGCAAAGCCAGTCATCATGCGGTGCATCTTCTTATAAATCTCTTTTGGTCATGGAAAAAGTTTTTACATCACTAATAAATTTCAGTTTATTAATATTAAAATCATCTTTACAATTAAAAATCTCTAAATTTAAATTTTTATCAAAATCAATGAAAAAAAAAAAAACACATCAAGTTCACTGTTTGCGCTCTTTTCTCCAGTTTAATTAACTAAGATATTTGCAACTACCGACAGTAATAGTTACGCATCCGCTCCCAATCACCATAAAAGAGAGAAAGAGAGAGAGAAGAAAAAAAAAAAAAAAAGAAAGGAAAATAATGGAGATATGGAGTATTATTTTCAAATAAGAGTATAATAGATGGTGTGTTGGGTGGCGGACCTTGTGGTGCTCCAATTGTCCAACTTTACCAAGAAAAGATCTCACAATCTCGGCCTCAACCTTCAGTGATCTCTTACTTGCATGGTAGATATATACTAAAATTATATATATATATATATATATATATATATATTTTATATATATAAATATATATATATATATATATTATAAATATTAAAAAAAAAAAAAGGGTAAACCATAACAGCGCAATAAAGGCCGAGAAACTTCAAAAACCTCATTCAATAAGCTGACTTGCACCACTAAATAATATTATTCTATTATCTGTTGCATAGAAAGAAATTAAACATCACGGCCTAATTAAATTGACTCTTCAAGTTGGGACTTTAAAATATTTTGTTTTTTGGTCCTTAAAATCTTCGGTTTGATTTGACTATACGCACGTATTGATTTGAATATCTATGTGCATTTTAGCCATATACCTTACCTCCCGTCCATCCATCGTGGATGATCAGATTAATTATTGTATTTTATGTTTTTGTTTTTTGTCGTATATTCTCTTATCACCTTTGTGGGCCTTCGGCCGCGCTGTCGCCGTGCATGCCTGTTGACTTATACACTCATTTAATTTCACATTTACATTTTCTTTCTTTCTTTTTTTTTTTTTTTGAACAACTACTTCTGCGTTTTCCCATTCTCACTTTCTTATTGTAAAGTATAAAATGTCACCTAAAATTGGAGAGGCTATTGGGTAGGATGGGCCATCATTTGGGTTAAACTTTCTCCAATTTATATTAGATTGTACCCATTTTTCCCGTGAGAAGCAAGCGTACATCCTCACTCCCAATTTTATGTCCACACAGAGCCATCTCGAGAGTTCAAAGTAGAAATGCCCGAAGTACAAGCCAATGACTATAATATCCTAACATTTGACTTTTTAGACCCCAATTTCTGGTTGTTTCATTTCGGATTAATATAAAAAAAAATCATTATTTTTTGCATATCTTTCTTTTAAATTTAACATATTTTTTTCGAAATAATAATTTATACTTCCTAAGATTATTTTTTAATAAACATAGTATACTGTTAATAATTGATGTCAACAAAATTTATCAGTACATTTATATATGAAAAAATTGATTATATAACTGGTTATATCTAAGGTGTTATGTAATTTAAAAATAATGAAAATAAATAATATAAAAAATATTTAAACAATTTTCATATTCCTTTCTCTCTTCCCTCTTTCGGTCTTCTCTACTACCATCAGCCTTCTCCTCTATCTCGGAAATCTCCATCTCCCTCGCACAAGCTTTTTTCAATTTAAATAATTATGCAATCATAAAATCTCAGTCTTTAAGAATCAAAATTACGAACAACTCAAAAACTACAAGGTGAAACTCACCGAAACTCAAAATAACCTCTTTTAATATATTTTAGATTTTTGGGTCGAATCTCAAAAAAACCACAAATATTTAGACATAAAAATTAATTTAAGACCCAAAAACTCAATACTAAGAAATTACAAAAACGAAGACTCGAAGTCATAAACACACCAAAAAAAAAAAAAAAAACAAAAAGAAACAAAATTTGAAACCTTTGAATGATTTTCTTCTGGTTACTAAAGTTTTACCGGTCATCGCCACCATACGCTCTGTCCCCACCTCTTCGCGGCTGAGGCTACCTAATTTCGCTGTTGTTTTCTTTTTGCTGCCATCGCAGTTCTTTCCCAAATTTTTCGTGATCTGCCACACAAAATCGATATCGTTCATCATCTAATCAAAATAAATCTCATCACCAAAAGCCCTCAAATCTCTTTCCCAATCAATCTAGAAGATCTGGACCCCAGGAAGAAAAATACAAACAAAAATAGGGTCAAAACAAATCTTAAAATTTATAACACTTATCACGAGATAATTTTTTTTTTTCATAATAATATGATTTCAATTTAAGTTGTGATAATCTTGACTATTTTTTATTGTTTTAATTTTCCAAAACAATGTCAATCGGGCTAGTACGAAACCTTTGATTCTGAAAAAAGGAATTGTATGAGGGAGGTGAAAATTCAAAGATAGAGGAAAAATATCGTGGAAGAAGAAAGAGAAGAATAGAGGAAAGATAAAAAATAAAAAATAAAAAACTAGAAACTTTTTACATATTTTTTATTTTTATTACTTTTAAATTAAATAACATAAAATACGTTATATATATATATATATATAATATCTGTTAATATTAATTAACAGTGTGTTAAATTTATTATAAAATAATTTTATAAAATGTAAATTATTATTTTTAAGAGTTTATGTTATTTTTTTTAAAGTAAATATCTTTATTATTATTTTTTAATACTAACCCGAGCAACTGAACAAATTCAAACAGTTCCTTTTGTCACCTCCTTAGTCCTTTCAATCTCAAAACAGAAGATGTTGATTTTTGGGTAGGTGAAGGAAACTTAATCCGTAAGCTTACGGAATGAGAATAATGTTGTGTTAGAAAAATTATGCAAGTCCAATATGAGGATATTTGATACAAGTGTGTGTTAGCCATTGGGCAAACACAATCCAGAGAGTTTGACCCGAAAGGAATTTATGGCCACCATTGTCATTGTCATGAACTATCAGCAAACACCATCGCCATTACCACCACCAACAGGGTAGCCCACTAGCAAATATTATTAGACACTGTTGCAATTCTAGTCCATTCCCAATGCCATCCACATCTTGGCCTCATGCCTCTGATATCAGCAACCCCGCCCATTGTTTTGTTCCCCACTTGTTTTTAATTTTTCGTCTCTCTCCCTCCCTGGCGCCTTTGTTTTGTTTTGTTTATTTATTTATTTACTTACTTCTAGTTGGTTTTGTAAGTAAGAGAGTCCGAGTTCCGTCGATATATGGATGCCTGTGTGCTATTGAAAGAGCTTTGCAGATATCATTCAATAACAAATATTCATTCCAATTTTCAGTTTTCTCAATATTGTTCTTTACATTTTACATTTCTGTAAGAGTGACGATTGATGCTAAAATCCCTCAAAGTAATTGAATTACTATTGCTTTTTCACTAAATGTATTTCTTTTGTTTCTTTTTTCATCCCACTTAATTCTCACTGGTCTTAGATTGTGCAAAAATTCTAGTGGCCTACATTATAATTCACTCTGCGAGTAGAATCTTACTCAACTTAAAATTTTTAAATTATTAAATAAATTTTAAACTAAATTATATTTTAAATTTTAATATATTTTTTTTACATGCAAATACATGAGTCATCTGATTTAAACTTATGAACTTTATTCATAAAGATTTGATATTATTTAAATAAATTAATTTAATTAAAAATTTAAATTATTGGATAAAATTCAATAACAGAAGACATATTATCTTGTAACAGTATAAATACTGAAAATTAAGATTATTATAGAAATTTCAACGAGTTCTTTATTCATTGGCCTGAGGAAGTTCTTTCTTTCACGCGTCTGATTGCCATTGATGCCCTGGTTGGCATCTAATGTAGGCCACATTGACCTAAACCTTTCCTTGATCAAATTTCATCATTGCTGAATTGGCTCGAAGTTTTTTTTTTTTTTTGTTCTTTTTTTTTCCTTACAGATCTGGCCTTGGGTAGTCAATGCAGATTTGTGTATAAATGATCAACAATTGCCTTTTGCATTCTCTCCTTTAAAAAAAATAAAATAAAATAATAAATAAAAAAAAAAAAAAAGAAGAATTACCAAAAACTCGTTTCGTTATCTTTTTTTTGGGGGGGGGTTCAACGTTGCATTGTCCTTCTCAAAAACGCAAATCAAGATGCGTAAGGCAGTAGGCCTTATGGGCTGAAAACGCCCGAACGGCTTCTAATAAGTGCTTTTCTCGGAACAAGGTATCCATGGATTCATCACAGTGGACCCATGCACGAAGCAAAAAGTGCAGACATGTGTGTTGGGTCTGTTGGGTTCTTCTGGGCTCTCGGAGGACGAACTCCTCAGAACATTCCGTTTGATGGGCTTGCGAACGAATTTGTCAATCTCATTGTGGTCGTTGCAATATTATTACATGTAAAAGGACATGGACTTTAGATTCAGTTCTCTTAGGATTGGCAGATATAATTTATTAGGAAAATCGTAACCGATGGAATGCATTAGATTTAAAGATAGCAAACAAGCGGGTCCAGTCGTTTTGAGTTTCCCATATTTTGAGTTCCCGATGGTTATCGAGCTTTTGAACTCCCACTATTTAAATTTTGGGACATTTTCAAGCCTTTAATTTCATGTTATTTCAATTATCAAGTATTTTGTGTTATCGTAATTAATCCTTTGATTTAATTTGGATTAAATCAAATTATTGCGGTGAAATTATCCTTTGTCACATCTAATTAAATTAGATTTCTCGCATCTTATAATTCTGGGGAAATGGGTGGGTCCACTGTTAATCGTAGCATAATCAGGCTTTTCAGCGATGGATGCCTTGACATCACGATGTGATTTATCACCACCATCCATTATATCGAGATCAAGAAAGAGGGACCCATCGAATGAGATAAAGTCCGCCAAAGGGAATACAAGTATTCGCACCGCAGATTCCCTGGCAAATGGCTTCGGTCACCGTAGATCTGGCCGTACGCTGTCCACCCCACCAGGTCGAAAAGCGAAAAACACATAGCCGCAGAAGTGCGTTGGTGCCAGCAGCTTTTCAACTAGTCCGACATCATGGCCGTCCAAAGCCCGTGGGTCCAGAAACCAGCACTCTGTCATCCACTCCATGTATCAATCACTTGCCCCCACCAGGGAATTACGACCAACAATGTGCCCGTTGGGATCAAAACAGAGATAGGATTACGGTCGTCTCGTCCGATCAATTCTTGGTGGTCACATTAGCCGTTGACCAAAGCGCACACAGCATCATGTTGTAGTGAAAATCACTACAATCTCGTATTTGTCATCTGGCTCAGCCGCTTGGGTACTGCCAGCACCAACTTGGAGAAACCAAGCTACTCCTTCGACAACTATAACTGTAGCGTTGTACCCTTTTTCCTACAGCCAGTGTGCCCTCCAAAAAAACAGAGAAAAAGACCGAAATTTGAAGAAGCCGTGCTTCCGGACAGCCCTGAGAATTCCGGAGTTTTCCAGAAAAGAATGAGACCTTTATGACTCCACATGGGTTGGGGACCTCGGAAGGCGAATTGGGTTGAGAAATTATTAGGCGAAGACTGTCCAATCCTTCGAACGCCATTTCAGCGCGGTGTTGATGCCAGAGGGCTTTGTCATAAGTTAGAAGAGTTAACGCGACAAGTTTATTGGTTGTTTCTTGTTTGCTACATCATGCACACACAACAAAGTGGCTGAAAAGCAAAAGGGGGGGGGGGACAACAGATCATCGCGAATTTTTTGTTACTTCTGGAGATTAAAGGGATGAGATCACATCGTATGGCGCCTAAAACCCGGGAGTGACAGCAGGAATAGTTGGAATTTTATAGAGGGGGGCCCACGCACTCGGGAGCACTCTGAGTTTTAACTTCACGGCGAGTCATTTTTACCGCTACAAACGAACCGAATCGAATTACATTGCAGCATGCCTAAATTCCGTTCGTTTAGCTATAAAATCGAAGTGAGTCAAGTCGAGGGTTAGGAATTTTGTGTGAATAATTTGTTTAATTTTATAAAATTAATATTTATAATTAAAAATTTCAAAAACTATTATTTTTAATAAAATTAAGTTAATAGCAAATATTTAGTAAAACTAATGAATTGAGAATAATAAGTTTTTGCTTTTACTGCATACCTATCAAAGTTTCTACGTAATGAGATCTTAAAAATAATAAAATATACACTTTTTTTTTAATCTTTATCTTTATCTTTATAAAAAAAAACTTTTTATTTTAAAAATTTTGTCGAATGAACTTTAGAGGCTCTTTAATCAAATTATTCACAAATTTGAATGAAACGAGCTTGTCACTATTCATATTTAATTTAATCATAAACGAGCTTTGATATTAAGTTTAGAACTAACTTTTATTGAGCAAGTCGAGGAGGAGCTTTTAACGATCGATCCTTTAAGCCCCGAGTCATCTCTCACACCTTGCTCACGTGTTGTTCAAAGATTGGTCTGGCACACAAAAAGAGAGGCAAAAAGGCAAAGGCTGGGGCAGCATCCCACTCCTGCCTAATAACTTCTCAATTTGGGTTTTCTGAATTTCAAGGATTTAAATGCAAAATATGCAATCCTACCCGTTTCTTTCTTGAATTTTCAGTTCCCTCGATCTAAAAGCATCTACAGAGCCATCTGCATTTGGTATCTTGTAGATCAAAAGCCCCTGAAACCGGGATTTTCTTTGCTTCAACATCAGGGTTCCAACTATATCTGAACAGTTTCAGTTACAGGCAAAGGAAGAAAAAGTGGAGATCAAAAGAAACACAGAAATGCAGATTTGAACTTTAATTCCATCACTCACTATTAGCCAAGAACGCAAACGTTGTCAGAGAACGAGCAGTGTAACAGAAAAGTAGAGCAGAACACCGTGTCCTTCTCCAACTCATCTGGAAAAAACATCTGCAAGAAGAATTTGAGAAGGAAAAAAAGAAAAAAAAACAACAAAAAACCGAAGAAGAAAGTGGAGGCAAAGGAAAATTTGCGCCCTCTTCAGACTTGAATTATTTAAGAACTGGCACAATTGACAATTGAATAAGCGCTGCCCTCTTACAAAACCCAGAAGTAAAGAATATGAAACAAGGAAAAGCACATGAACAGCGGGCTGCTTTTTTAGCCAAATTCAGTCAACCGTGTAAGAATCAGACATAAAAAAAAAAAAAACATTAGTTACTAATTACGAGGAAAGCAAAATAATTAAAACTCATACCAGTAAATACAACCCTATACAACACAGAATAAGAGCCAAGCTCTGCAATCTGGAAATGCCGGCTCCGGATTTCAAGTCTTCTCCATAGCCTGACGACGATGAAAGATGGGAAGGTTGCGCATTCGATCCCGGTGAACTCTTCGGCGAAGGGGAGGAATCCGGCGGCTGAGCCTCCCCCGTCCCAGTTTTGCCCGGCTTGGCCGTCACCGACTGAATCTTCCCAAAAATCTCCCTTGGCAACAAAACTTTCGATATCCCGAAGATGGCAACGGGGTTCTCGTCAAAAACGGTCTGCGTCACCGACGCCTGAACTATCCCGGTGTCAATCGCCACCGAGCCATTGTTTCTCGAGATGTTGAGAGTGTAACTTCCGGCCCCCATGCCCTCCGTGGCCAATGTCGGCTGGACCGGGTTCACAATCGACTGGAGCGAACCCAACGGATAATAAGAATGCAGAACATGGAATCTTAGAACTGCTGCCTTTTTATCCGCCGGCAGTGACTGTAACTCCACGGTGGCCGGCAGATCTGCGAATGCGGAGTCGGTGGGGACAAAAAGAGTGATTCCTGCGCCGCCTTCGTCGGCTTCGAATTCCCCCACAACGCCGGAAGCCGACAGCATTGACGCGGCCACGAAAAAGTCGTGACCGTCGATGAGTGCCTCTGTTATATTTAGGCCAAGCAGTGGCCTTTCCTCAGACGCCATCAGATCGAACCCGGACGGGACCAGAAGGGAATCAATGGCTATGATTGTGATGTTGTACGGAAGGGTTTTGATTAACGATAGAACGGTGGCATTAGATGGGGAGTAAGGCGCCGGAGAGTGGATGGTTGTAGCGTTGGTGGTTGGATTTCTGGTGATGTTAACGGAGCCGAAGTTGGAGGCGGCGCGACCGGTGGCTTGGAAGAGTGTGGTGATGAGGACGCCGGAGGGAGGGATCTGGTGGAGCTGGGACCATGAGAGGTATTGGAGGAGGACATGGTAGCTGAGGAGGTCGGAGAGGGAGGAAGAGGAGAGGCGGCGCGTGAGCTCCAAGGAGGAGGAGAGGTAGGCGTTGGGGACGGCCAAGAGGGTAAGGGAGGAGCGGTTGGCGAGGTCAGCAGTAAGAGATGGGACGGTGGAGAGGAGAGCGGTGAAGGAGGAGAGGTCAGGGTAGGAAGAGAGGAGGCTGGTGATGCTGGTGGCGAGAATGGGAGTGGTGGCGGTGATGGAGAAGGACAGGAGGAGTAAATAGGTTAATGTGATGGGGGTAGAATGGGAATGCAAAATAGGGTTTTTGATTTTGATGATTGGCGTTGCCAATGCCATCTCCCTGCAAGAATTGGTGCTTCTACTTCTTCTAGCGCACACAAACACACGCACACGCACACACACACACACACACACACACACACACACACGCACACGCAGAGACAGATCGAGAGAGGCCCTAATCGGTGGTAGGTCTGGTGTGATGGTAGTAGGATTAGTGTGCGCGCGCGCGAGTGAGGATGAGGATGCATGTGAGAGTGAGTTACATATTTCTTTTCTTTCTCATTATTAATAATGATAACAACACGATTGCGATATTCACATTTGTGAAAAAGGTAAAGCAAAACAGAAGCGAAACGCTGTTGTATCATATTCCCATTTTTGTAATGAATATTCTTTGTCCACGCGCTCATGGTATTTCAGGTTGATCGTACTCGCCAATTCGTGTATTGGCGTCTGGCTGGAAGCTTTAAGAGCAACTATCATGTACACGCTAACTCATCGCAATTCACGGTCCCCGCGACTGTTGTATTTCAGCATCGCCCTCGTTGCGGAAAAACTCCGAGTCACGGTTACCTCAAGGAATCTAAGTCCACTTTGTTATACGGAGAGTAATCCTGCCAAGCAATTACTGAGTGGGATAATCTCATAATGTTGGCTTGTGATTTAGCGTGATAACTTAATTACGCTGAGTTGAACTCCCCCAAATAATAATAATAATTATTGAGTTATCTATAAATAGAGGGTGCAGTCAAGTATTGCTAACTAATTCTTTTTCTTTTTCTTTTTTTTTGGGTTATAATTTTCCCTGATACAAATTTTTACGTGTTCTATAATACTCTTAATTTTGGAAATATAACAGCGTCTTTTTGGACTCTAGATTAATGCAAAATAACCCCTCCAATTCTATCATTTATATTCTACCGGTAATAATTTTCTAAAGATTGAGACTCCCATCTCGATCATGGGAGTTCATGTCGTGAAGCTAAGACACCGACAGCGGGAGTAACGTTAGACCTCCCCGGCTGGAAGAGGAGGGCATCTCGACAAAGCGTGGAGCTGGGCTCGGTTCGGTACGGTCAAGTCTATAATTGCTCTCTTGACGGAAGGTTAGGTTACAACCAGAACCACCACGTCCACGTGGGCCCTTCTCAACCTGTCTAAAATCAAAGGTTATCTATCCGGCTCTTCTTACACGCCCACGCGTCGAATTAAATGCTTGCGTGCGACTTTTGTTTCTCAAAACGTGGCTAAAACTAGCATATCCACTTTTTTTTTTTTTTAAAAAAAAACCAAGCGGCATATCACGTAAGTATCATATGTAACTAATTAAACTATAGTGCATTAAACATGCACACTCATGTTACAAAGATTTTGAATAACGAGATCATATACGAGATTTTGTTCATAATAAAATAAAATAATATATATATTTTCGTCAAAATCGATCTCAAATTCTCAATTAAATCCAATGACATACGGCAGACTATGGACATATAAGAGTTTTCCATCACGGTCCCGAGGCAACGGCATTTTGATTGGGCCTTCCATTGCTTCATAACTTGCCCGGGGGTGTCTTGGCCCCGTTTGATTTCCGATGCCTAGGTTTTTTTTTTTTTTTTTTATTTCTCTGTGTGTGTGTGTGTGTGTTTTTTTTTTTCCTCTGGGATCACCCTTCTGTGTCCCTCGCTGTACACCGCAGAAAAATAAAAATACTAATCGAGGGCACGGCAAATTGAGAGCCTATTGTCGCGGAATTATTATCTTTTTTCTAAAAAAATAACTTATTAGATGTGCAATATACTTACTTATAAATTCAAATTCTCTCTTTTCTTTTTTCTCGACAATATAGAAGTGAGATGACCGCTACTCGTTACAATGTACTTCTAACTTGAGAGAGGGGTGACCGTTCAAACTTATTTCTTTTGTTTTATTCTCTTTTTTAAGCAATGATATAAAAATTACTTTTTTATAAATTAAAAAAAAAGAATAAAAATATTCATCAGATCATTTCTTTACTTTTGTATTGACCTAAATGCAATTTTTTTTAAAAAAAAAAGAAAAAAGTGCTTCGCCTTAGCCTTAGTAAACTAACTTTCTCAGCCCGAGTAAAACGTGAATCAATCATGACAAGAATGCACTCTTTCGTAATAGAATAAAAGAATTATAAAGTATCAAATTTTAAATTTATTGATACTAAATTTAAATATAAAAGAGATTTATTTAAATTTAATAATATTTACATAATAATTTTATTTATAAAAAAATTAAATAAAAATATTTTAATTTTAATTCATAATTTTAACAATTATATATTTATAAATTATTTTTTTTTGTAAAAAAAAAAAAAGGGAGCGTGGATAATCACAACCGACTACCTACGTTGCATCAAATGACCTAATTAATATTATTCAATCCAACCCGAAAGTAGCTTGTGTGCGTGTATGTATCTTCCCTATATAATCTTAGAAGAAAGGACTGGGAGGAAGGGGGGGGGGGGAGCGGGGCGGGGTACTCTATAGTGGCTGTAAAAAAAATGACTATATGCCATTATGCTGGTAATTCAACTCGAAGGTCTATAGTATTGATCGAGACCCCGGATAAGATTTAATACAAGTAGCGTGATATTTTGTTCATCCAAATTCTATATTATATTACAAAATTATTAAATCTAAAAACTAAAGATGTGACATAATGTTATAAATTAACACATATCCTATCTTTCCTACCTCATAAATTAGAGAAAGAAAAGAAAGATAGAACCCTTTATTATTATTATTATTATTATTATTATTATTTTTGGAAGGATCTGTGGTTATCTAGTTTTCTGTTGACTCTTGCTGCTTTATAATCTTAAGGACCAAACCTTATGAAGGAACACAGGGCCTCTGCGAACCCAAGCTAGAGCAATGCATGTATCTGAAATATTACACATGGTTAATCGTCCAGAGAACAAAAACGAATGTTCTAGGATTATCTTCTGTTGTTTTGAGCAGGTCTGAAATGTTGTTGTGGGTTCTTGATTATTACTAGTTCTGACAATAGTAGATAATTACCGATGACTAATTTTGATATAAATTGATACTTTCAATAAACAAACCAATTACTAGTCTAAATAAGGATGAACGAAAAAACCAACACATTTTTTTTTTTGGTGCATAAAAAAAAAAAGAAAAAGAAAAAAGTATGCACAAAGGCTAGCTTCAAATGAAGCAAATGCCAACTAGATCAACCAAAACAAAAGGAAGACGCAGTGATAGGAAAGTCCGTAATTAGATCCTGAATAGCGTTGGGAACAGCAATCCATTGCTGGAAGTCATACTAAATTATAAAGTATGCAAAAAGCAAACCCTTGGAATGATACAAACAAGGTCGAGAGTGAAAAGCCCAATAGACAAGTTCTACGAGACGCCTCAGCGTACGAATGCAACCAACAATACGCTAAACAGTACGAGACTATTACATTTATATTTAAATGTAAGTGATATGCTTTGTTCGGTTTTGATCAAAGTAGACTCTATTAATAATCAACATCAAGCATTGTCCCAAGCATTTGTAAATTTGGAGTCATAGTTTTAGTCTTTGTCATATTCCAAGTCAGCCTTGGCATGCCATCCACACAACGAGTGGACCAGTCTAGATGTTTTCTTCGACAAGGATTTCCGCAATTGAAACACAAATTGTTGTGTACGTTCGATTAACCTATCCTAATACAGATATTAATTAATACCCTAGTCGACGATTGGCAAAACATTTTACAGTTTCAAACGTTTGAACAAGTCATGATGTGTAATGTAACAAAGCTTTATTAGACATCTTCAGAAGGAAAGTGTCTTAAGTGCTCTTTACGGTATAACGAGATGCGAAGACAACGGAAACCCCAGTACATATATTTCTTTTGGCAAAACGTCAACAGATAATGGTTGCATCATTTGATTCATTCATTCATTCATTCATTCATTACAGGTTTACCCTGCACTTGCCCATTACCTCTAGCAAATGGGAATGGTTTAAACGGGGGCTCTTGTGTATGAAAGACCACCTTGGCACTCAATGTCACTTGAAAAGTGATTTGGATGAAAATACATCCCAACAATTTGCATGGAAACCTGTTAACTCTAACTTAAGAGACCAGAAAAAACTAAAAAGCCTCCAGAATGTCTGCGATACTGACTTTCATGAGCTTTTTCAAACCAAAAAATCACTACTTCAATTACTATAGGCGCTTGATGATCTTCAGCAGTCAAGCCACCCACCAAACCAACCCCCCCAAAAAATGAAAAAAAAAAAAAAGAAACCCTAACTAGAGTTTGTTGTATGTAAATAAAATAATAAAATATACATATATAACTGCGAAGAAGTTTTTTTGTTTGTAAATATTATAATTTCAGTGTGAATGAGTTGTATTTAATATGGACGAGGGACAAACACGATGAAATGCGACACTCCTTAATTACGATGTTAAAGAAATTAAAGATGATGAAACATATGAACCCAGAAATTTAGGTGCGGATGATTTGACACATTCAAAAGAGCACCTGTACACTGCACGTACGTGACCATTGGCCAATCGTAATTAATGACGGAAATCACAAATTTACATCCAATAATGATAATTGGTCAATGTTAACTCACATTTAAAACCATTCAAATTGACCCGTCCGCCCGTCTGCATGATGAAGCTCGTCTTATTTTACCTCTTTTTACATTAGCACGTGCCAGGCACCAAGTCTCAATCCCGCTGGGTAGCGCATTGCGGGGTCGGGGAAGCAAAGTATATTTGGTCATAAACTAGAAGCATACTTAACCGGACATAAACTGTATGTAATTGTCACTATAATTAATTAAGGTTGGTTATCTAATCCTCTCTCCATAAAAAACAGCCTCTTTAGACTTTTTGGCCTTTTGCTTTGCAACTCAATTTGGACCAGTCTTCCATAAGAGACACAGGCGTGGCCCCCCCCCCAGTCCCCAAAGAGCGGGTAAGCTTGAGCCTATATAGTCTATCTTTCCTTCCTTCTCTTAAGACTTAGCCACCCTATTCTTCTTCCTCTTTGTATAACTATTTGCTCACATTTATATAATAATCTTGGTCATAAGATAATCAACAATTTTGATACAGTCTCTGAAGATTTTGGTCTCCCGTCAACAGGTTAGCCCTTGAGGCGTTAGCAAAGTTTTCATAAATGTTCCTTCTGTAACTCATTTTGTTGTTCTTGTTGCCAAACTTGTCATAATAAATGCAACTTAAATTGGTTTTAAGTTGTGGTTATATACCTGGCATCGACAGATATATATATATATATATATATTTTTATCGGCATGCAATATTATATTCCTTTTTCCTGTGATTAGGCAGAAGAAAGTAGATGGGAATCCGGGTTGAGCTTTGCTTGCTGTTGTATGCGATATAGAAAATAGAAACTTGTACAGAGGAGGCAGATAGGAAAAGAAAAGAATCCAATCAAGTTCATAGGCTTTGCAGAAATGGGTTCTTCGCTTCTTGGAAAATTTCTGATCAAATTTGATGCTAGGCATGCTTAGAATTTTGTCAAACGCCCTATTCAATGAAATCAACTGCTTAATTCAATTTATAAATTAGAAGGATAGGACTAGAAATTCTTTCCAAACAGAGTTAGAGTCTGGATAGGGCCTTCTTTTTCTTGGCATTGTCCATAAAGTTCATGACGCCAATTTCTTTTGTCTTACCAGGAAGCGTTTTGTTCATATTAGAGGATATAGACGACAACATCAAGATAGAGTCACTTTCTTCTTTGTCTGAGTTATGGCAAGGCACTTGCAGACCAAGGACTCTGATATCGAGTTGCAGGGCTACCATTCAGGCTGGATGCGGGTCATACTTCACTTTCTTGACTACCTTCATTGGCACCATGCCAAAAAGTTGCCAATCCGCAGAAAACACGGCAGAGGGAAACATGCCTCATGTAAGCAACCTTGATTTTCCTTATTATCTTTCCACTTTTTCCATTGAGTATCGAGAACTAGCAAATGGTTGTTGAGCTGTTTTAAAATTACTATTTTAACATCTAATTTTCAAGATAGTGCTGCAAATGAACTAGTAGATGATGAGATATTTTAAGGAGAAGTTTCTTCTTCCTTTATTTTTTTCAGGAAGATTCTGAACTTTAAGGTTTATGGGACTGGATGGCATCACCAGTTGCCTGAACTTATAATTAAGTCTACAATTTATAAGGATAACTCATTTCCTTAGTTGCACTTAACGACCTCGAATCCTTTTTTTGGTAGGCTTTGGAAATCCCAGAACAGTTTCTTTCGAACATTACCGTGATGAGATGCAAGGATACTTGGATGCTGACGCAGCTCCCTTGCTGGTAAGCCCTTGTGCGCACAACTTGGGCAAGAATCTATATTTTTGTACTTGTTCTTATTTATGGTAATCGAATTCTTTCGTTTCAAATGGAAAGACATGAAATTGACAGTGCTCTGGTTCTGCATTTATCAGGATGAGCAACAAACAACAAAGTTGAGGAAAGATCACATAAAGGCAATGATTTCTGAAGAGAAGTCTGCAAGAACTTCTGACCATTTACTTGGTGGAACAAGTAGTGATTGTGGAAATCCAATTATAATACTTCAAAAAAATTCTGATGCCGACTCTCTGGATTCCGAGGACTACTTAAAGCAAAGCCAAATTTCTACAAAGCATGCTTTTTCTTCCGAGGAGTGTGATAAATTGAGGAAACCCTTCATAAAAAAGAGCCTTTCAGATGCCAAGGAGGTTAACAGAGAAGTCTCATGTCACCAATTTAAGGAATGTGTGGATATTTTGGAGGTATTTAAGGACAATAAGAAACTATTCATTGAAATTCTGCGGGATCCTGATGTTCAACTCGTGAAGAACCCCCATGTTCGGGAGACTTTCGGTGCAAAAGCAAGATTAAGAAGATCAGGGTCATTTCCTACAGTTAACAACTCTCACTTTAGGTTGATGAAGCCAGTTACCCTTGAAGATAAGCAGAAAGAAATAGTGTCGTTCACGAAGGGAGAAAAGTTGCATACTGGGGCTCAAGCCCCAAAACATGTCACATTTGCATCTGTCGATGATTCTCATGAGAAGCTAATAGCCATTAAGGGTGATGATAGTAGCAGCGTCACCAGCAGTCAAGAGACAAGTATTTCTTCTTTTGCTGCTGCCCAGAGTTCATATAAGCACGTATGGCATCGTTCTTTAGTGAGTCAGTTCACATATATCAAGAAGAGAATAAAACAAGCACTAAAAGAGAGCAAAAAAGGGAGAAAGCATTCATCCAAAAGTTTAGCACTACTCCAAGAAGTCTCTTCTGATTGTAAGTTCCTCACCGATGAGAAAGAAACTTCTGAAAATTTGAAGGAGATCCCAATTCATCAACATGAGGCTGAAAAACCAAGTTGTTCTTATGAGAAGGATGATCCTGATAATTATCTCAACAAGGGTGGAGTTCACCAGATGAGAAGAGCATCCTCTCTGCACGAGTCACTGGATAGATATGCTCGCTTATTTGAGTACAGTTCAACCCACGAGGCTAAGTGGCATCAGTGTAAATCTAAGAGCCTAAGACTGACAAGTGAGGATAAGTTTCCGTCTGGCAGACATCGCATGAAATCCTTCACGAGGAGACTATCTCTGTCTGATCTTGAGTCCATATGTCCGCTTCCAAACAAGATTTTGCATGATACCACCAATCTATCGTTGCAAGTTAGAAGTGCTGAGGACTGTCATACTAATGCAGAGAGTAACAGCCTTCAGGACATGAAGTTGATAAGCATTCCCGTGGACATGAAACAAACTGAAGCACCAGACGTTATTGAAGAGGCGGAACTTCAGTATGTCATTGTAGAAAGAGGTAACAATAGTGAAGACAATGAACAATCAGGTTCTTTGGTAACAAGTATTGATAAGGAAACTTCTACTTCAGATGATCTACATGACCACACAATTGAGCAGGTTCCTCAACAAGATCAGGAGATTAGTTCTAAAACCTTGTTTAAGGAGGGTGAACAATCTTTGCTTATAGCTTCGGAGATTTGCTGTCAAGTTAATATGACTGGCCAGACAGAGCTTCCAATTTTACAAGGTGAGTTTACGGGCTTGTTAGTTGTCACCACGCTGCTTATCCAAAGCTGTGGTTTCCCTTTTTATGATACACACTTGATGAAAGCACTATTTGCACGGGACAATTTTACCACCCCTAGACTGGAGTTACTTTCATTGCATAGGATGTCTAATGCCTCAAACGGTATAAATGTATAAGGAAAGCATTCGATAACAAACTTGAGGATTTGACTTTAGCAAAAATCTATTTTGTTCTTTCTCCTGAAATACTTCATTTTGGTCATTCATCAACATCAGCATGATTCATTTGGTTGTGATTGCTTTCTCTAAATTGTATCAGGTACAGAGTTGGGCTGCAGGGCCATTGACGATCACGCATTCGATCATTCTGTCAATCTCGGAACTGCAAACACAATGGTTGATAGCCATTTCATTGGCCTTGGTTCAAATTGTCAGGATGACCCCGAATTCAGTTATGTGAGGGATGTTCTTGACATTTCGGGATTCATTGAGCAGGGGCACATCGGGACATGGCACTCATTAGACCAACCATTGAGTCCTTTGTTGTTCAGGGAATTGGAGGCTTATTTGCGCCCTGAACTCCATCTTTCAGAAGAAGACGTCAGCTGCAACTGTAATCACCGGCTCCTGTTTGATTTAGTGAATGAGTTACTTCTTGAAATCTATGGAAGCTCATTAGCCTACTTCCCAAAGTCCTTTTCGCTCGCTCAACGAGCCCGTCCGCTGCCTAAGGGAAACCGAATTGTTGAGGAAGTCTGGAAAGAAATCGGTTGGTACAGGAACTCAAGGCCAGAGACGATGGATCAATCATTGGATGACATTGTGGGTCGAGACTTTGAAAAAGGTGATGCTTGGATGAGCCTGGCATTGGATTTTGAGGATGTTGCACTTGAACTGGAAGACTTGATTTTTGACCAACTTCTAGATGAGGCAGTGTGCTTTTGATACATAGCTTTTATACCTGATACTGAATCAATGATGTCTTGTAAAGCTGCCTTGAAGGAGTGAGCTACTCTGCTTCAGAGGTTTTGGACAAGAGTTTATACACAGATTTTTTGGTTTTGGGCTTCCTTAAAGTGGGTTTTCTTTTCTTGACAGCTACAGCTTTCCTGGGAGGAAAACTGGAGCCTGGAATCTTACTGATGCTCATCACTCAGTGGCCAAGATCCCGGATTTTCCTCTTTATTTTCAGCCATGTAAGTATCAAATGAGATGGGTAAGTTTTGAGAGTAGAATAGGGAATCTCTAAGTACTTGTGTGCATCCTTTCACACGTTATAAGAAAAATTGGAAATGGAAAATTGCTGCAGCCCTGTAACTGAGGGAGGACGGGCCATGGTCACAAAAGCTTATTTTTGGTGCTTCCACTTGTTTTATTTTGCCGAGTTCCATTTTGTTTAGGACAATGCTAGTGCGAGTGAGGAAAAGTGGAACACCAACATTAAAATGTTGGGATTTTCTTATGCGCAATATACTCAAAAAAAAAAAAAAAAGGTACACAAAAATTGCTACTTGACTTGTACATTTGTAACAGTTCATTAATAATCATAGAAAACAAAAATATGCAATTAATAGTTATTTGCTTAATTGCTTCAAAATTTTGACTATTATACGCAACATACCAACTTTTACAGATTTGTTGGCAATTTCCAATTGCTATTATTTTTCAAAGTTCATTTATTTTTACAATTTTTTTTAAATTTTAATTTTAAACAAAAGTGGATACATAATTGATAATTCCATTTTCCCATTCGTATCTCCTCCAACAGACGACCAAAAAGAAGACTTTAAAACATATGTTTCTCCGAGCCAAAGGCTTTCCCGTCCTGCCAGCTTAGACGGCCGTTTACTCTCTTCTTCTTCTGCTACTACTATTACTACGCAATCTCCTATAATTTATTTCGCGATAGATAACCGACCAATAACGTCTAACGGAAATTCTCAAGAAGACTTGACGGCGATTACGAGATTCTGAGGTTTACTTCTCATCAATTTCTTACCTTTGCCGCGTCTTCTCACTCTTCATTACCTATTGTTTGCTCTATTGCCACCACCTCCGTTTTCTTGTGCCGTTTGTGTAATTTCATTATTTTTTCTTTTTTAGTGTAAAGAAAATGGAAAATCATGGGTGTGGTGCCCGAAGAATTGCAAGGTAGTTATTTATTTTTTTTTTTTGGGGGGGCGGCGTTTAGAAGAAGGTTGAAACGCGTATTCTTGTGCCCAACAATCGTTCGACGAAAAGCCGAACAGAATTTGAACTCATAGTTGAACCTTTGATTTGATGCGCACGAGCATTTCATGTCATTGACAACGTTGAACACAAATCCTTTGAGGGAAATCTTACGTGGGCATACGTTGATATAGACACGGACCGACAAATTATATGAACAGCGTTCGATGCATAATTATAATTGATATCTTATGTTCGAGTAACGTGAACTCAGTGTCAAATTTTCCTAGTGCGTATAATAAAACTCCCTCTTTTAATGCCACATGCGTTCCACATTATTGGATTTGATTGTAGATGCTGTAGTTTTTGAAAATTGAAACAGCAATGGTTTGAAGTAAACTAAAGTCTGCGAGGATTAAATTGCATAAATTTGAGTGATGGAAACACTCGGTGAGGCTACATTGTCTAGTTAAATGGCTCAATTGGTTAACATTTTTATTTTGTTTATTATTATTATTTTTTTATTTTCCTGTTCTATGGGTCCCAAACAATCTACTGTATTTGTAATTTTTATCTCGCGTGCGTGCGTTTTACAGATAACTTGCCTTTTGCTGCTGACATCCAATGAGAGAGGTTATATCCAGATCAAATTCCGATTGCATTTGCTTGGTTAGATGCTTCATCTTACTGTTTTATGGATAGTAAAGCATTTCACTGTAATCTATGCGTGTCATGCCGATACCGTATGTTAAGGGACTAAAAAGTTGCCAACGTCTATATCAGGTTTGTAGTAGCTGTTAATTGTCTTGCGATTGATGGTATGATGATTCTGCTGGGAATTTTTGGTATTTTGGTGTCACTTTAGATAATTAACTGGGGATATCGTACTTCATTGTTGAGTGTAACAATTTGTGACTTTTGTTAATTGACTGACTTGTGGAGTTGTTAGAACTCTGGCTTTTGTTCTACTGAGATTGATGTGAACCGGCGTCTAATTTTCCGGTCACAAATTTGATTTAGAATCTTTTAGTGAATTTACTAATTTGGCATCTCAGCATTTTCTTTCTGTAGATAGATGGCACAACATTGAGCAAAGTATAGATCTGTTGGAAGTAAGGAGCATTTAAGGGATAGGAAAAGAGAAACAGATGTGGCTGTTGCAACATGCAAAACAATTTTGCCACTTAAAGACACTGAGAAGCTCCTCCAAATCGCCATGGATTTTTTCGTCCTTTTTATTGTATTCAGACAATCCTCACATAAAAGCAAAGGCTACCCCTTTACAGGTTTGCCAGTCTAATTGTATCCTTCTCTTTAATGCACTCGTGGCATCTTAGATGTGGTAACCATAAGAGCTTTAAAGTTTGGGAAGTAATGTACAAACAAAGGTTGATGGTACTTAGGCAAGAGAATTTTCACTAGTTGGATGGTATAACTGTCTCTTCCCTTTTTCTACTTGTCCATCATGGTAACAGAGTGGTGGTGTACTGGGGAAATAATGGCAGGAATCCAGGATGAGAGACAGGTGTACTCTGCATGCTAAAGGAGGTGATGGTGGGAATGGCTGTTCAAGCATTCGCCGGAGCCGACATGATCGCCGTGGTAGATCTGATGGTAGGCTTTATTGCAGTTTGATATTGATATCCAACATTTAGGAAGACAGTGAGTCTTGTTACTCCAATCAAGCGAGTTTCTATTATATAATTATGGCTATTTTATTGGACAAAGATACCTTTCTCATCTTCATCATTACGCAGCAGCTTGAATCTTTTTCTTCATAGTATGAAATTTTATTTCCTTAAACCTTTGCATCGATTCAGTGCATCTGATTCTTGTCAATGAGAATTAAGAGCAGTGAATTGAGTGAAATTTTTGAAATAGTTGCGGTTGTGTGCTGTTGTTCACGTGTGGATTTGCTGATGTAGGTGGAGATGGTGGAAGAGGTGGTGATGTGATCTTAAAATGTTCACCTGCAGTATGGGATTTCAGTGGCTTACAACCTCATGCTGTATGTAATTCTTTCTTGTCCACTGCTCTGTAACCTGGTTCCCAGATTTTAGAGAATGAGCATTAGCTTTTGTATCCTGCAGAAAGCAGCAAAAGGGGGTCATGGAGCCTCAAAAAACATGATAGGAACTCGTGGGGAAGACAAGGTTATTTCTTAAGTGTTGTTCTGTTAACCTATGAGTTCATATAGTAGCATCTATTGTTTACCTTTTTAATTGAAAATGAGAGAGCAGTGGGTTATTGAATGACTCTTTCTTTGATAGATTGTCCAAGTACCTGTTGGCACCGTGATTCATCTTTCAAGGGGTGAACTTCCATCCATGGTGCAAACTTGTTCTACGACAAATATGGATCCCTGGGACCTTCCAGGCACTCTAGATACCAACCAAATGGTCTGCGAATCAAAATCTGTCTGTGGAAACCTGAGCGTGGAAGTGGAGTTTGAGTCATCAGATAGCAGCTGTGGCTCAGCAACACAGGGTGGGGGATCTATGGAGGAATCGGTGAGTGCACGAGACAGTAAGGATGGATCAGAAGGTGCTGACTGTGTAAAATATGATGTTGCTGAATTAACACAACCAGGTCAGTGGGTGACTGTTGCCTGTGGAGGGGAGGGTGGGGTAGGTAGCGTGTCTTCTTCAAAGAGGGGTAAACTTAATAAGCCTGGGTCCAGTCAAGGAAATGGCTCTGATCCTGAAATAGAAAATGACAATGAATTGTCCCCTGAAGCTGGCTTGCCTGGTTCTGAGGCTATTCTTGTTCTAGAACTGAAGAGCATAGCCGATGTGGGTCTTGTAGGGATGCCAAATGCTGGTAAAAGTACCCTTCTAGGAGCTATGTCAAGGGCTAAACCCAAGGTTGGCCACTATGCCTTCACTACCCTCAGGCCAAATTTAGGGAAAGTGAACTTTGACGACCTTTCCATCACAGTGGCTGACATTCCAGGACTAATAAAAGGTGCTCATGAGAATCATGGACTTGGGCATGCTTTCCTTCGACACATAGAACGTACAAAAGTTTTGGCTTATGTAATAGACTTGGCTGCTTCATTGGGTGGTGAGAAAGGTATTCCACCATGGGAACAGCTCAGAGATTTACTCTTAGAGCTTGAGCACCATCAAGAGGGTCTATCCACTCGCCCTTCCCTAGTAGTGGCAAATAAGATCGATGAGGCAGGGGCAGAAGAAATGTTTGAAGAGTTTAAAAGAAGGGTGAAGGGCGTTCCTATTTATCCAGTGTGTGCTATCTTGGAGGAAGGAGTACCAGAGCTGAAAGCCGGCCTTAAGATGCTAGTGCACAGTGGAAATTTACAGAGGCTTTGTTTAAGTCAAATCAATTGCTCATAATAAGTTTGCTCGAGATAACTATATCCTTGAAATGTGGTCAAAGTAATCTTGTTGCCAGCCAGCATGGCAATTCGTAGTTGATACATTGATGGGTTTTAGTGAGACAGAAACCTTCCACAAGTTGTTTAAACACGTGAGTTGCTGCTGTTTTTCGGCTGAAGAGTATTGTATGGACCGTTTGCATTTTGAAGCTTCCAAAAGGTCAAGGTTTTTGCCTTTTTTTTTTTTTTTTTATCAATCTATTGTTGTAAGTTTCTCCAATTCTGCCAACTTATGAATTTTTGGTGATGACTGACATGCTTTCCATAAAAAATTGGGCGTGAATGGTCAAAAACATGATCCCTTGCGTTCACAGGTTTCTTTACCTGCCCATGGTGGGAGCCTTCAATTCGTTTTTGTGCTTAATAATTTGCTCGATAATTCAGAAGTGGAATGATCACTTATAAATGAAAAGTACCTGATTGCATATGACCCTATAGCAGCAGGACTCCGAAAGTCTCCTGAAATTATTCCATGGAGTGTCAATCAGTTGGAATTCGAGATGTTTGATCCTTATTATGATGCCGCAAATGGCTTAAAATGGTTGGTACCTCGCAAATGCTTGAACAGGCAGCAAGAAGTGTAGTTTCGCAATTCTCTTGACCCGTCGCTGTATCTCTGCGGAGCGAGGCAATTTGTGAATGCACATAAATATGAAGGAACCAACAATGCTGTTTTTACAGGCCTCTGGGCCGAGTCATTGGGCTCTTGACAAAATGCCTTAGAACTCAAATCTCCTTTGCATAGGCCTATCGCTGATTGGAAACTTTGGAAGGTCAACTGTTTTTCCCGTTCGTACGTTGGAAAGAAGCAAGATGAACCCTGACAAAGCGAGAAGAATGAAAAAGGTCAAAGTTGATGGGGCAAATCACAAGAAAAGCAAATTCTACAACTGGGGGATTGAGATCGTTCAAGGCCCGTTTTGCACTATGCATGAATGTCATAGGCAAGTAGCTGAAGAGAAGGGCATCAGAAGAAAATTGGGAGACTAATATTGGTCACCTAAAAGAAACGATATTGCAAGTAAAGCATCAAAGACAAGATCATGGAAACCTGTCGTTTTGTCTTTGAGACAAAAGTTTTCGGGGCATGTCGTTGTGGATTCCAACTCAAAAGACTGTTATATTTCTAATAATATATGGGACACTATTTTTTATTTAGTGGGGACGGCTATGGATCATATTCATATCCTCCTCTACTTTGTACACATTCATTTCTTTTTTCTTTTGAGACGAAAGGAATGGCTATTTGTAATTTGGAATGTTGTTGGGTGTAGTGCATGGGTTGCGCATCATGTCAAAGGGCGCCGCAGCAAGCATCTCCGATCTTCAAAGCTGCACTCTTCATGCATTCTTGTGTGTCGCCGTTTGATTAGTCACGTCCTAAGATGTTTTATATTATACCTTTGGGTTGATTACTATTGTCATTTTAAGCTAGGACATCACTTTCTTTGATGCTTATCAGGACTTGATATTCCCGGTGTTGATGGATAGAAATTAATGTCATTGTCCATTTGCTACATCTTGGTCTTTTAAATCTCTTTTCTTGGAAGATGACTAAAATTTTCACCATATTAGAGACCCTATAGATTAGCAGCAACCTCCTAGAAAAATTTTCACCATATTGGTCATTTTAAGCTTTAGACATTATGGCCGGTTTCTTGACAGAAGTGAGGGCTACCTGATCTGTGATTTACTTTTTTTCCTCTTCTCTTTTTTTTCAACTTTTTGTTATTATGTTCAACTGATACATCAACAGTCAGTTCCTCACGATGCTACAACTGCCAATGTTTCATGGTCCGTGATTGTCAGACTAGAAAATTTACAAGAGATTTTCTTGTTGTGACGGAGCTCTCAGAATTCAATTTAACTTTTGGTCAATAAACTAGTTATAGCTCTCCCTATTTCGACAACCAACCCAATCTACAAATCAATATCATGCGACTTTTTGTGGTCCATTATTGGGCGATTAGATCAATGCATGGGATGGCGATTAGATCGATATCATGCGACTTTTTGTGGTCCATTACCATTGGCTTATAGGAATGACTGAGCTAACCAAAATTTTAAAAAATAATAATAATAAAAAGGGGCTCATTTTCTGCCCATGCCCAACTGGCAGAAAAGAATACAAACCCAATTCATCATTTTGAACTTAAAATACTTTAAATGGTAGCAGGAACAAACAAGTTTAATACGATACGCCAAGGTAGTGAAAAAAAAAAAAAAAAAGAGAAGGAAAGAAGGAAAAGCAGAACAAATCATTGGATAAACGCCCATTTTTTCAACAGAAAAGAGTGAATAACAATGAAAGGCAAATTCCACCATCGGGGGACACGAAGCATTCAAGGCCCACAGCCATCGAACAAACTACTTTTTTTTATTAAAAAAAAAAGAAGAAAAATTAAAAAAAGAAAAGAAAAAAGTAAACGAATCAGATTTCTATGGCTCTGCGCAAATCAAACGTTGCATCATAACTATGGGAAACAGTATCTTTTTTCTTTTTTTTTTGAATTCTCTACGTTTTATTTCGTATTGCAGCCGCCGTTTACTCCAACAATTTGCAAGTCTTGCTAGTGCTCAGGCGGCGGCTTCCTCCAGTTTTTAAACGATATCAATGATTTTCATCGTGACCTACGCGACACTGATGGCATTTAAAGTCCATTTCCTGGATGCTCGGCTCCCCGTATGAAAAATGACCGAAACCCTTAATAATTAGCCCAACAACTACTTTTTTGAATTTTTCTCATGTGATAATGTGAGTAGACGAAACGATGAATCAGCAACAGGTGATAGGATTACATAATAAATTATTTATCCGCCCGCATCGTTTCGGTGGGATTGGAACAAAAGTTAATGAAAGATTCTCGGGCCATTTAACGTTATTCTAATAATTAACCGAGGTCTCTGTCGAGAATAGAAAAAAAAAAAACGCACGAGAAACAAAGTTCTGGAGCTTTAAATCTCATTTCCCTCAAATTTTGTCCCGAAATACGGGCTTCTGTAAAATTAAGGAGCTTTTTTTTCGATGTAGGAAAAAAAAAAAAACAAACACACCAGTAGGTGCGAAGAATTCTGTAAAACGCAGCAGTTTTTTTTTTTTTTTTTTCTGGAGAGAAATATCGTCAAATTTAATTGCAAACTAAAAAAATAAAAAAAGAGAGAAGGAGAGACACAGGAGAAATTCTAATCAAAATAGTGTAAACTATTCCTTAAACAGTATCCCTGTAATTAAAAACTTATATATATATATATATATATATATAGATAAAATGGCTTGAAAATCTCGAATATATAAATGAAGTCAATACAGGTTGCGTATTGTTACAAGTTTAATTTCTTTTTTTTTTTTTTTGGGAGAGAATTCAAATTTGTACATATTGATCGTCACTTCTCTATGCAAAAAAAATTATATTATCCCCCGAAAAAAACAATATCTTTGTTGCTATATTTTCTGTCTTAGGCTGATCATGATACGAGGCCTGATTGCTACCGTGGTTACAGAAAGAATAACAAATGTGGGCACGAAGTCAAATACAATGACGTAAAGATAAGAAAAAAATTTTAAAAAATTATGATTTTTGGGTTTAATTATGTATGTGGTTTGAAGTTTTGTTCTTGCTTAATCCACAAGGAAATTCAGCCGATAGAACCAATGATTTGGGCTATGTAAGCAAATTTTTTTTTTTTTAAATGTAGATTTGGCCAAGTGTACGGTGGATATCAACTGACATTTAGCCTAAGCCACATTATAAATAGCAGGCAAGGGCCCTGCACGCTGAATAACTCAAGAACAAGAGCTTAGCTCCACAGAAATCTCCTTCTAAGCAGAAAATTTCCCAAATCCATTTTTCTCAAAAAGAAAAAAAAATATATGTCTTGCTGCGGAGGAAACTGTGGCTGTGGCTCTGGCTGCCAGTGCGGTGGTGGCTGCAAGCGGTAACATTCACTTTTCTTGCTTTACGAAGTTTAACCTTCTTTCCTACTCGCACCAAGTTTATGTTCTTGTTACTTTGGGAGAGACCAGAAAGTGGAGACAAAAAGACGTTAACTCTCTGTGTTTTTCTCTGTCTGAAATTCTTTAACTACTTGGTTGGTCACCAAAAAAAAAAAAAAAAATAATAATAATAAAACTTATTTTCTTGGTTTTTCTTATATTAAGATGACCCAATTGCCTAGATTAAGAGTTTCTGATGATTTGATTGTGACCTTTATTATTGTTATTATTTTTTTTTAACGCAGAACTGCCATGTCCGCTGACTTGAGCTTCTCAGAGAGCACCGCAACTCCGACCGTCATTGAGGGGGTTGCACCAGTTAAGATGTAGGCATATCATCACTCTACATATGTGTTATGCCAAAATGAAACAAAAAGCTCGGTGATTTCAGAGGCTTTTTATAATTTACCCATAAACATGTGACTTGAAATAAAGTTCTGAGTTGACAAATAGAACAGAGCATTATAATTGATATGTCTGGTATTGGATGCCTCGAGGATTGATTTATTAATAATTGCTGTATGAAAATTATAGGGTATTCAGCAAAAAATTGACTAATGATGCAGGTTCCATGAGACGTCGACTGAGATGAGCTTTGGTGCTGAGAATGGCTGTAAGTGTGGATCGAGCTGCACCTGTAACCCATGCAACTGCAAGTGATCAGAAAACACATGGGGATGGACCCAACAAAGCAGATGTGCTCTAGAATAAAATCTAATTGTTGGTCTATGTGATAGCTAATAATATGCTTAGTGTAAATAAATCAGCCATGTGTTCTTAACATCCTCTTACAGGATTTCATTCGAAGCTGTTTTATGGCTGCTTTGTGTCCAGTGTCACTGCTTTGTTGGTCTGTGGAGCCTCTATGTATACCAAAACTGGAATTGTACCAATGATCAATATATCTACTGTGTTCTTGCGTTAGCTTCCTTATTCTCATCCATCTTCTCTGTGGGTCACTCTTTCTTTGCCCTCATAAACAATGATTTTGTTTCCTCCCTATGTGGCATCAGAGAGCAATTCAAACACCTCAATCAGCAGTGTCAGATTACTAATCACGGCATATTAATTAATAAACACAAACTTAAGCTATTTTAGAGGAAGCAAGAGAACTTCCACATGCCATTAGGTTATCGCTGACTTTTGGCGATCGCCAAACAATGTCCAAAAAATGCTGCATTTCATACGAGGAGAAGCGACGAAGAACTTGATCTAATAATTGACTCATTCTAATAATAAAGTTAATCGAAAACCTGATTAGCCCAAATTTGGGAAACTAAAAACTCGAAATCTGAAATTTAATATATTTAAAATTTAAAAAATTTAAAATCAATGAACTTAAAATTCGTGTAAACAGACCCGATTGATCCTGTTCTTTTGTCACCGAATTCTAGGGGTCGTTGCAGTGTCCTCCACGCCTAAAGTTTTGGTCAGAAACGGCGCACCTCACTGGAAGATGGGTTCTTTAATCTATTCATTATAAGCTAAGCAAGATTGGACCCGGACAAAATGTATCGGGCTTGATCTTCCTACGTGGTTGGTCCAATGCAAGCCAAAAGTTTTTCCACGTTTAACTCCAGCCTGGCTCAACTCGAGATTTGAATCTAGTCTTCATTTCCAAGCCCAGCCTGCATACACGGACCATACGACAGGTTCTGCAAGCCCGAAATATGGAGCTCGGCTTTTCATTGGCATGTGGAAGATGAACAATCTATGAGTAGTTCAATAGGAGAGAAACTATTTGATTTTAATACCTTGGATGAAAGCTGAGGATGAAATCAAAAACTTTTGAAACTTGATGATATATAAAATCAGAAATCGGAAGTAAGTTCACGGATCAAAATTTGAGTTTGGCCTCCTGATCTTTAACAACGTTGCCATCAGATGTCATTGTCTAAAGATGGAAGAACAGAGACGAAACTCCAACGCAATCTCCCCATGTATCTGTGGTCGTGATAGTGACTTCACAATTTTTAAGTTATCCCAAGATCAGAATTGCACAAACGTGTGTCCCAAGAATCGCCATCATTGGAAATAAGGTCCAAAACTTCTCGATATTCCCAGGGTTAATGGGTTGGATCTTTTCGTACAAAATCTAATCGGAGGAAACCTTTCCGGGTGTCCAGTACTTGCACAGATCTTTCTCTCCTGAATTTTCCTATGCGGATGAGGGCGACCAAAATTCTTTAAAAATTCCATGATTGACGAGCGTCCAAAGAACATCTTTGAGTCGAGAATCCGACAATTTTTAGACGTGGAATGTCACATTTTCTGGGGTGTCCAAAGAACATTGCTTTGACTTTTTACGACGGCGAATATCAGGTTTTTAACGCCGGTAGTGATGTGGGCTCACAAAAGGACAATTATAGTTGATAAGTTGCACAATTGTGATCTCATTTATGTGCGACCACTTCACCTGCTTATACTACTAATGGTATCAATCAATTAATTTAATAATTTTTTCCAGGTATTCAAAACCAATGACTTATGATTCTTCCACGTGTACGGTGGATGCCGGCCCACCTTTGCCTCTACCACACTATAAATTAGCTGCTAAGGTGAGGTCTGCACCCGTAAAATTGTACCGGGGCAAGCTTTCCCAGCGAATGCTTTCATCATTTCCTCTAGTCCAACAAGAATATGTCTTGCAGCGGCGGAAACTGCAACTGCGGCAACGGTGGCAAGGGGTAATTCTTTGTTGGAATTTCACATATATGTCTTAAAATTAAAATTATGACAACTTGATTTGGGGTTGGTTTTTTTTTTTTTTTATGCCGAAATTTAATTTGGAATTGTGACTTATAGATTATATATGACTTTGTGCAATTTGTGTATATACTCGCAGATGCAGCATGTATCCTGACTTGAGTTTCTCGGAGAATTCTGCAACTGAAACTATCATTGCAGGAGTTGCGCCGGTTAAGATGTGCGCATTATTCTGAATGCACACAAATTTCCTGTTTTTTTTTGTGACTATAAAGTCTTTTTATTCGAAAAATAAATTTTAATGTAACCGTAAGATTATTTTTTTTATAACATAAAAAAAAAGACAGATATGGCATAGTGTGGGAGGCTCGGTGCACCCTTTAGAAAGTTCCCTAATTTACTTCAAAAGTCGATCTACCTAGATTTTTCCATCAAAATAAGACATTGGCAAGGCTCTCTTTCCTAGCAACTAAAAAGCTTGAAATTTCAGATCCCATGAGAGGTTGGGAATGAGCTCCTCTGCCGAGAATGGCTGCAAGTGTGGATCGAGCTGCTCCTGTGACCCATGCAGCTGCAAATGACAGAAAATGCATAATGGCCCCAACAAATTCAGTTGCATGCTACGTTCGTTCTAAATATCTATGGTTGGACCGGACCGTGTGTCATACCGGTGCTTGTTGTGAAAAATAATATAAAATAAAATATGGTCATGGTTTCTCATGATTCTGTCATAGGATTTCATTTGCTGTTGTGTTGCATGTGCCTTGCCGTCTCACTGCTTCTGCTTTGTTGATCTCAAAGGCCTTTGTGTATGTATGTCAATTTGGAAGGGTACTCCCGACTTTGAATGGGAATGAAGGGCTATGCCCACTTCTTGTTATATCTGTGCACCATTTTCCACAATAACTGTCAATGACTTTATATTTTGTTCGTCAAGACCCCCCCCCCAAAAAAAAACTACCACTCAGAAGAGCATCATGACTAACCAACATAGCAGATTATAGCTTTGCCAATGAAAATTATTGGCAGGGTCGTAATCCAACAGCCATATCAATTGTCGAGCAAGAAATTAAAAGGTGTGAGAAGCTCAAATATTATACAAAATAGAAACAGACCCTTGACAAAACTGTAAAATTAAAAAAAAAAAAAGAAAAAGAAAAGAAAGGACGATCATATCTTTTAAATGGTATGTGCGACCTTTCTCTTCTCGGTCACAAAACAAGCGAGAGTAAAAAAAAAAAAAAACAAGAATGTGCGCGCTGGTCGTTTTGAGGCAAGGCAGAGTCTCGCGGGCAATTGATCGAACAATTTGCATACCATTTCCATTTCTCAATCGAATTCCCAGTATTCCAAATTTTCTCTGTACACAAACAAGTAATAACTTTCCCGAGAAAAGCTTTGGGCCGAAAGAGGAAGGAGAAGAAGAAGAAGAAGAAGAGAGACCCAAGTGCTTATCTATGAGAATTGAGAAGCTGCCCAGAAGAGAAGTAGTCGGGTATGCGTTCCAGAGCTGGATGGGCGAGGGACACCCCATTCACAGAGGTGACATTTTCCACGCGATTAACCGACTGAGGAAGCTCAAATTGAACAAGCGCGCGCTCGAGGTTAGCCTCCGATTCTTTTGTTTAGTATTAATATTCTTCGATCTGGTTGTCTGATTCAATTGCACGAATACAGTAAAAAAAATAAAATAAAATGAAGGAAGGTAGTAGGGTTCTTATTTGATTTGTTTACGTCATTTTTATGTATTATCACAAGAATATCATCATCATCATTATTCTTATGTCGAAACTGGAAAGTGGGTTCTTTAAGTCTTTGCAGGTACATGTTTGTTTTAATGCTTGAGTGAGTGTGAGTAGGATGCCGAGCACAGGAAAGAAACGAACTTTTATATTTTTAGGCTAGTACTTTACGTGGGTATTTGTTGAGAAAAAGAAGAAGAAAAGCTCAATGTTGAATTACTCATTCATTAGCTGTATGCAGCTTGATTGCAAGCAAGACCTGGCATCATGCAGTCATAGATGGGGTTGTTATTTCTGGTTTTTCTCTTCTTCATGGCATCCAAATGGGAATGTGGAATGATACGTGAGCATGTTGATAGTACCTTTTTCCACAAGGTTTTGTTTGAATGGGTAAGGGCCTCCATCGGTTTTTCTAATGTAAGGAGTCCTATAATGGCTGTGTAGATGCCGCATTCACAGGGACCTTTCAGAAAAAAAGAAAAAGAAGCAGTTTTTTTTTTATAATAACTTGAGTGTAAAAACGCTTGAAAATGTGTAATTTACTATGATTGTGGTAGGTGATGGAATGGGTGATTAGAGAGAGGCCCTACAGGCCAAAGGAGCTTGATTACTCTTATCTACTGGAATTCACGGCTAAAATTCATGGGATACCACATGTAGAGAAACTTTTCTCACGTGTGCCTCCTGAATTCCAGAATGAGTTGCTATATAACAATCTTGTGATTGCTTGCCTGGAGAAAGGTGTCATAAGGCTTTCACTTGACTACATGAAGAAAATGAGGGAGCTTGGTCACCCCATATCACATTTAGTTTTCAACCGCCTTATAATCCTCCATTCCACACCTGGCCAAAGGAAAATGATCCCCAAATTTCTTGCTCAAATGAAAGCCAGTAAGGTGTCTCCTCATGTCTCCACCTACAACATCCTGATGAAAATTAAAGCAAATGACCATGACATAGATGGTTTGGTGAGGGTGTTTAATGAAATGAAGCAATTAAAAGTTGAGCCAAATGAGATATCTTTCTGCATATTAGCCACAGCACATGTGGTGGCAAGATTATATACTGCAGCTGAAGCATATGTTGAAGCTGTAGAGAAGTCCCGGACTGGAGATAATTGGTCAACACTTGATGTTTTGATAATATTGTATGGATATTTGGGAAAGAAAGCAGAGCTAGAGAGAACTTGGGGCATTGTGCAAGAACTCCCCCATGTTAGGTCTAAAAGCTACTTGCTTGCAATTGAAGCATTCGGAAGGATAGGACGAGTCAGTCGAGCTGAAGAGCTTTGGTTAGAGATGAAGTCAATAAAAGGGTTGAACTCAACGGAACACTTCAATTCCATGTTGTTTGTGTATTGCAGACATGGTCTTGTTAAAAAGGCGACAGGGATATTTAGGGAAATGGAAAGCAATGGGTGCAAACCGAATGCCATCACTTTTCGACAACTCGCTTTGGGTTGTTTGAGAACTGAACTAGTGGAGGAAGCATTGAAGACACTTGAGAAGGGAGCAAACTTGACAACAAGCAACAGGGTCAAATGTTCAGCCCCATGGCTGGAAACTACTCTTTCAATCTTGGAGAGCTTTGCAGATAAAGGCGATGTGGTTAACACTGAGAAGTTTTTCGAGGAACTCAGGAAAGCAAAGTATGCAAGGCATACTTTTGTGTACAATACTTTAATAAAGGCTTATGTAAATTCCAAGGTTTATGACCCTAATCTTTTGAGGAGGATGATTTTAGGGGGTGCTAGGCCAGATGCTGAGACCTATAGTCTGATGAAACTTGCTGAGCAGTATTGTACTTGAATTGCGTTGCTACATTGAATATGTTGTATTATACAACTCATTTTTCAACTGCGGAAAAATAAATGTATGGTCTATCAATTTTGTAGGCTAAAAGAAAGAGGTGTTGTGTATTCTCCACATTTCCATCTCTCTCTGTCTATCGCATAATCTACCCTATTTCTTCCAAGTCTCTTCTTTGTACAATTTTAAAGGTATTTTAAGTGCACGATACTTCTACGACCATAGAGTAGTGCACAAAGCCCCTACAGTGTAGAATTCGAGAAAAGTTTAGATGTATGCATTATGTTTTTACAGCTCGAACTTGTAACTCGTGTGAATTATAATGGAATATCATTTTCACAATTATTTTAAGCATTATTGTCGTTGCTGGCAAGAGGCCTCGATACCTCGAGAGATGTTTGGAAAGAGGTAACAAATAATCAGGCGGAACACTTGTAACGGCTCCTAGAACGGATCGGTAACATCAGTGTTAGTTTTATTAAGCACGATGGTCTTTGGTGCTCCTGATGCCCAATAGGATAATAGGATTAGGAGCAATTTTAGCTTCCATTGTTCAGGTGAGATAGTTGAGAAATGTTGCTGCAGTTGCAATACCACCTCCAGTGAAAGCATCTTGTCTTTGCTTTTGTATCGAAGCCCCTGTTAATGCACCCCCAAGCACGGCATTCTTCTGTAATTTTCACAGAGCAAAAGAACCATTCAGGCAAAGTTTCAAGTCAACACTGGATATAAGAGGGTATCACAGTTAGTATTCCTTAAATATCTACTGCCGATGAGTATTCTTACTAAAGCTGCAACACGTTTACAGAAGCATACCCAGTCCCAGTTGCCACGAATCCTCTCCATCCCATATTCCATTCCGACATACACTCTGGCAATAGTTCCATTGTAATCAAATAGAAATTGTTCTGGAGATGGCAACATATACCCAACATGTAAAAAGCAACATGCAACTCTTTTCCCTAAACAGAATCAATAAGTTAACCCGTGCAAAAAAATCACATTCTTACCCCAGTAAGCAGCACCTTCTCTGCACATCTTTTTCAGCTGCAACAACGGCTCTTCCATCGTCAGGACAACAAAGAAGGATTACATATTCACGCGTAACCTCCCCCCCCCCTTTTAATTGTAAAAGGAATTGACTACCACATTCGAATTAAAATTTCAGGCATATTCAATATGCCCACGCCGGGTTTGAAATGACTACTTTATTAACATTTTTGTTCATACTGAAGCAGCAAGGGAAAAACATTAGTAACATGAACTGTTTAAACAAGAGCTGAGCGAAATGACCACATATGCCAAACATAAACCATCGCGAGACTCAGTCTTTAGCCTCTATTTAAAAGTATTTTTTTTTTTATAAAAATTTTAGACATAATAGTCACTGTTTAGCAGTTGATAAGGGATTGAGAAATTAGGACATGAAAGTGTTGAATTACCAAAGAGTCAGACAACACAATTACTTCACTCTTGGGGATACGAGGAATGTCGTAGGATTGCTTTTGGAAAAAAGTTACAAAATACACGGATATATGGGTATAGATTAACATATTATTTATAGTTGTCACAATTTTTTATATGATTGTGATGACAAGCTTTTTCTCTCTATGACGAGTCTTTCTAGCCCCCCAAGTGATTGTACATGGAATTATTGGTAAGCAAGATCAAATCTCCTTAGTTTACTTGCGATGAGGACACTCTATAATTCCTTCATTATTGGAGGATGGCAGGAAAGGTTATGAGATTTCTTCCTGGCATAGACGTTTGCGCATATAAACCAATAATTGCTTCATATTTACTCCTAATATTGCCTTTTTTGTTTGAAGGAACTGTACTTTTGATGGTCCCCCGAAAATCAACAGGTGATAAAGGCCCGGTCCAATATGTATCGTCGAATCAAAACGACGTAGTTGAAGGAATTCGAGCACCATCGGCTAGATTGGCGTTTCAGTGCGTCTCCTCTTATATTAATTTAATTTTGAACTTTTATATTAATTTACTTTGATAAGAATAAATTTAAATATTTAAACGCAAACTGATAATTTCTTTAATAAGAATCCTACTAGTCCAAGGATTCCCTCTCGGATATAATATAAGAAAGAGCGGGGTCAGGACAAAACTGTAGTCTTAGTCGTGGAGTTGCATAAGCGCCCCAGACAACGGTTTTGCCCTAACGGCAATTCCCTTCACTTAAAACACTACTACTCTCTAACGAGCACGAAAAAGGGTGCCACGAACAACCCGTTGCTGAGAATCGGGGGTCAGTTACTAATGGACAAAAAGATGATAGGAACGACAATGGACGTTGTTATGTCGGAAGAAGATCAAGCCCGAATGGCCAACAGGTTTAAGCACCTTCAAATTCGCGACAGGTTTGTTCCTTTTTCGTGGCTTTTCTTTCCGAACTTTTTTTCTTCTTCTTCCTTTTCCATTTATCTGAGTAGGGGTTTCAGTTGAATTGAATCAGGTTGGTTAATGGGCAAAAGGAACCTTTTTTTTTTCCTTCCTGTTTAAAACCCGCAATGGGATTTAGTATTGGCTACATTGGGTCTCCGTCACTAAAAAGAATGACTTTTGATGATTGATTATTGGGTTATTTCGGGCTGCTTCGATACAAGGAGTCTGGGGAAGGATATGATGTACGCAGACTTAATTTTCTTTTTATATAGAGATTGTTTCTGTCACTCGAACCTTACCATTACGCCAAGCCTTGATCGGCCAGTCTGTTTTGGCCTCTTAAATCAGAATTTCTGAGTTTAGAGGTAATCCTTTTGCAAAAGAGGAGGAAGGGGAACATAGATGCCTGCCGACATTGGTGAGGCAGTTGGATGAGTTATTTCGTACTTCCAGGCATCGATTTAAGGTTTTATGGAACGCAAAGTTGTGGTGTGCGCTTTGTGGCTCTTGCGGGTTATATACAGAATCACCAGGTTTTCTTTGAGACAAATGATGCATGCATGTTGCATTTTGGTACTTCTTTTGTTTGTGATTCATTTGGGAGATACTCTATACTCTGTGTGAAATTAGACATAAGCAGTTAGGCCACTTGGATTTCTCTCATAAGATTGAGGTGCTTATTTGTGTTTAGCTTTGCATCTTCATTCTTATTTATGTGGCTGCACTTTCTGCACCAGTTGGCTCATTGTCACTTGATTGGTATTGTATGGGTAACATTATTTGTGTGTAGCCAGAATAATGTTTTCCCTAAAGCCAAAGCTTGCATAGGATGCTTTGGCAACTGCATTACAAACAATCATTCCCTTTGTCTTTTTGTTAATCCCTTGTAATTTGGATAGTGTTTAGAGTGTTTGAAGGGTCCCTATCATACTACTTCTCTCTCCCCCAGACCCCCCTCTCCCACACACACGGACAGGCTCATAGCTTGCAGAGATTACAGACATGTGACCCAGAAGACTAGTTTTAAGGAAAAGTTGCTCTAAAAATGGTTCTGCCCTCTGGCATTGTTGTGCTTTGCTACTGGTTTCAGTTATTGGATAATCTCAATTAATGCAGGAAGTCATTGGTATCATATCTGTCGGTAAGCTCTATCCCGTTGATGTGATTGTGTGTAGCTTTTGATGATAGCATCTGAACTGATAACTTGGTTGCCTCTTGATGTAAGATTATGGATTGGATTCCATTGTCATTTTGAACTTAATTTTTTTTTCCTGCAGTTTGAGGATGTATAATTCACTTGTCGAAAGATGCTTCACCGACCGTGTTGACTACTTTTCTCGCAAAACTCTTCAGAAACAAGAGGAGACTTGTGTGATGAGATGTGCTGGGAAGTTCTTGAAGCATTCGATGCGTGTTGGAATGAGGTTTGCCGAGCTTAATCAAGGAGCTGCTCAGAGTACTTAAACAACTACAGATTGGGTCACAAAGTACAAAATAATAATAATTAAAAAAACCAAAAAAAAAAATCCATTTTTGGCCGCTGTAGAACTTGTTTTAGACAAACAAGAGTTGTTTTTTCTGTTGTTTTTCAACAATTTTATGGCCAACGGGAAATAAGACAGCAATAAAGGGATTTATAATTGTTGTTTACACATCTATATCTATTACTAATATGAAGCACAATGATTACCTATTCCTTTGGAAATTGAAGATCCATATGACATCGAGTGTCCACTTATATTTTACTCTGAAGCAAAAAAAATGAATGGAATAGATCTCCTGAAATTAGTTAGCCTGCTATTGAACACATACGCACATTGTAAAGCCCTCCCTCCCAGCATATCAGAAATAGACTGAACTGAGGCAGTTGAGAATTCGTTTATATGGCGACCATGTTGAAATGCTCATTTCCTTCAAAATAATCATCCATGTAAGATATTATTTTTAGGCCAAGCATGAGCCCCTAATTAAAATTTAAGTCAAATAGTTGTACAGCAAGCACAGTAAAACTGCCTTATTATTTATTAAGGCTTCTCGGAACATGCATTCACACACTGCACCGGACGCAGCCAGCGTATATCGACAGCCACATCTAGCATCAGAACCCGGCGTGAATCATCAGAGTCACTAGCATCAGAATAAGAAGCTGATTTTTCCTTCCTGCTCTTTTGCTTGCGCTGGCTATGGGAATCCTCATATGCATCTGAATCAGAATTATCAGAATATCGATGACTTCACCTCTTCCTTTTCTCCATCCCGCTCTTCCTCTTACGGTGTTTCCATTCCTCCTCTTTACCAGAGGATTCATCCTTCTTCCTCCTTCTTTCTTCATCTTCATCCTCCGAATCGTCACTTCCCCTCTTCTTACTCCTCCTTTTCTTTGGCCTTCCTCTCTTCTCTCTATGATGGGAATCATAATCAGACACATCTTCATCAGAGGCCTCCTTCCTCTTTCTAGATGACCTGCCCTCGCTAATAGTCTTCTCACCATACCCTTCAGCAATGATGCTCTCCATCTCCGAAGCAACCTCAGAATCCGAGATCTCATGTCTCATCCTCCACTTCCTCGCTCTCCTTGCTCTCAACAGCATTTTTTCCCTTTACCCTTTATCTTATCCAACCCAGACAACACTGCAGCCTCAATTGCTTCTGGGTCTTTCTCCTTATTATCATCCTTACCACTCAACAAGTTCCTACATTGGAAAGAAAGGTGGCGAACGCGACCACATCTCTTACAAGCACCACAAGCTTCATGAGCATTAGAACCAGTGATGCGAGCAAGAGCTAGAAGTTCCCGAAAACTCTGATATGCATTCTCAGTGTCAGGCTCAGCAGCAGGCGACTTCTGCCGGGATGATGTTTTGGAGTCATCCATGGTGGGCGCACATGGGTCATAGCCAATTGTACTCTGCCAAATACCGTGGGTTTGGAGGGCAGCACTGCCATGCACCCTATTGTTTGCAGGCGCGCGAACCCTCCCAGCTGTAGCCGGCATCTTGAACCAACTGTTACAACAGGAAAATTAGCTTTAGTCAGTTGTTTCCTAATTAACCCAAAACAATAAGAGATTCATAACTCAGATTCTAATTCATAAAGCTCTCAATTTTCATCCTAAAAATAAAATTAAATTGGAAACTACACGGGTATCGCTACTAAAAACGAAAGAATTCAAAATAATCCTCATCATTTTCTTCTGAATATGGCGATTAAATTTTCCCTTAAAAAAGCCTAATTCGAGAACTCAAGATCTAAGGGTTTGCTCATAGACTATTAGAAGCCGAAAACCCAACACCCCCCCCCCCCAAAAAAAACCCAAAAATTGTAACAAAAATCCACCAACGTATGAAACAAAGAAACAAACAAATGTAGTTATCAATTCACCTTAATTAAATAAATTATAAAAAAAAGAGAGAGAGAGAGAGAGAGAGAGACACACACACACACACACAAAAATTCTAGAATTTTTCACGTCGGTTAGCTCCGGATATTTATTAAAGAAAAAAAAAATTTAGTTTACCCTCAACGAGGATAGCAGCATATCGATGTCGGTTGAAAACCGGCATGAATCGGTGCATTTCGTGGTGGTAATAACGGCGTCGTATCGAGTGGATTCTAAACAGAATTTCTTTCAAGAGACGCGAACGTGGTTTTTAGGGGCATTCTATGACCCGCAACATTTATAAGTGGAAGTGTTAGACAGTTAAAAGATGAAACTAATTATATCTTTCTTGAGATATCATAATAATTAAATATTTTTATTTTTATTTTTATAATATCTTGTTATAATATATATATATATATATATATATATATATAAATTAAAAAAATAACCCAACTAATTATAAACTAAATACGCATTTAAAATGTAATGATTTTATACGATTGCAAATTACTATAGTTTATATAGTTAATATAACATCAATAATTCATTAATAAAAAGATGCTCACTAAAGAAATGAATATTTATTGCAATTTTATTATTTCTTTCGATTTAACTCCATAAATTAGAAAAATAAAATTGTCGAGAATTCAATCAATTTAAAAATGTATCACATGATAGACTTTAACACTCCTTCGTGTCAAGCACACGGGATCTAAAACTTTTAACACTTCCCTATCTATAGAAACTTAAAACTCAATACGAAGGATGAGAAATATGATTTTTTTTTTTAAAAAAAAGTATAGAAAATAAAATAATTATATAAATAGTTTTATTTGTTTGGCTTTAAAAAAAAAAAAAAGAAGAAAGAAAACGAGGGAATAAATAATCGAGAGATGCTTTAGGATTCACCTTCTCATATGATATCAGTAAGTTGTGAGAAAACTCCAGATTTTAACATGACATTACGTTCTCTTCTTCTTTGATTTAAAATAAATAAATAAATAATAGCAATACGAACACATGCATATATTTTCTTTACTTCCTACTGTCTCAGGTTTTTCAAAACAAGAAAAATAATTATTTTTTTAATATTTTTTCTATCCGTATCAATTCTACTACATCCGGACAAGCATTGGGGAAATTGGCTAACTTTTTTTTTTTTTCGTTTAATTTTTACGAGTGTTACAGTTAAAACCACGAGTACACAGCGAAAACAGCCCGAAGTGCCCCCCTGTTCTAATCGTGGAGAATTGGTCCCGGCCGAAGAACACAACAAAAAGATGCAAATCCTTGGCCTACACGTTACGATGCCTAAAAACAAACTGATACAGGCTTTTTATTTTTAACAAATGTCCCCCTTTTCCCTCAATTTTTTAGAATAATGAGAATTAGTATTGTTTTGTTTTTGGATATTAATTCTCATTTGCCACCAGAAACGTTGCACATAATTGTCTAGTACGGGACACATTTTAGTAAAATCAAGAATTTTTCTTTTTTTTTTTTTGGCTGATTAACTTCGATTAACATTCAATTTTTTTGAAACCTTAATTCCGAAAAATACTTCAACACCTCCCATTGATTAGTGGCATCCGGCAGCTACTAGCCCATCGAGAGTTTCCTTAATTAATTGCTTGGCTGGCCGGCCGAGCAATTAATGGCCGTCTCAAAAAACTAAACAAAATGGAAGAGCTTTCCCGTACGGCTACAATAGACCTAGAGCCATGCCTCGCTGCACCCCTCCACGATTCCCTTGACCAGAATTACAACCGACGTCGCTGCCGGCGCCGTGGCTGCTCACACCATCACCTCCTTTCCTTCCTCCTCCCCCTCACCATCATCAGAATCATTTTACTCATCACCATCACAGCAGCGGTACTACTTATCAGATGTGGGTAATAACGGTCGGTGGACTCGTCGCCTTCATAATATTATGCAGCGTCTTCATGTTGCGCGGCGGCCGCTATATTCGCCAGACCCACCCGACCGCCAACGGAAACGAAAGTGACAATCGCGACGACGTTGAATTTTCTGGGACGACAATTCAAGATCAAGAAGAAACGACACGGCGTACCCGGGGAGGGACCAGCTCGAAGGAAATATCATTGCCGCCGGTTGTTTATCATAAACGGACCATGAGTGCGAACTGTGCCGTTTGCTTGGAGTGTTTGGCAGATGGAGACGAGTGTCGGGTCATCCCGGCTTGCAACCATGTATATCATCCGGCATGCATCGATCGGTGGCTTGAAAATAACACGAAATGCCCACTTTGTCGCAGTTATGTCTGGAAGAAAGCATAAAGGAATATCGGCTTCAAGAAGACGATTTTCAGGTTTTTTCTTTCTTTATTTTTTTTTTCTCTTTTTAATTTCAGATAATCATGCTATTCTCATCCAAGAATATGAAATCATGTTTTTTAATTAATTCTATTGAAATAAGAACTTAGAGACCTTCTGTCTTCTGTCTGCCTCGAATCAGTTTGAAATAGTGGTGGAGCTGGCAATAGCCGCCAAAGCCCACTGCTTCTATGTACGGCAGTGGGCGCTGAACTCCGACAGCACGGCAGGAGATGAGGCCCAAAAGCCTCCTTTTGATGTTTTGTAATAATTGAAGGATAATGTTAAATATCACGGACAATTTTTTTAACACATCACAAAATATTATTTTTATTGAGATGAATAGTTTTTTAATATCTTATTAAATTGCTTTATTGGTGAAAAATAATTCAGTTTAATAAAAGTTTTGTTTGTGATATTTAGCATTATTTATGATTAAAAATGGATGCACGACTCTTGGGAATTCGTAATTTCTTTTTTCATGAAATCTTGAGGTTAGGACATCGGTACGAGTTTGAGTGGGATCCGCAAATAATACAATAATTTCAAAAAAGGTTATAAAATTTGAACCCAAAAAAAAAAAAAAAAGAAGGGAAATTGGAAAGTCTTGACCATGTATTTGACGCGCATACGCGTATCATTGGCTAAAATTCGACATTTCTTCTAGGATTTGATGTCTTGGCAGTCCGAATCCGATTCAAACACCAAATATCATAAGGTCTATATATAATTACGCAGGCACATATCGTCTCCCCCAAAACTTTCTTATGATAAGTTTAATCCATCGCTATCTTTCTTCTTTTGATTCTTGACGCTCGACATGAACCCAGTAACTTACGCGTTGTTATCTGAAGTTCCCATGGAGCTACTTGTACTGGCCATATTAGTACTTCTAATGTACCTTTTGCTATGGAGGCTAAAACCCTGCTATTTCGACTCTTCTACTGAAGACCGCCAAGAACCAGATATTGAGATAGGGCTGCCAAACAATCACGGTAGACAGCAGCAACCACGACCACGACCACTACCGCGACCGCGAACACAAGACGAAGGGATGCCATCGTGGTCGGACGTTAAGTTCAAAAGGGATGATGATAAAGTAGAAACATCTTTCAAAGATTGCGCTATTTGCTTGAACGATTTCGGGGATGGAGATGAGTGTAGGGTTCTCTCCAAGTGCGAACATATGTTCCACGAACTATGCATGAACGAGTGGCTCAGGAGGGACGCACGTTGCCCGCTTTGTCGAAGTTCTGCTTATAGTCCCGAATAGAGATGATGGGGTCACGGAATTGGAAACCAAGAATTTCCAATTGATCATACCAGTGGTTCTTTGAACAAAATTCAATTGATTGGCGTCGCTTTCCTGCATTTTATCGAGATACGTAATGCAATGTAAAGGACTGTGATTATTTGCCCACATTTGTACATGCGAACAGATATGTATATCTTACTTTCTGGATTACATTGTATTGTCCCTCAACTCTATGATTGAAATGCGCGATCCCATATATGGATATAATAGATCGCATGAGTTCATTGAATATTGTAGAGTTATCTAATGCTTTCTATAATACTTGTTTTCTTTTTTTTTTTTTTTTAATCCTCTCATAGGAAGCATTAAAGGAGTTAAAAAAAAAAAAAAAACAAGTAGATTCTTTTAATTTTTTATCTAAAATTTTTTCAATTCAATTTATTTATTATTTCTATTTTTTGTATAAAAAGTTTGAATACGAAATTAAAAAAAAAAATCGCTTGTATTTTTTGTAACATATTTATGTAGTTAAAAGTATTTTTTAAAAAAATTTAAAATATTTTAAATGTTAATTTTAAAAATAAAAATATAAAATTTATAAAAATAAGAGAGAATTTCGCAAACTGCCGCCTAATAAACTAAAAAATGAAGCCCACTTGTACTTTGCACAATTTTCCTTTACAAGTGCAATCATATGCACCATTTGGCTTGCATGCATCCTGGCTGAAGAAGGTCAGACATTTGCTCTCTTCGTCGTGGTTCTGTTCGTGGGTTTCATGCATCCTGGCTGAAGAAGGTCAGACATTTGCCCTCCTCATCGTGGTTCTGTTCGTGGGTTTCATAGACATTTGCATGATCAGATTCTTCAAAATGGAGGTTTTAGCCTTTTAGAGAGAGTCCAAGCGCCGAAGGACGCCATGCCTTTCTTTTTCTCGTTTGGTTTTGACAAAAAATTGTTGTCTCTTGACAGTTCAGAGTCTTATTTTATGAAGAATGTAGCATAGCTCTGCCCAAAAAAAAAAAAAACAAAAAAGGGCCTAGAAAGAGAATTGACAGAAAAAAAATAAAAATAAAAATAAAAATAAATAAATAAATAAATAATATATATATATATATATAAAGAGAATGAATGATAAAAGCAAAAAAAATATTGATTAATTCTATCAAATTTTAGAAAATCAAACAATAAATGGAGAAAACTTCATTTTGATAGTTTTTCAACTTTTTCTATTTTTTTTTTCGGTTTAACGATACTTTTAACATCTTGACTAAATAATAATAATAATAATAACAATAACCAAACAACTTTTTTTTATTTTAAAAATAACCCAAAAAAAAAAAACTAGAAAACACCAACTATAAATAACAAGTCTTGAATAAACGGTGAGATAGTGCCTATTCTTTGCCTGGGGCCCACCATTTCTTTCATAGTTTTTTTTTTTTTTTTTCAAGTCAACCAGTCAAAAACCTACAAATTGGCTAAACATTCATTTCATGTCAAACCCAACAGATCCGTACCTGAGCTGTGCCAACCCGACCCATTCGGACCCGACAGCAGCCACGCCGCCGATCCCTTCCGAACCGGCACCGTAACCGGACCACTTACCGCCTCTGCGCCAGTGGCAAAAGCGGAGATAATCTACACGCTGTTATGCAAACCAGCTCAGCAAATGGGACAAAGACTGGGGCACCGAGTCGAGCGCAGAGAAAAGGACCGGAGGCGGGTAAGAATGACACGACGAGTTGGTTGCCGACGGGATGGATAGTCGAAGACAGAGTTCGGAGCTCCGGTGCAACGGCGGGTACCAAAGACAAGGTTAGTGTTAGGTATTCTGCTACGAATTTTCACAGAATTTGGATTCTCCTTTTCTGTTGGATCTTACATGGCTTGTCTGGATGCTGGAGTTGTTGACAACTTTTCTGGTTTAAATTAGAGTTTGCTTGAACTTTAAGATTGATTGGTTTAGATTTTTCTTTTTTTTTTTTTCTCTACTAATGTAATTCTATATGGGTTTTGGAAATAATGAAGCCGACATGGGTTTAGCCTCTAGATAATGATGGTTTTTAATGCAAAAAAACACCTTTAATCTTGATTTCTTCTCCTGAAGCAACTTCGAGATTATTTGTGTGATAATCAATCCTCTCCAGGGCTATTTACAATGCTAAACTTCCTCTGTTTTGTGATGCTTTTTCGTTGGCATTTGAATCCATCTAGTTTTAACTAGCCTTGCTCAGTTGTTTTATTAAGGTAGCCATTTGCTTCCTGTATTCACTCATTTTGTGATTCACTCATTTTGTGAATAACAAAGAAATCAAATGCCTGGAGCTTTTTGCTCCTGAAGATGGGTTTCAAAGTTATGAACCTACGGGCTGCAGTTTCTTTGTGAAAATATGACAGTGACTGATACGTGTTTTGTTTTGAAGTGGATGCATTCTGTTTCTGAGCAATTATTGAAATAGAAAATGGGTTTTTGCTTGTCATTGCTTTGTTTGAATTGGTTTGATATCAAAGTTCATCTATGTTGATAAATTGTGATCTTCGTTTGGGGAATGAGAACTTATGAGTTGGTGAGTGAATAGCCTAGATTTCTCATATAATGTATTCCTTTGTATGTGTCTGTTTTGTTGGAATATAAGGACAACTGCAGATGGACATTCTTTTTTTATATAACAATGAATCCCACAGAAATTGTGGATTTTTTCTCTCCTTCAATTTTCATATATTTCAGCCCTTCCTGTTAAAACTTAGAAGCATGTTATTGCTCTCTATATTTTACGCCTGTCTCAACAAATGAATTGATTGGAGAGGTTGAAGAAAGTCATATTTTTATTTTCCTTTTGTCTTGGAATTTTTTCTTGTGCTGCCTCTGCCAATTGTGCAGAAAGTTGGGTCGATTGAATGTCCACTTGAATACAGAAGATTGACAATTGTTTGGGATGTGGAAACTTTATAGGCATAAATAGGCAATACGAGCACATTGGAGAGAGAGATACATTGTGGGAGGGTTTTGTTTCATTTTTGGTTTTGTATGCTGGAGTTAGTGTCTTGTATTTGTTGCCTTCTTTCAACACCTGCTAAGTTGAATAAGCCTTTCACCATACAGCTGGGGAGTTTGTCATGCCTTGGCCTCATCATCTATCTCCTTAGCCATGAAAATGATTACCTTGATATTTCTTTTTCTCAGATGTAGTATTTTGACCAGGCCCTATAGAAGGCTCTGAGCTTTATTGTTTCTTTCTAACACCATATATAGTGGGAAGAAAATTGAGAGTAGTATTTGTATTCAATTTGTCAGAGCGCTAATGAAATTATTGTGTCAGTTGTTCTTAGTAAATTCTTTTAACAGCCTTGGGATAACATCCACAGATTTTCACTTTGAAGTTTGAAATAGCAGTTGCATATTACTTCATTCTACGTTGTGGTTTCAAACAAGAGTAGTCCAAGGATAACAACCAACAAAAAAGAGAAAGGGAAGACTCCATTTATGTCAAGTCATCAAACAAGGTGGCGATTGCTTCCTTGTTGTGGAATTTCAAACATTGTAAATGGGTTTTTGTACCGTGCAGTATTACATTGATCCAGCATCAGGCCGTCGATTCAGGACCAAGGTAGATGTTCTATATTATCTGGAAACGGGAACCATAAGGAAGAAAGCAAAAGCAACAGATAATTCTGAAGGTGACATTAATGTGAGAAACAAACCTCTGTTTGGATGAAGCATTACTATCCCCTTTCCGATTTTTCTCCTAACTTCATCTTCTTCTACTTGTTTATTTATTCGTTCTTCTCTGAAGATTAATTTTGATTGTTTCTGTAGTCTTCAAAGGGTTCAGGAATTCAAAGAAACAAGAAGCCTGCAGTGGCCACAAACAGTCCGGTGTTAGATTTCGATTTTGCTCATCCACCAGATAGTGCTGTGTGGGTTCTTTCAGATGCTGATGAAGATATATGGACTCCCTTCATTGGTGGTAAAAGGGTGCCTGCACATGAGAAGCAAAAATGGGCTGATGCGTTTGCATCTCTAAACACCGCGTATTATGGTGAAAAAAAGTCTTGAGGGCATATGAAGATGAAGTAGCGCCGACCAATGTATAATCATCAGGTTTGAAACAACTAGTATTGAGGGTTCACGGTTTCATCATACTCATAGGCCAACGAGAGATCCTCTTGCACCGAAATTTTTAATATTCTTTTGCTCATCAGGGTTTTCTTGGACTACCCAGACAATATGCCAATAGAACAGCCCTTCAGAAAAATTTGCCATCATTTTGTACGGGGAGCTGTAATCTCTTTTCAGATGGCCTATTGATTTTCCGGGCTTGAGTTTGGCCTCTTTTCCTTCGTCTCTACTTCTTCAGGTCTAGCTCAGTGACTTTTTTACTCGAAACATGAGATACATCGAATGAGGTTTGTATGCGGGGTTGTGAGTTTAACGCATACGGTCTCCGTTTACTTCTCATGCCCAGTCTTACCGAAGGCCATACATAACATTAACAAGGGATCCATCATTTGTGTGCGTGCGCATCTTGCGCTATCTTCCGGTAGGCGTCGGGCAACTGTTGCAGCGGGAAGCTCTCCGCCTCCTCTTGTGACCAAAGCGAAAAATCTCGGTGGGTTTTTAAAAAAATGTCCTCGACGTTGATAAATAATTTTTTCTTTTAATCTAAATTTTATTTTTTCAATCTAACGAATGTGATTAGCCATAAGTGGTGTGTATTTTCCAACCTGTGTATGATTTTTTTTATTTAAATAAAAAGAAAAATACAGAGGGGCAATATGGTCATAGCCGAAAACTTGTGCTCCACTCACTTGCCTTCGATCGCAACGCCCACTCTCTCTTCCTATGTAAAATAACAATAATAATAATTATTATTATTATTATATAATATATATAAAAAAAAGTCAGTACAGCAGCGTGGCCAAGCAAAAATCTGTGATTCATCGGCGCTAAGTTGTTCTCGATTCCCTCGGTGGCCATGGCTAGAAAGTTCTTCGTCGGCGGCAACTGGAAATGCGTACGGTCTCCCTCCCGTTCACAACCTTTTCATCTCGGTTACCCCGCCTCGGCTTTACTTGTTGCTTATCTATTGGACTCTTTGTCTGTTTCTATTAGACCTAGCCCTTTTTTTTGGTTTTTTCAACTCAATTTATGTGCTAGTTATAGTTTTGAGCTTTAATTGGTAAAGCTTTTATTTATTTATTTATTTATTTTGATTTGGTGGTGTCATAGAATGGGACAAACGAGGAAGTGAAGAAGATTGTGACCACTTTGAACGAAGATGAGGTTCCATCCGAGGATGTCGTAGGTAAGTGTTTTGTTTTGTTTTGTTTTTTTTTTCATTATGAGAATGTTGTGTTAAAGCCTTTCTCTCTGCGCGTTTGGAATTCAGTTTTGCTTGTACTGGGTTTTCATTGAATTGAGAATAGTCAACGTTGTTGAATTCTTGACTTATGGATGGGATTTTTATTTTTATTTTTGGGATTTCTTGTTTTCCTTGTTGCATTGATGGCATGGATGGCTTTCCTTTTATTGCAGAGGTTGTTGTGAGCCCTCCATATGTTTTTCTTCCCAAGGTAAAGAGCTTGTTGCGGTCAGACTTTCATGTTGCCGCACAAAACTGTTGGGTTCGCAAAGGTGGTGCTTTTACTGGAGAAGTTAGGTATATATATATATATATTTTTTGGCATGATTTGTCCATGTGTCATTGAGAGCATTTATGATTTGCTGTCTAAATACACTGGCCTGAGTGAACGGTCGTGCTCTGTGATCAACTGTTAGTTTACAAACGCTAATTGAGACTTGAGAGACTGTAAGTGGTTTTGTTCTTTACTTCAGTTCATGGGGTTCAAGCTTTACGCATTCCTGTAGTCACCCATCTCATTTCTGTTCTGCATGGTTTCTCATATAAAATAGGCAGGATTGGTCTACTTGTGTTTTGGAGATATTGTGATAGGTCTCATAATATATAAAAAAGGTGGATGTATAATAAATGAGAGACTAAGATTTTGTAAATTGTCAACTCAAGTTACTGTGTTGTTGACTAGTTCCGAGTGGATCTCACTTGGGAGAAGATAAAAAAAAAACTTTGAGACTTTTATGCTCCTTTATGTGAGTTCCTCTTGTGAAGTTGAGGTGTCTTTTGCATGCAGTGCTGAGATGCTTGTGAATTTGAGTGTTCCATGGGTCATTCTTGGCCATTCAGAGCGAAGATCTCTTTTAAATGAGTCCAATGAGGTGAGCAATGTCACATACATTACGATAGACATATGGTTTTTTCCATTCACATATTTCTGGTGCCATCCATCATATGCAGTATTTATTGTATGTGATGCTTATCTATGTAGTTTGTTGGAGAAAAAGTTGCCTATGCTCTTTCTCAAGGCTTAAAGGTGATTGCTTGTATTGGTGAGACGCTGGAGCAGAGAGAGTCAGGATCTACGGTTGCTGTTGTTGCTGCACAAACAAAAGCGATTGCAGGTTACATCACTTACAGCAAATTTTCTAATTTTAAGACCTTGATGCCTGAGAATATTTGGTTATGCTCTCACTCAGGGGTCACATACTTAGTAAATGTGATTAGTTTTACACTCAAAATCTTAGGAAACTGGATTTCTTATTTAATGGATATTTTTTTTGGATATTCTATCAAAAATGTTGTTGGTAAATACTTGATGTGGAGCACCATGTAAATTATGAGCTGTTTTGTGCCCTTGTGTTCCTGTTTTGATTGTTGCACTCACATATTTGATTAATTATCACTTATTTCTCCTCTGCAGATAAAGTTTCAGATTGGGCACGAGTTGTCTTGGCTTATGAGCCTGTTTGGGCCATTGGTACAGGAAAGGTCGCAACACCTGCTCAGGCTCAAGAAGTAAGTGTGGGGTTAATTCAGTTTGATTGGTATTGCTCTGGGATCTCTATGTAGTTTCCAATGTATCTCATTATCCTAATTCTGTAAATTTTGTGCACATTGATGTTTCTTTTTGAGTTCTAGTATGTGTGGGTTGTGAGAAAGTGCCTGTGGAGCTGTCCATGGGGAAATCCTGGTGGGTTGTAACAACCATGATTTGTAGAGTGTAAAACAATGTTCTGGTATCATGTCTATGGTTTACAAATCAACAGATAATACATTTGTGAAGTGTATATACATATATCTACAACTATCCATCTATCTGTATATATAAACCTTTCCATTCATGTGGCTTCACTGCTGCTCTCTCGTGGACCCAAAGCACACATTTGCTTTTCTAATCTGTGACAAAAGATTATGCATCTGATTTGCATTATATTCTTTTACCAACATTTGGTTGATATATTTGACAGGTCCACAATGAATTGAGGAAATGGCTTCATGACAATGTCGGTGCTGATGTGGCAGCATCCATTAGAATTATCTACGGAGGTTTTTATTTTTTTGGCTTTTTTTATTTTTTCTAAATTGTTGCTCTCCTAATTTCACGATATGGAAACTTTAGTTCTCTTTTCACATTTCTTGGTCCACTGTTAACAAATTACACCGCAGGTTCTGTAAACGGAGCAAATTGCAAAGAGTTGGCAGCGCAACCAGATGTCGATGGATTTTTGGTTGGTGGAGCTTCCTTAAAGGTTTGTCACGCTCTTAATATAATCAATTGGTTTCTGTTCGCCCTTACCTCAATTTCAGTGGCTGAATCTTGTCATGCTTATTCTTTGATAGCCGGAGTTCATCGACATCATCAAGTCTGCTACCGTGAAGAAGAGCGGCTGAGGTTTTGAACCTGCTGTTGGTACCCGACACTCATCTACTCGCTTCCTTGTATGTTAGTTGTTTGACTTGAGACCAGGGTTAGTTTTTGTCGGGCCATTTCAGGGGCAGTAGCAATTACAGTTCCAAAGCATGATAAATCAATCTTGTTCTGAACTCAAAAGGGGATTTAGAACATTGTCCAGTTTTGTTTCTGGATTTTCTACACGTGTTGTTTTTGAACGAGCAATTAGGGATAATTGTTGTTTTCTTCTGTAAGCAGCAGCTTGGTCCCAGTTTTTGAGAGTTGGACACCACTAGTCATTACCAACCCGTTTTATCCCAAAAGCATTTCAACGGCGACAAGATGATCTTCGCGCAAACTCTCTTTCGGCCAACCCCACCACTGCATGCCCTGGCAAATATCAACAAGCAGACCAGCCTTTTGCTCTATAGACATGAAACTAGCGGCGGCAAACCCATACGCACGCAAGGGTGCCGCTCTCACGCGGAACCCCTCCCACAAATAGGGCATTATTTTTTTCTCGCCTCTCGATGCATGCGAACTCTCGGTTGGCTCTTTAAGCTTTAAAAGTTAACAATGGAACCGCATTAAGATCTCTCTTTAGGTAGGATCTTTATAGAATCTTAATTCAAATTATAGGATTGATAAAATCACAATCTAGTCTTATCATTTTTAATTTTTCTATAATTAATTCTTGAGTTTTTTTTTTTTTTTTTGGAACTAAAACATATTATAAATCTTAAATTACGATAATTTCTTATTTTTATCCTCTGTTCAATTTATTGTTTATTTTTTCTGTATCTCCTCGGACGTGTGATGACGAAGGCAAATCTCGAATTTCGAAAACTTATGATTGTCGACGATAAAAATAATTTCTTTGTTTGAATTTAAATATTAAATATAGAGATGCAGGGAGGTATGTGTAAATTAATTTTTAATTTATAAAATTTATTTTTTTAGTAATTATAAAGAGTAAAGAAATTATGCTTTTAACGAAGAATTATTATAATTTTATTTATTATTATAAAATTAAGATATTTAAAAATATTTAATTATGATTTATATCTTTTAATGTGTTTTTTTTTTAATTTTGACTTTTTAGAAAACAATTACAATCAGAGAATATGAACCTCAACGTCTCGAGTCAATGGCGTGGAGGCACGCTTTCAAATAATAACTGGTGCGCGCTGTACGGGCTCATCGTTAGGTAAATTAAAAAGAGGCGGCTAAACGCGGAAGCCTTGTCAAACCCGCGCCACTACCTGCGGGCCCAAGTTCAAATGGGACCCACTAGTAAGACTTTTTAACCGAGATGTCAGAACAAGTATGGGTACTTTAGGGGGGGCATTCTCCACTGCAAGCCTTCTAGCAACATGGTTTTAAAAAAGATAAAATTGATGTTGTGATTGAAAATTCAACCGGTTGACGGCCGCGACTTAATCAATGACTCATGACGCATGATATACCCAAGGCCTCACGTCATTCCAAGGCACAAAAAGTAAAATTCTGTACTACACTTGAAAAAATAAAATAAAAACACAAAACAAAAGAAAAGGGAGTCCTTTTGGTTAGGTTCAGATCCAACCCAAGGGCATTTGGGCAACGGAATCCCCAAAAAAAAGATTCGAACTTGAGGTTTCCAACTTCGTGATCGATTTGTCTTCTTTTCTTTTTCTTTTTTTTTTTGTTTTTTTTCTGCCAAAAAGCGACCCTTCACAATGGCGGCTGCATAAAAGCCAACAAGAACGGAGCTACTTCACGCGTTGGCCCATAATTTATAACAATTTCGGTCTCCCATCCTCTTTTTCATGCATGATTTGCATACCCCAAAAGGCCAAGCAATGTAAGAGTTGATGGGGAATTTAATGTGGTCACGAGACATTGAAATCTTGTGGCTGAAAATTGATTTATGGATGCCCGCTTTGAATGCAACTTTTGGGATGGTGGCCTGAATGCTGCCGATCATGGGTTTCATGTTTGTCTGCTTTCTTGCATCAGTGCGCCTGACCCCCAAAACAGAACGAAGAAAACGACCTTCGAATTGGAGATCATAGTAATGGATTAAGCATGGAGATCCGCAATAGGGCAATTTTGGTTCACGTAAAATGCCTTCTCTCGTCACATGAAGAAGAAATATTTAATTTGTGAGATATAAATGTTATTCCGTACGTGTATTTTGCCCTCATATATGGCCAATCATCACACGGTCATGATAGCAATGAGCACTTTTCTTATGTACTAAAAATAAAAGTTAGATATCAGATATAACCCAATGATATTAAAATTTGTCATTAAAATTAAAAATTTTAATTTAAAATCTCAATTAGAGTTAATTGATTAAAACAAAATATAATTAAAGTTGAGTCAAAACTATAATTGGCTGGCTTGTGGTGTTGATAAAAGTTCACGTGTGAGTGCGGCTGCCGTCAATTTCCTTCGCCCCTTGAATTCAATTTGGATCACGACATGAGATTTTGATATCATCCACGAGCTTCACTTTCGTGCCATTTGGTCCCAAAAGTACAGCCAACTAGCAACTAGTTTGATTGATAACAGATCAAAATTTTAAAAGAGACTATGAATTCGATCATTACATATTTCAAATTCTCACCAAAAATAAAAAATTTTTTAATAAAAATATATATATATATATATATATATATATATGAAAATAATATTGTATTTTTAATATAAATTCTCGTCAATCAAAAGATAATAAAAAATATAAAAAAGTAAATTTAAATTAATTTATAAAAAAAGAAACTAAATTATTTAACTTAAGTTACCTATCACGAAGATTCTTTGCCTTTGACAAGCATCCCATGTATATCGGTCAGCAGGCGCCGTCCAAAGACCAAGAAAAATCGACTGCTTTATTAAGTTTTAAAACTTTTATTTATTAAACCACATTTTTTTAAGCCACAGAGATAAAATGACGGTGATTGCATTTAAACCAAGAAAAATTGATTGTTGGATTCTTTGTTGAGGAAAATCGAATCCAACGGTGTAGAAAGTATCTCTGTGGAGGGCTTAACTTGTCTGATTCGGTCCGAAGCGTGCCGACAAGAGTAGCTGAGGATCAGCCCCGCCATTAATGCCACGCTTCTCACCTCCTTCTCGCGCAGACGCACAAACTCTCTCTCCCCCGAGGTTTCTTCTGCAGCTGAAGCCAAATCCAAATCTTCATCTCTCTCTCTCTCTCTCTGCTTATTACTCTGAAACTTCAATAAGAACCCGTCTTTGTTTCTGTCTGGAAACTTCTTTTTGTTGAATCCTTTCACGGTGATTTCTTGGTGGGGTAGCGAAACCAGAGGTGGGTTATTGAGTTCTTTGTGTTCTCATTCACTGGATTGTTATATTTGCTCATTTGATGTCACTTCACTTCCTTTTCTTCTTATTTTCAAATGTTTCCATCAAAAGCAATCGCCCTTCGCTGATTCAATCTGCTCTTGTATAAAAAGATACTACTTTGCTTCACGCTTGGATCTGTCTCTTTGCTTTGCAAATTTGTTTATTTCAAGTTTCCCTTTTTTGTGAGCTGTAGGGAGAAAAGCATCAAAAGGGGGCATCTTTATCTTGATTTGATCTCATGGGGATTTGCTTGAGCGCCCAAATTAAAGCTGAGAGCCCATTGAACACAGGTACTGCAATTTTTGACCTTTTTGTTGAGACTCATATACTTATTTTAGTTTGATTTTGTAGTTCAAGCTTTTCTTCCTTTTGAGTTCTTATGGTTCGGTTTCTCTCCCTTTCTGTTTCAGCTTGTTTTCTGTTTGATGAGATTGCTTTAAGTTAGCTTTAGAAATTTTCTAGCCGACTATGGCGTGTTTATCTTGGAGTTATTAATTTACTTTGAAAATTATCTTGTCACCATTCCTGGCTACATATGGTTCTTTGAGAAAATTTATTCGTCGAAACTAGGTTGTCTCCAATGATTGTTTAGCTATAGCATGTGAATTCTGATAAACTACTTGAAAGTTAAAGAAAAAACAAAACAACTTTTGGTCTGCGCAGGAGTGAGTTCAAAGTGTGCCAGCACAGATGGTAATGACCTTAGTAATGGTAGCAAGGTCTCATCAGTTGTGGTGCCTCCAACACCTCGGAGTGAGGGAGAGATCTTGCAGTCTTCCAATTTGAAGAGCTTCACCTTTGCTGATGTCAAGACAGCCACCAGGAATTTCCGTCCCGACAGTGTCTTGGGAGAAGGTGGTTTTGGTTCAGTTTTTAAGGGATGGATTGATGAACATTCATATGCTGCCACAAAGCCTGGAACTGGAATAGTTATTGCTGTGAAGAAGCTCAACCAGGAGGGTTTTCAGGGACACAAGGAGTGGTTGGTGAGTTCATTTTTGCAATCCTTTGATTTTCCACGTCTGGCAGAGAGTTGGACATAACAGGAGAAAGGCCCAGTTTGCATTCTATTTTGTATGAACTTATCTAAATAAAGTTACATCAGAATCAAATGCAGTATAAGTGAGTTTCTCTCACTGGTACCTTTACTGTATGCAAGCCAATTTCAAGGATTGGTTACCTTTTTATTCTCTTGGAGCCTGTTAATGCAAACGTGTGTGATCTTAGGTTGCCTGTAGATGAGGGAGGTTCACTTATCTCTTTCTCTCTTTAATAGGCAGAAGTAAATTACCTCGGACAGTTTTCTCATCCTCATCTTGTGAAGCTGATTGGTTATTGCTTAGAAGAAGAGCACCGGCTTTTGGTGTATGAATTCATGCCTCGAGGCAGTTTGGAAAATCACTTGTTTAGACGTCAGTAAATTCCTGTTCCACCCTTTGACTTTATTGAACCAACATAGCTTTCATAAATATTCCACTCATTGATGAGATTTTTAACTGTTGTTTGCCAGGAGCTTCTTATTTCCAACCTCTTTCTTGGAACCTTCGTCTCAAGGTTGCTCTTGGTGCTGCTAAGGGCCTGGCATTTCTCCACAGTGCTGAAACAAAAGTAATATACCGTGACTTCAAGACTTCTAACATTCTGCTTGACTCAGTAAGTGTTGTAAAGCAGATTCTTGTGCTTCCACCATGTTGTCTTCTTTATGAGTTTCAGAAAATCATTCATTTATACTTATGCAGAACTACAATGCAAAGCTTTCTGATTTTGGGTTAGCCAAGGATGGGCCAACAGGTGATAAGAGTCATGTCTCTACTCGAGTTATGGGAACTTATGGATATGCAGCTCCAGAGTATCTCGCCACAGGTATCATTCAAATTTAAATCACTCTATTCAGAGTAGCATTTTGTCTCACTCATATAGATCCTTAAGCTTGGCACATTTCTAGTTGCTTTTCTAATAGTTTGTTGTTTTGTATGTACAGACATTCAGTGTTGTTGACCATAGAAGTGCTGATGATCTTTAATGTTCACTTGCTAGGTCATTTAACTCCCAACAGTGATGTTTATAGTTTTGGAGTTGTTCTGTTAGAAATGTTATCTGGTAGAAGAGCGATTGATAAAAATAGACCATCTGGGGAACACAATCTAGTGGAATGGGCTAAACCCTATCTTGCAAGCAAACGTAAGATCCTTCGCATCCTGGACAATCGTCTTGATGGTCAGTATTCTATGGATGTTGCTTTTAAGGCTGCTACACTTGCACTCCGTTGTCTATCCAAGGAAGCCAAGCTTCGACCAAGCATGGCCGAGGTAGTGACAGCATTAGAGCAGATCCATGATTACAATGAAAACAGAAGCACCAATAGCGGTTTAAGCAATGTGCCCAGGATGCGCAGACGAAGTGCAGATGATGTTAGTACCAGAAGGCATGCAACTGCCTATCCTCACCCATCTGCTTCCCCTCTTTATGCATGAAAACTGAATGAAGGTTCTAGATCAAAACTGCTTCACAATATAACCAAATATACTGAAGGTGGTCTAGCAAGTATCTTGGAAGTTTCTGAATTCAGGTACATTTTGTCAAATGATTGTACAGTTCCAGATCCAGCTAATACATTCATGTCTACCTTCTGCTGACTAAATTTCCAATTGGGCCTGCAGCAGGAGTGCACACAATGTCGTGTGTCTTTCAAGTTAACCACTGAACATGTTTGCAGCACCAGGAAAAGCATAGCAACACAGAAATGGAAGATGCCGGTGCTTCTGTTTATGATTGTTGTTAGCTCCTCCTCCCCCACCCTATTCTCCAGCCTGGCTTTTAGAATTATATGTTTATGAAATCATTTGTTTTCTTTTCAATGGCTTTGTGAATCATGCTTTGTGTACAATTACTCAATGAGGAATATGTAGAGTGGATACTTAGCTACATTGTATGTTTATGATTGTTATTAATCCGCGATGCTACCAATTTTCAAGCCTTTTTTTTGTGGGGGGGGGGAGGAGGGGCGTGTTTGGGGACTTCAAATTCTGCCTCTTTCATCTTCCCACACAACAATAATCGGAAGTAGACTGCAACAAAAGGTATAGTAATGGATTAAGATGGGACCCTTGTTTTGTTTTGGATCTTAACAACGAAAGAGGGCATATCCATTAAAGAAAAAGATTGTACCTGAGATTTGGTGATTGACTGTAGTATAAAAATGCGAGCCGTCGCTGGTTTACTTCTGTCTGTGTGCTCTGCGTTGCGCACATTTTTTCGGGTCTGTACGACCTACAATACCTACCTTTCTAGTTCCTAGTTCTCACTGGTCGGCTGATTCTACCAGTCCTACTCTTTCACATTTTTTGGGTCTGTAGAGGAGATGGCAAGCCGTCGTAGGGGAAGGGACAGGGATGAGGGAGGGGGCAGGGGTTGGAACCCCCCTCCCCCCCAAATTGTTCATTCACCAATTCGGCTAAGCACTTCCTCACTCTTTCACGTTCCGAACGAGGAATTTTGAGACTACAGTCAACGTTGTACCCCAGCGCAAAAACGAAGTCTTTAGTCCAACAGCCCAAAACTAAAAGTACAAAAGGCTCACAAGAAGCCACTTCAAAATGTCAGCTTCCCAGCAGCATTTGGTTGCATTACGAGTGGCATATTTCGAACGAACAGTGACGAGGTAGGGCGCAAGGTTTAGGTTTGATCACTTTGCCCTGAGCATGCTCAAGTTATAACTTTTATGAAGTTGTTTGGACGGCCCAGGAGAATTCCAAATCAATGACATAGTTATAGCTTTGGACACCAGAGTTATAGTTCTGCAAACCAATTAGCCTTTAGTCAAGCAGTACTGATGGGGACGTCCCTCAGGGCATATGAGAACGAGTTCTATTCTCACTTCAAACACTAGGGTTAGGAGAAATTTGCAGAAACTGGAAGTGGCCATTGCACTGTTAAGCACCCAAGCCAAATAAAAGAAGCTTGCGAAATGGAAGCTACCATCCGCAGGTTGTTTTACCAACTGCAACATGTATTCGAGGAAAAAGTACATGCCTTACAGCAACAGGCCAACGCAATTATATTTACAGCTATCTTGCAACACAAAGTTTTCATGGTAGCTGATATTCTAGTATTGCCTCTTCTGATCAAAAGTGACGATTCAATCATTTATCTGCCCAGGCCGCAAGCTTGGGTGTCTGCATTTGGATTTACTGCTACAAGCAGAGAATCACCAACTTCTCCAATCAAGTTTTCCAATTGATCTGTTTCTCAAGTTGACTATTTCTTTTAGGACAATAACTTTCTTCAGGTAACTGTTCCCATGTTTGGTAGACTCTGGTTTGGCCTCCCCAACAATTTCTTCTTCAACTTCCTCAGTTTCACAGACAAGTTCCTCGTTGCATTCATCTTGAATCAATGTCTCACGGATGATGTCTCCCAGTATCCCCACTACCTCACTCATTTTAGGGCGGGATTTGGGCTGCTTTCTCAGACACTTGTTAGCCAGGACTGCTAGTTTCTGAGCTGATTTGATGCAGTACCGTCCTTCAAGTCTGGGGTCTACTATGAGGAGGAACTTTTTCCAATCTGATACATACGGCCTTACCCATTCCAAGAGTTTTTGCTCACTGCGAGGAAGGTTTCTCTCCAGTGCTCGCCTTCCAGTAATAAGTTCATAAAGAACCACCCCAAAGCTCCACACATCGCTTTTTGCAGTCAACCTGCCGGTCTGAACATACTCAGGAGCTGTATAGCCCGCTGTGCCCACAACCTTTAGAATGTGACAAATTTTATTATTAGAGAATAACTTATTCCAGACAATCACAGTATCGTGGGATTCATTCATACAAGTTCTTAGGATCCACTATTCTGTTTTGGAGAAATTAAGATTTACTATCTATTCTATCTGTTTTAACTAACATGTATAACAATATCCATGTCTCATTCAGAGAAGGTCTTGTGATCAATGCTAAGATGTAGTAAATTTAATTCTTGAAATCTTATTATTAATGTGGCATCGGTCAAAACTACAACATTTCTCCGGTCTGGATAAAATCCCTCCAAATTTGGAACAGCTCTATAAATGAAGTTTCGATGGATCATCGGTACCCTCTGCTTTATATATTTTTTGTTAGCATCAATACTTCTGCCACTGACAAGAGGCAGTAAGACCGAATATAGTAAGTAAACTGCAAAATGGTGAGGAAAGATGATCATATGCAGGGCAACTTACCGATGTCGAAACATGGCCAAGTCCTTTGGGAGGTCCCTGCCTAGCCAGTCCAAAATCTGAAAGCTTTGCATTGAAGTCCTCGTCCAGCAGAACATTGGATGCCTTAAAATCTCGAAAAATTAGCTGCACCAATGAATTGAAATCTTCAGCATTATGACCAGCTGGGAAAATCCGCATGCAGCTCAGAGCAATGCTCTCAAAAGCAGGCGTTACTCCCCAGGCTTCATAAAAATATAAAAACAACAAAAGGCTACAATGCTCACATAAAAACATTTAATCACCAGGTTCACCAGCAATAGAGACAATCTGGAGCCAAAAAAGACTTGCGTTTCATAGTCTGCATCCTTCCGTAAGATGGCAACAACTCATGCTAGCACTTTATTTTCAGAAAATAATTATGAGCGCTACAATCTACAGTAACATTGGTGCTTAAAGATTCTAAGGCATTATGCCGTCAACAACATCCTAAAGTTACGTGAGATCAACATACCTGAAAATCCATTTCTTCGTGGAGGTATGCCAATCCCCGGGCTGCATCTTGAGCAATCTTCAGTCTTGTCATCCATGGGAGTGGTATTGAAACCCGAGCCGATAGACGGTCCTCCAAGCTCTTGTTACGCATAAGCTCATACACCAAAAGCCGTTGCATCCCTCTTTCATCATCTTCAGCACAATATCCCACTAACTTCACAAGATTCGGGTGCTTAACTACACCCAAGAAGTTCACTTCATTAATCCATTCCTTATGCCCCTGAATTCTAGAAATGCAAAATACGAAAGGATCCCCCATAAGAACATTTACAATATATTATCACTGCCAAAATGTCAACATTTCAGGGAATTACCACCACATTCACAGGTTTGCTCAAATTTTCTTCACTTGGCCTTTTGGATTGGATTATGGGGTTTCTCGACATAACCAAAAAAAAAAAAAAAAAGATGTTTACATTGTACAAGACTCTGACACTGCAAGTCTAAGAAGGGTTAGATGTATGCAATCAACTCTTTTCACAAAAACAGTATTTCTGTAACTTGAAAAAAGTGATATTCAGGAGATCCTTTACCGTTGCCCTTCAAGTTTCTTGACATCAAGCATGCTTAATTTACACTAGTATTCCATAAATTCAATACAACACGGGAAAAACAAATGGCACCCTGATTTAAACAAAAATTGCAACAAGGGTCTCTGAAAAAAAGGAAGAATTAAAAAGGGGAAGAAATGACAGAAATGAAAAAGAAAGCCATGCCTGTGTGCCGTAACGATTCAACTGCTTTATGGCAACGTCTATCTTGGAATCAGGACCGTCGTTTTCCACATCGGGAGTCTTAACAACGCCTCTGTAGACACACCCAAACCCTCCCTCGCCAATCAACAGCGCTCTACTGAATCCTCTCGTAGCGGACTTCAGCTCCGCGAAGGTGAAGACTCGCAGATCATTGGCTCTCCGCTGAGTCAAGAACTCGACGACCGAGTAGGAGAAGTCCCCGGACGAGTTGCAGTCCGAGTCAAACTCGAACCGCTTCGTGTACACGTTACTCGAGGCAACACTGAAGGACCTCGCCCACGACACCCTCGAAACCACATTTCCTCCTCCTCTCACGCCGCCGCCGTCTTCGCGGTCCTTCCTCTCTCCGTCGGCAAAATGAAAGCACTTCATTTCTCTCTAGAATGGCACAAAACCATGAGAAACCAAATGGGTTAATGCAGTCGTTCTTTTCTCTTCTTTTCTTTTCTTTTTTTCGTTGCGGCGTTCGGACAGGAGGAGAAGTAAGCAAGGAGTGTTCGGCTGATCTTGTTGTGTTCTAAGATTTGGGAGTGCTGTGTTTGAACGAGTTCGCCAAGAAAGAAGATGGTGGGCCCATTTCGGTGTCGGGACGCGGAGAGACAGAGCCGAGACTTCCCAGTGGCGAAAACGATTGCTTCATCGAACAAGAATGATTCAAGCCGCGTTTAAAGATGACAGTGATATGCATTTTTTTCCCTCCGGTTTGATGTTTTAATTCCAACGAGCAAACTCTTTTATACCGAATGTTCACCGTCCGAGTAATATTAATATTGGCTCCGCACGCACTCCCGCACATTAAGACCCGAATTATACCGATGTTCGATGCAATAAATACCGTACAAAAAGAGTTTGAATTGCAGGCGAACGTGTGATTTCTGGTAGACTTATGGTGATAAGATGATAGTGACACCGGTTGGTGCCATCTAGCTACTAGTTTACCATTAATACAACTTGGCGGCAGACACTACTGTGCACAAATAGCCATTGGATCTCTTTCGTGTCGCCCTCACTGGGGTGGCAATTTCCTGTACTGCATTGCATTGGGCATAAGGAAAATTTTCTGACTCGATGGGGTGCAGCGAGCCGGTCCAAAATTCCGAGGCTGCGAATATTTTGCTTTGGAGTTAAATTTCGAGACGTGCCCCCACTGGTTGAAATGGGAAACACCTGTGCTATGTACCATCGGTGAACTTTGACTTTGAATTGACACCTCCGTGTGCTGCCGCACCCGCTTAATTCTATGAGCTGCCACCGTTAATGCCGTCATAGTTAAAATAACAATTTATTATCTCCTACCGTGATTTTTTTTTTCTCTACTAATTCACTTTAATTGAGAGTTGAACTCGATCTTTAGTCGCGAAAACAAACTTCAATGTAAATTCATGAACATTATAATTTATATCATATTTTTATAATTAAGTGATACAAAAGTTTATACTTTTTATTATTAATTAGCTCTTTAAATTGTATATCTTTTAGGAAACTTCAATATATATATATATATATATATATTTTGTCTTATGTTCACGGCATTCAAATATTCTTTATTATTATTATTATTATTATTATTATTTTGATAGAAGGATAGTTTTTATTATACTTAATAAAGCATTATTACTCATAAGAATTCCAACAGTCTCTCGTCTCCGCGTACGTGACTTTTATGGTGTGAGGGATTGTGGCCTCGGGGTTGCGGGACGTTTCGCTCATAAAGCATGTTCGGCCCAAGCTTGGCAGCGAAATGAAAATTAATACTTGGAAAACGCATATAGAGAGATCTTTAAGAAAAACCCTTCGGCCCATCTTACAACACTTCGTCGGGCCGAACCATGACTAGGTCAAGTTGAGCCCAATTTTCACTTTGATCGAGAAGTAAGGCCCTTAGGGGGAGCCCCCCACTGAAGGGTGCAGGTCTGCGGTAGTGTTTAATTTATTTAGTTGCCCCTTGTTCTTTTCCTATTAATATTATGTATTTACATCATTGCAAGTGGGAAAGATGAAAGGATCGGAGAGAGATTGAGATTGCAAAAACAAAAAGAAAAAAGGGAAAAAGTAAAAAGTATATGCATATATATATGCTCACTTCGTTTGGTAAAGTAAATTATTTAGAACTCTTTTTTATTTTTATTTTTTCCCATCAAATGAAATGCACAAAAATTGCCTTGATAAAATCAAAAAAAAAATGGTCTTAATGAATCAAAATTTTTAAATAAAATTAGGAAATGTATGATTATGGTTTTCGCACACGGCCGGCCTAGCTTAGCCAGTAGAGCGCATGGTTGGTTCTTAACCATTCGGGCTTCGAAAACTTCCTTCTATAAGTTTTGCAGTTGGAAGAAGTCGATCTGGTACAATTATACGTAACGGATTTCGAGGCATTTGTGAGGTTCAAACCGAGCTTAGACCCCCAAGTAGTCCAATGTCCAATGCCTGTAAATTCCTTTAACTAAATAGAGTGTTCTTTTCGGAAACAAAAACTATCACGAGGATTTTTGTTTGTCGCTTCATATGCCCGTGATGTATAGCAACTATTTTCTTCAATTAATTTCTTCAATGTAAATATTCTGCTGGCCTTTTAAGCATAAAGTAACATTTAACTTTGCCAAATTTCAAATGGCCAACAGAAACACTTTCCGAGTTTACTGCGGATGCAGAGCATTTGAGCATACAGGCTGGCCTGGCAAAAAAATGGGTGCCAGAGATGATGCCACTAATTACAGCGCCGATATGTCATAAACACAACTACACAGTCAAACAATCATTGGTTAATGACAAATTGTGAGCATGAGCCCCTCTTCCCAGAGCATCCATCCCCGAGCCAACCTACGACCGCACGTTACATGATGGGCACATATCACGAGGAATCATTCAATCTCCATCTCCCACCGCTCCCCCCCCCTCTCTCTGTATGCCCTCTTTTCCTACCTCTCCCTCGCTCTCTCTCGCTATTGAAAGGAGTTTTCACCTAGAAGGAGCTAGAGTCCAGTGGCCGACACGAAACCGCGTGAAAAGGGAAGGCTATTCGGGCAAACTAAGGAGGGCATCCGAAGGATTTGCACTGTTCTGCCTCTTTTCTGAGGAGCAGTAGTTGTGGGAATCCAAAGATCTCTGTCTCATGAAATGAACCAAAACGTGACAGAGAACAATGTTGTGCCCACATGCTCAACAGACCATTCCACAGACCCGGCCCCACACTCCACGCCCACCCATGTGCAGGTTTGGTTAGGGCAAATAACCCTGGTCCACCTTATGATGCGACCCATTTATTTTTGCAGTGAGACCTTGTTCCTCGAGAGAAAATAAGATTTCGTGTATATGATTTGAACACTTCAAAAATGTTAATTTTTATTCGGAGATATTTTAATATAGAGAAGAAAGTGCAATATTTATATAATTGAGAAGAGTTACTGATATAATTTGAATAGTTATTCATCACTTAGTGGTGAGATAGATAAAGAGTGTCACCACACCAATTTGAACAAGGGTCCACCTACGTTTGGATTTTAGTAGTTAAAATTTCCACGTTGGTATTTCGAAAACTAGACCTGAAACTTCTTCGCGACGAGTTTCTAACTTTCTGCTGCTTCCATTGCGCGAAAAAAGTGAGACGTATTGCACACTTGTTGTGTCATTTCTAACGTGCAGCAATTATGACAAAAGAGTACCGAGTGGGTATATGTCATAAATCTTGCTTAACAATATAATAATTAAATGTAATTCAACTGGGATACTGGATCTTGCTTAAGGGTTAAACAAAAAGAAGTAACTGATTTATTTTTAATTATCCTAATCTGACCAGTTAAATTTTTTACTTGCTTAGATTCTTAGGAGTTAAAATTTTGTGACCTTTTCCCTCGACCGTGGCATGGCATGTGATGTAGTATGCAATTTTTTACCCTCGTTACTCTTCCTAGTTCTCTTGCTGACAGGTCCCTGAGAAGTTTCGTTTCGGAAGGAGTGGACGATTACTTCTCGGAAGAAGTTTCCCGTCGAGAAGGAAAGACGATTTGTCGTCGCCTGCTTTCCGGACCAACTACCCTTTTGTGCTATGGTTATGTTTTGTTCAATATTGAACCGTATCAAACACTCTGCACAATATTAAAATTTAATTTTTTTAAAGAAAAAAATATTATATATATATATATATATATATATATAATAAAAATATTAATTATTATATTTATAAATTAAAATCAATAATCATTTGTTAGAAATTTTTATTTAACCGTCTTCTTGAGATGGATGGACCGATTGTTCAATATTAATAAAATTAAATAACATTTTATCATATAAAATTTTGGTATTAAAAAATATGAAATTCACATGCCGTGTTACAAGGATTTCTTCAGTTAAAAGTTAAAGTGAGAACCCCACTTTTTGTCGGGAGGGTGCGCGGACGGAGAGAATCGCGTCAAGTTCACAAGCGGGAAAAAGGAAAATGATTGCAATTATTATTATTAAATAAGGTTTCGAATTTAGTTTTTTTTTTTTTTTTTTTTTTAAATTTAGGGGGAACATCGGAATGGTCAATTTTAGCTTTGATGGCATTCTTCCGCTTAATTATTCATTTCGTATAATGAAAAAGAGATGATCTTGAGCAATTCACGGGGCAGCTACTGCGCCTCCCCACCGGCCCAGTTCCCAATTCTTTGCGCAGCTATTTTTTATTATGTTCCTCCAATATTTAGCTACGCCGATCATTTTCTTTTTTTCATCCGATCCCACTAGTTGATACAATTGACCAAAAACAAGTGTTTGGGTCCATCACTGGCAAATATCCTGCCTGTGATCTGAATGACATGTTCTTTTTCTTTTTCTTTTTTTTTTATTTTTATTAAATCAGGGTAGTTAACTCGGTATTGACTATAACGCTGCTTGACTGCAATGCGATTAAGAAGAAGAAAAAAAAAAGAACAGAAAAAAAAATAAATGCCATTATACTATGAAATTTCATCCCCTGAGCCACAAGGACTAAAGAGCTGCGGCGGACTCTAAGCCTCTGTGGATTTACGTAATGTAATTGTTCAACATCGACGAAGATCGAGCAAATACGTTTCAATGTTCCCGCGGGATGTTGGCGTTTGAAGATTGTCTTTGGCATCTTCTTTCGCGTTTACATTACGAAAATTGTTAGACATACGCAAATCTTTGACTGGACTCTTATGAAAATTTACCCAAATCTATACGTTCCACGGAAACAAATGTGCATAACAAACAAAGACTCAGTCGGTGGGCTAGCTGGCCGGTTTTTGGCATTTCATTTTTTGTGAGAAAAATGGTAGGCCGGCCGAATTGGGATGAAGGAGGACACTGCTATGCCACATCTTGCCATTTGTTCGTATTGGATAGCATTGCAATAGATATATTTCCAAGGAAAAAGCCGAACCCAGAAAGCAACACAAATGATCTCAAAATGTATACCATATATATATATATATATATAACTATTTAACACTTACTACACTAATATATATATATATATTGGAAATCTAGACTGCGGGCTAGCATTCTTTTTAGGCAGCCGCTTCAGCCCCCTCCAGCACGACTTCAACACAACAAACCCACAAATCAGAAGAGTTTACAAAAAGTAAAAAGCATTTCCATTTTCACTCTTTTTGAGACCTTCTTAGTGCCCCAAAACCACTCGCGTTAAAAGAAAGGACAGGAATAAAATTTGTTCTCACCAAAGGTAAAAATGGAAATAGAGTATAAAGGAAAACTTGAAATTTCCTCTCTTTTTTTTTTCTTTTTGATTAAATTAAATTTAGACTCTGAAATTCTTTCCGGTGAATGTTTGTCCAAACTGCCAATTGGCTGGTACAATGTTCCAGGAAGTTGAAGTGCGTCTGTCACTGCCTGTGACCCTAAAGGAGAGTGACTGACCAACTAGAATCGCATTTGACTGCCAGTTTTGACCCCAGTTGCGGCTCATGCTCATCCAGCCAGTCCTGGCCCCTTTCACACTAACCCTCACGATATCCCCTGCACCCGCGACATTGGAGATCAGAACCAAGTTGAAGTAACGGAATCCGTTGATTGTGAACCTGATCCCTCCCCTCTTCCGGCACGGCACCCTGCCGTAAATAAGCCAAGGACCATGAGGACATCATAGTCATTTAAAACGAAAAAGAATCAAATGAAATTATAGCATGAAACGCGGAGCGTGATCTCAGCGTAAGACACAACAATAATGCCTTCTGATCGACAGACTTCTAGGATTTTGTTTCTTGGGTTTGGTGTTTGACGAATGTGTCCTGCCTTTATTTATTTATTTATTTATTTTTTATAGCGAACCGGTATTGGGGATGTAAAAAACGACGTCGTCTCGCTCAGGGCTTTGGGTAATACAAGGAAGCGGCTGAGGGGTGTTTAGTAATTTAAAGTGGGAATGAATGAGGTTATGACGAACCGCCCAAAGTGACCCTAAACCGTCCAGGCCCAGCAGCTAAGATGAAAGTAAACGACGCAAAAAGAAGATGAAAGTAGCTCTAACCAACCAAACATGATCGTTTTTAAGAACAACTGGCAGCACTTTTCTGTTGTCAATGACCACACAAAGATGAGAACTTGGGCAAAAGCCAATAAGGAAGTTGACCAATTTGTTTTTTTTAATTGCTTTGCCAGTCAAATGTTAAAAATCCAAATCAGTTGTTGATTCCATAGCATTTCAGCTAAACGTGTTGATTTATAACAGATTCTAACACTCATTATAACCAGAGGGAACATTAGTGCTTACTGTTTCTACTCACTTCTTTTAACGTAGAAGAGATTGATTATTTTATATATATATTAACTGAGTTTTATTTTAATTTTTTTTTCCGTATTAAATTAACTTAAAAAGAAAATCTTCGTAACATTTGGACCGGGTACACCACCTCTAGACTGTTAAGCATGAGAGAATTAAAACAGAAAATGGAAAAAGGGATAATTAAAAGCAGAGTGAGAGGCAGAGAGACTACAAAGGAAGAAGGAGTGAGGATAGGGTTAATGGTGTTACCGGCGGTAGGAAACGGGGACGATGCCGGCACGGTACTCAGCAATCTTGAGGAACATGGGCATGGCAAGGTCGAAATGGGGTCGAGGAGGGTTGCACCAGCCTCCATTGTCATTGGGGAGCGCATAGTTTGGAGGGCAGAAATTGGTTGCGGTAATCAAAATGGAAGGGCTGCCGGAATGGCACCAATTTGGCTCATCTGCACACTTGATTTCAAAGCAGGCACCGCAGCTCAGTCCATTGTTGAACAGCGCTGTGCTCAGTGCTGCGGTGTTCACCCCATAGCCTTGGCTGTACAGATTTCCATAACCACAAGCTCCGCCTGCAAGAGGGCAATTAAAACGACATTGAATGGGAGATCCGCAGTGTAAAATGCGTAACATTATTCCTCGTAACCATCACATTTTGTACACCAAAACAGAAAATGCAAGTGCAATTGGAATTAATACTGGATTAAAGTTGAAATCTTTAAGCATTTCTGTAAGATGCGGAGGCAATGAGGCTTGAAATGAGCCAAAATTAGGTAATTACCCATGGTGCCAGAGGCATCTGCACCGCCATAGAAGGTAGCATGAGCACTTTGCCATGAACCACCACTGTAGACCCCGGGAATTCTTGCTTCAGCAATCCAAATTGTTGACATCACTAGAGAAGCAATGCACACTATGCTGCCCACAGCCATTTTCTTTTTCTATCCTCACCAAGAAACCGAAGACTCAACAAAAAATAAAAAGAAAAAGACACCTTCACTTTTTGGGAGAGGGAAGGGGAGAGCGAATGGAGGATGTGAGGGGCGCAGGGAAGGAAGCAGCTTTGAGTACTTAAAGAGGGGGTAGGGGAGGGTTACGGGGGCATTACTCGGGAATCTAGACATGGTTCCATTGATTTTAAAGTATTTTTATCTTAATTTATTTTTTTTAAAAAATATAATTTATTTATAATTTTTATTACATAATAAATAAAATTCATTTAAAATTAAAAATAATAAAATAAATTTATATATTATAAAATTTTATATAAATTATATTTAAAAAATAAATAAATAAATATAACAGATACTTAAAATTAATTTCTTTTAAATTGAAAATTTAAATTTAAATCTTAGTAAGTACTCATTAATATCATTAATGGATGTTTTCAACTTAGAGACTATAGAAGATTAAGTTATTAATCCCAATCTCTTGGATGGCGCGTGTATGATACGCTCCAATTGTTAATCTTGGTGTTTTGCGGGCAGGTGCGGAGTGTGCCTAATGGAACACAGTTTCTCCAAAGTCCCGATTAGTCGGAGTCACGAGGACAAATATTTAGTACTTACACCCCCATTATCAAATTCTTAATGCAAATATTAACCCCTCCCCCCCCCCCCCAAAAAAAAGTCAATTCATTTTTGGAGATATTGAACTTTAAATTGCCACTTCTTATTTTTCACTTTTTTAGGGGTGGGGCAGAGGGATCGTATTCCATAACTAACTTCCAAAAAAGAACAACGACGGCACGCAAAGAAGTTGGTAATAAACCAAAGGAAATTCATTAGGAGTAATGCCATTCAGCTAGAAACAATGGTCAGGACATTATGACTGTAATTTGGCAACCAACTTGATAGAATGAAGTTCAATTTATGAAAGAACACAAGCAGAAGGCTCACGGTCGTGTGAACTATATCATTTTTATTTTTATTTTTTCAAATTAAGCTCGTGATCCAAAAAAAAAATAAAAAATCATTAGATGGGTAAAAAGCTTAGTATTAAAATGTGCAAATTAAGTCTGCTTGTAACATCTCATTTGATTTCTTTAAACAGATACTATTTATCACCTAAACAAATAAACCTATCAAAATTTCAAATTAGTGACAATTTAATATTTTTTTATGAATTATTAAGAAATTAAGTTAAATTTCAATAATTTTAATATTATTAATAGAATTCAATAGTTATAATACTATTATTAATAAATTATATGTATATTTTATTAATTAAAAAATAATTAATACAATAAAAAATAAAAAATACATGCATACAAATATCAACTCATACTAATACCTCTTAATTATTTATATCAATTATATATTCGTCAATCAAATAATAATCTAAAACATTTTTATAGGCTAAATATTAATATTATTTATGTTTAATGCAATATTAAAATTATAATAAATATGGTATAATTATATATAATTTTATTTATATATTAATTTTTAATTTATAATAAATTTAAATTAACTTTAATAAACCGGGTGTATTTTTATTTTAGATCTAAACGAATCTCTTAGTAGAATAATTTAAAATAGTGTGAAAATGAAAAGTAACTTAGCGTGTAGGTATGATTATTTCCGTACCGATTCCCAAATCAACCGAAGAAAAAGAAAAGGCAAAAAAAAAAAAAAATCAATGTAATAAGAATATTCACCATACATTTTTGCCCCATCGGACAATAATGCCCTTTTGCTGTGACTTTGGGTCTCGTGCTGCGCTAACGTGACGTCGGAAAAAAAAAAAAGTGAAGAACAACAGGGGAAAAATGCGGAGCTGTCAAAAATTATATATATTTATATATTTATGAAATAAAAAGAAAAAGAAAAAGCGTACAATTCAGTACACGATAAAGGAAAAGGTAGGTAAACAAACGAATGTGGGGGTTAGACGATCCAGACCGCATGTTCGGCCTTGCGTCGGGCAGAAGTCGATGCGTGATCTGCGGCTCTGATTTCAACAATATTTTATCAGTGGGCCATCCTAAATAAAGATCCCTTGGGGTACGGAAAATGCACACAAGTTAGGATCCAACGCGGGGAATGGGACCCACTTGATCGCGCAATCACCGGCCCAGAGAGTCCGGTAGCCGGTGGGCTTTCACTGTAGGTGGGGCCGCACCGAAGCTCGATCTCGAGCCACATCCGCACACAGACAATCACTACCCAACTTTTTTTTTTTTTTCTTCGTATAGAAAGTAAATAGTGAAAATGCATCCATATTCTAAGTTGGGTCATTTCAGCGAGTCTAATTTAGCTTTTTTCAGATGCCTTAGAATTTGAAATTTGACGGAAAGATAATATAAATCCAATGCGTTGTATAAGGAGTTGAATGCATAATTGAATATTCGCCGAGTTAAAGCAACAATGGCTCTGTTTTAGATTTTATGTGGTACTTGTGTGTGTGTGTGTGTGTGTGTGTGTGTGTGTGTGAATGTGTGATCTCTCTAGTAAAAATAAAATATAAAATGCTCCTAATAAAATGACAAAAGTATCGAATAATTGTATCCTTCCAATTCCCCATTAAAAAATGGGTTTTTCTCCAAGTACGTGTCCCAGACTAAAAATTCTAATATAGCTTAAGATTGAGAAGAAAGTCTATAAGACAAAGAAAAATATAGTTTGAAGGTGTTTCTTGACGTTGGTATTCTAACATTCAAAATAAATTTTAAGAGATAACGAATTAAAAGAATTAGGCTCAGTAAGATTTAGAAAGGTCTTTGGCTTGTATAAGTGCGAAGTAGACTTTTTGTGCCGACCCTAACAAGTGAGTTTTAAATATTAATGCGAAGATTGGTTGGACTTAAGAAATGTTGTTCATCTTGGATAAGGGGCTTGAGCTTTGGGTAGAGCTCGAGTTAGAGTTTTGAGTTTCGATTAAGAAGCCAAAACTTGAAAGTTGAAGGGAATTCACAACTTAAATTAGACCCCAATTAGCGGAATTGGATTAATTCTTTATTAATTATATATATTTATATATATATCTTCTCTTTTATTGGTTATCTCACTTGAAGAAGAAGAAGAAGAAGAAGAAGAAGAAGAAGAAGAAGAAGAAGAAGAAGAAGAAAAAGAAATAAGTTAGCACTTGGGATTTGAAGGTTAGACATGAAGCATTTGACTCGGGGAAAAAAAGGTTAGACAAGCGAGTTAAAAGGGGAAATTGGGGGTAGGTAGGCAGATCATGCTAAAATGATTAAAGAAACGATCTGGTGAGAAGCATGGATGGGCAGCGTGACATGCAAAAACTTACCCCACCGCTACCAGTTTTGCTGATTTGCTAAAGAAGGCCACGGTCGGCTCGGTTGTGGCATCCATTGCTTTTTTTAAAAAAAAAGAAAAAAAAAAGAAAAAAGAAAAACTCTTTTTAGTGCTCCCATCCATGTGCCATCCACTGCAGATCAGAAGAAGAGGCACTGAGAGGTGGATCAATAGATTTAGGCCACGCAAGGGCACGGCTTGGGTTCTTACAAAGGACCCGCCATGATTATCTGAGTCGCATGCCAATGACTCGCCCAGCATGTGATTGCTAATCATTAAATTTTCCTCTTTTTAAGAACAAGAAATTTTCTTCTTTTTTTTTTTTCAAAGCATCAGTTCACTATAAGGTGTGATTCAATGTAATTTTATTTTATTTATAAAATTGTAGATTATTTTATTTTATTTTTATCAAAAATTATTTATATATATATAGGGTTATATAATAAAACCTTTTTCCGTACTTCCAACATAATTAATTAGGACTCCATTGTTAAATTTTCTTAGATTCGTGTTCAAATCTTTAAAACTTCCCCGTGAAAAAAATAGCCTTCTATATCAAAGTCAAGATCGATATCACCTCTCTCTCTCTCTCTCTCTCTCTCTCTCTCTCCGTTTCCCTATGTCAACATCCACGGCAGACTACAGGGTAAATTCTAATAAATAATGTATAAAAATAACCAAAAAAAAAAAACACATAACAAAAATTTCCTGCATGATTAAAAGGTCCCTTCAACTTGGATCGAATGGATTGAGTCTGTGAAAATAACTTTTAGTTAATGTTTAAGTTTTCCTAGGGTTTTAGATTCCAACCTCTTAATTTTACTACGCGACAACGAATTCAATCCAAATTGAAAATAATAATAATAATCATAAAGATTAATTCTTTAATTTCCCACAATTGACCTTTTGGTTGTTTTTTTTTTTTTTTTTTAAAAAAAGGGATTCCTAGAGCAATTTGTCTGTTGCACTTGCAGAGAATAATCAAGCTTGAACGACAAAGTTTTAGCTTGCATCAATGCTAAAAATGACTTGGGAAGTCCTAATCTCAAAAACCAAACTCAAAAATCGTTGGACATCTTGTCTGATATCCTTTTAACTAATTCCTTAATCAAATGGTTTCATGTACCACTCGATATCTTGCTAAAGCCACCTTGATACGTTAGGTTTCTTTCTCTCTATCAGTACGTTAGAAACTTAGAATATTAATTCTGTTTCTTATGTTTGCTTTGGTTTATTCTGTTGGGATATTGCCTTTTTGTCTTTTAGGCTAACGCATTTTCAAGTCCATTTGCTATCGTTATTTTCCTTTTGCCAGTATACAATTAATTGATTGGTTTGTTTGATTCTAACGTTGGGAATTTCTCTTCTCTGGCTGTTTACCACCGGTACCATATATGTACTTACAAAAGGACCTTGATATTAGTTTTTAACGAGATGTAAGTTTAAATCTTGAGAGAGAATGTGAAATTTATGAAAAAAAGAACAACTATAGTTTATAATTTAATAAATCTTGCGGTGATAAAAAAACAAAAATGTATCTTTAATTATACCCTCCTAAAAATCCCCCAACGTAGAGGTTTGGTCTAATTGATAGACTGAATGTTTCACATGTTTATCTTATTATAGACCAAGGTTGGAATCCTGAGGCAAAACTGCAAAGAAGTCCGTCCTTACTATTAGAGTGGCTGTACGCTTTGATCAGACTTTGAATGAGACTTAGCACTTACATAAAAGACAATTTACATGTCAGTTGACTGCAATTTTACCAAAAAAAAAAAAAAACCCTCAATGTAAAAGATACCCTTGTACAAAATCGATAAATTGTACCTCCAAATACTGTTTAAGTTCGAATATCACAGACAAAATAATAGAATTGTACATAACAACGTATAACAATTCTAATTGAAAATCTTAGGGATTTAAAATTGTTCGGAATAAATTGATCTTCAATTGGGTCAACGTTTCTGTTCTGTCTGCACATCTTTGAAGTCTGACGAGATTCATAGAAAGTAATTAGCATTAGTTTAAAGCAAGCACTCGGTCTGGTAGATATCAAGTTATTGAGAATTAACTAACAATTTGTTGTTTAAAGTTTAATGTGAACGCCTGAAACTTTTGGTCATGGTTTTCATGCCAACCTCAATGCCTCTTTTTGATTTTGAATTTTTCATACGAAAATCGACATGCAAACTTTTGTACCCGAATTCTGAAATTTTGTTTATAGCTTTCCACAATATTAGTCAAAGCAATTGAGGAAGGAATACTCTTTTGGCCCCTTATTTGCAAATGAAGACCACGTACTACGGATTGTTAGATTAAAAGTAGTCTTAAATTGAAAGTAAAATAATTATTTAAAATTATATATTTAATATTATTTTTTAAATAAAATTTATTTTTATAATAATATCATTAAATTATGGTGATTTTTTTACGAGAAAAAATCAAATATATTTAACTATAATTTATATAATTAAAACTAAAATTTTAAAAAATTTATATATTATTTAAAATTATTTTATTAAAAAATAACATATTTTTATTTGTGCTTTTTTTTTTTTTATTAACAGAATAATTTATTGTGCGCACAGGGCACGCATACGCGCGGGCACATATATAATAGTTCAAGAATCATTTAATTAAAAAAATATTTTTTTAACATTAATAAATATAAATTTTAAATGTTCTTTATAAAATAATATTTTTTTAATGATTATTAAATGAATTAAAAATATATATCTCATCCTTATTCTAAAAAAGTTAGGACATATATCAGACTCAATTTCATGTTTATCTTCTTCAAAAGAGTTGATGTTGATGTACAGTCACATGGGATGGGACTTTGTTCGTTACGGGATAGCCCCCAAGTTGTTAGAAAGAGGCTGTGAAGGAATGATATCACATGCTTTGTCACCCCTTAAGAGAGAAAGCAAGGGAAAGTGTGCGTGTATGCGAACGTGTGTCTGTCTGTGTGATACGGGTTATGGTCCTTTGGGACATTGGTTGCGCTTAGGATCAGGAAGATTGAATTCGCATGTGGGTGAGAAGAGCCACGACACAAGTAAGCAAGTGGGAAGATTGAAAACTTGCCAAAGAAGATAGGTAAAATTGCCCCCACCCCAGCATCCTTTTCTGTGGCCCTTCCCTCTTAGTGTGACTTTCACATACACTAGCAATATAAGATAAAATCCCATTTTGTCAATTTCAATGGCCAATGGCCCAGCTGCGATCCCAACTGAGCAGAATATGATTCATTCAGATAATCAGTGCACATAGGTTTTCACACTGTAGAGTTTAAGGAAAGATTAAATGCACGAAGATTCATACTTGTTTTTTATTCCACAAAGAGGATATTTATGCGATCACCATTAATCTTTATTTTGAACCATATGATTTTATCAAATCGGATAAAAGAGATCTTCTAAGGACAAACTAAATTGGCTAGTTGTTATAAACACAATAGAAAAGGGGTCCCTATCGTGTGAATCCCAACTAGCAAGTTGAGAAGACCTACATTGGCGCATTGATGAGGGGTGGAGGCCAAGATTATGCAGTTGTTGAGGTGTTGGGTTACAAAAAGCCAACCTGAATAACTGATTTTCAGGAATAAAGTCCTTTACTTGGGCATAAGTGGATGGGGACACGGGCTTCTTTTAAAAGCCAGTTTGACCACAAGGGGTAGACAAGAGTGTCAGCAAAGTAGACAAGTCATTGCACCAAAATCAGACAATAAGTCCATCATGGCTGCTGCAAATTGTGGACTCTGCATTCCCATGTCAGTTCTATAGACCTAACTTCTTAATATGCAGGCTCAACTCCAAAATTTTGGTAGAATCAAGATAGAGTAAAAACACTCACCTTTTTACTCAAATAAAATTTTCACAGATAGTATAGATATCAGGCAAAAATGTTTGTTTTTCAGGTGTCTAAGATGCTGCCAACATGAAAACTCCAACAGATGATGCCAGAACAATAGTGAATTTGCTGGCCAAAGGAAGAGACACAAAGCTAAGGACACTAATAAACATATGGGAAGTACAATATTATAAAAAATCACCAATTCCTCAATCAAGTAGCAAATGAAAGATGAAATAACTGCGGTCTAGTGCAATATCATAAAACCCCCCTTTGCCTGGTCTTTATCAAACTGTTTGTTGAATGTAGGGACCATTTCACTCCAGAACCTGCATTCTATTTTGATGAAATACTGCATGCCTAAATAAAATTTCATTCAACCCTCAACAATCTCTATGATGAAAGATATATATTTAAATGTGTCTCGCAAGCAAGCAAAATAAATGGAATCATGTCCCAGAACTTTTCCATTTTTTCCCTCTCCCCATGGACCACAATGTCTATCATCGCTGCTAGTAAATGCTGATCTTCTTTGCTGTATCCCACGTCACCTTAGCTATAGGTGTAAAGACCAACTACCACAACAACCGACTTAACGACCCATCACAAATGTTCAAAAGAACAAGATTCTCAAAGCCCCAAAGGCAAAATCTACGTGAAGGGAAACTATTCAAGGCATGTATATGTAGGGCATAGTTGCAATTAAAGTATTTGGGCTCATACATTTTACGGAGTTTTACCAACCACGTGCATGCAATGGACAATAAAATTACGGTCCAAACCGGCCACCATCATTTGTACCTTCTTGGAAACACCCTATTGTCATTCGTATGGAAATCTCGGTGAACTCTGATTCCGGAAATTCATTTCTCCACCCAACCTCACCAAAGTGGGTCTTCACCATATTATGACATCTACTTTATTAATGAAGTAGATTTTGGTTGAAGATGTAACATTTTGAAGACCCACCCAGGCTCTTTTTCGCTTTGGGACTAACAAGCATTTATATGTCCATTTCATTTTCCATCCATTAAAGAATCTATTAAATTGTAAACTATATAATAAAAATAATTTTTTATTTTCATAAACTTTATTTTTCCTTTTCATGATTAGAATTTAAGATTTTTAAAATAAAATTTTAAATTTTTAATCATGGCGTGTCACTTGAGAGATTATACACTTATTTTACGATTAAATTTTAATATTCAATTTTAAAATTAATGAGTAGTTAAGATACGACTTAAAATGAGTCCAGTGAATCCTGATGTGAGAGGAGTCCAATTCCATAATCTAATATTGGGTCAATTGGAGATCAAGAAGACCCAAGGCCTTGCAGTTCGGAGGAGTGCTGGTCCATGGTCTCGACGAGGGAGACAGTAACCTTTCAAAACACGTTCCATCGGTCCAGTAGTTGCGTACTTCTGTCAAATGTGGGCCCTTGTCATGTCATATGGATCAAGCCTACTAACGAAGAACCGCAGTTTGGGAAATGTCGTTCCATGCATATATAAGCAATAGGGGGTCCAGTGAAAAGAAGGGAACATAAATAAAAATGAGAACGGGGAGAGCATTGCATTGTTTTCTTAAAACCCCGTAGCATTGTACAGGGTTCAAAATGTTGAGATAGGGGTGGATCGCAGGGCTATTCTACAGTAGTCCTCCAAAGCGCTAACACAAATCTTGGTCCATATGGTGAATTTCACAAAGCAATAGCATCCATTTGAGACAAATTGAGAGGGAGTTTTCCAAATCGTTGATACAAATATTACAAACTCCATGCAATTTAACTAGTAGGTGGAAAAAGGAAACTTTTGAGCCGATGCCACTCGCAAGTAAAGGGGTACTTTCGAAATTTAGAATATACAATGGAGAACCGCAGTTTCTGCTATTGGCAAGTGCTATCATCCTGCCAATCCTGTTAGAACCCAAAGAAAATTTATGCTGTCATCAACATTAACACCACCCCAACAATTATCCTATCAATAATACAACCACAGAAATTCTGGGGTGATTCTAACCCGTCACACAAGGTCATCGACTCAACCGATGGAAGCCCTTAAGAATTTATCTAAGACCTAATACCAATATACAGGGCGATCAGGCCAGTACTCCAGTAGCAGAGCAGCAGGATCAGGTAATGGTTGTGAACGAGGAGGATACTCAGATGCGTGGGCAGCAGGATATGATAAATCATAGTATGATGTGTGGTTCCAGTATTGAAGACAGGGATCATGGTGTCCAATCTCTTCTCGGTGCCTCAATGCTGAATCTAAATACTGTCCATCATGATGGCCATTGCTGGAATCGGTTGCGTGTGTCATGTACTCATGGTGTCTCCATCCCAAATTCACATTTTGCGTATCCCAATGCTCACTCAGTGGATATCCTCTATAAGTATTCCTTTCTAAGGTCCCTTTGTAAGCATGTAGTGAAGGCGTGATTGCAATGTCGGATGGTGGTTGCAGAAATGGTGCATGTAGCGGCATAAGTGCCACTCTAGATTCGTAAGCCTCTGTCTCATATGCAGTACGAATGTCCATACGAGGTTGGTCCCTGCCAAGAGCATAGTGCCCCTCTTGCTGACAAGATCGCTTCATACTCCTTTTACGATCAACAAATTTTGATGTTTCTGTTTCTGCTTGGCAGTGCAGCTCCTTGCCTCGACCTTCATCTGTGTGTTCTTCTATTTGTGAACTTCTCTGCATTTGGGTTAACTTGGAACCATTCATGCCAGCTTGGAAAAGCTTGCACAGGTTCTTCACCTGTTGACCAGTATTATTTGCAATCACCAATTGTTAAACAAAGCAAAGGTGTAGCATGTCTTCAAATATTTGCATATTAATAATGAAATAAGAAGATCAAACCTATTCAAAGGTCAGTTGACAATCAAACTTTTTCTTCTGATAGTAATTTTCCTCCATAGCCTTCCTAAACTTCCCCTCTGGCAATGGGGAGCAATCTTTATAAACTTTGAAGCACACCTGCCACAACAGATTCAAACTCAACTTTCTCACAAATAGAAAGTCCTGAATGACCCGTGCTTATTCTGATACGAAGATCAACAAACATGAATGCTGTCTGGGACAACATTTTAAAACCCCAAAAAAATTTGACTCCTTCCCACTCATGTAAACGAAAAGGCAACATTATGCCACGATGTGAAACTGTCGAACAGTGATTCTGTAAAGCTACGATCATACATTGCCATCGTCGATAAACAAAGCTGTAAAGACTGGAAAGTGATTGTATGGTTGTCATGGATATAGAAACATTTAAGTAACCAAATGCATTAAGATTTAATCAAGTGCCTCCAACGACATCAAAGGATTTATCTGAAGGGTTGAGTCAAGAAAGAAAGAAAGAAGCGAAGTTTAATCCCTAGTCTCTTGGTTTCACCAGTAAGTGACGAGACTCGATGGGTAAAAATTAAGATTAACGAGCTAGAGCGAGAGATGAGAATAGGGGAGGCTCATTTGACCTTTTTTAGAGTACGGATTTCTCATCATTTGGGGAAACCACAGCCGTCGGATTATTTTACTACATACACGTAAAAAGGACAAAGATTCAAATTCTTGTCCCCCCCCTTTGACACAAAGTTCGATATATTCGCACTGAATGTCGTTTAGTGTGGATGGATTCTGATTGAGAGCCGGGCTTAAGCTCATTCTCTCTCCCTCTCTTTCTTATTTTATTTTATTTTATTTTGGACGAAATTTCAGATCCACTGAACACAAATTTTGTTTGTATTATATGATAATGCGTTTAAATTTTTATCAAAATATTTAATAGAATTAAACATATTTTCTAATTACGTAAAATTTTAGAAATAACTATGAACTCTTTTTGAATAACATGGAGTTTGCTCCACAGTGTAATAACTATTCTCTTGGCAGGGACCCAGTCTGTGTGAGACCAGCACAATCTTCTTGATGAGACAGTAAGACACCGTCCCTACTTTTCCATTATTAGCAACTATATACATATATATATATATATAACTTGAAATTTTGTTTATGTTGGTGTTGTCCCATACAATAATTTTTCGAAACAATCAGAGAAACAAAAGTATCGCTGCCTCTATGTACCCATTTAAGCAAAAGAGATTAATATCAACAAGAGAAAGAATGCTTTGCACTATTGAATCATGTAGACCAATTTGTTGAATGTGGCTCGAGCAAACCCTCTGCACGCATGAACAAATCAACCGCAAACCTGAGAGCATAGCTTTGTAAATTGGTATTCTGAAGGGTGATTATCGGACAAGTGGAATGTTTTGCTTCTCCCATTGCTCAAGCATGTCAAATTCAATTGATTTTCAATTTGGTCTGCCTGGAAAAACAATAATAAGCACACGGAAAGGGGATAAAGCATCAGCAACAAGTGAGATGAAGCAATATTGAGTGCATTTAATAGAATGTTCTCAAAGCCTACACTCTAACTTTGAGACCCAAAATGTGGAAAAAGCAATCATGCCAGGAGAGATGCAGGTTGGTCTAGTGTCTCTAATCATCTCAAGTCTTAAGATTTACTGCTTTCAATGCTTACCATTCTAGCTCCCTCGGGTTGGCTCATAAGGAATTCCTTTTTATCAAAGAACTTACAGTTGCAGAAGAACTATATTAAAGTAATTCCTAAATTTATTTCTTTCAGTTCTACAGTTCACAGCATTTATCCACTGAGAACAACCAGAACCGAAAAAAAAAAAAAAAAAAAAGGTCCAAAATAGGAGACAGAGAGAGAGAGGGGCAGTGCCAGTTACCTGGCAAAAAACTCTCTGTGATTTGCAGCTCGACACTGAGGTGGGAATGCATCCCAAATAATGACACCAAGAGCAATGATCGTTCAAGTTATTCCCTCGAAGGAGTGCAACCAGCCCGGCAGTGTATCTGGAAGTATTACATGATCTCTATTAAAAAGTGCTTTGACAGAATGATGCTAGACAGCTAAAAACAGACGTGAATTTCTCAAGATTGTGGTGCCTCAAGTTAACTCATTCAATGATATATTTCATACTGCAAGAAGATTTCCACTCCACCGGTATTGGAAGAGATTAGGATACAATTAGGTGACAACTTGAGCCATTTAGGCTCACTCAGCTGATATTATTGTTCATATACAATAAAAAATGAAACCTCTTATAATCTTTGCTGATTCACTGCTGAAAGTTCACATACAATGAATCAAAGAAGACATTAAAATCCAAATAATTCAATTGACTTACCCAACAATCAATATTATCAGAGACAAAACCCACAACACATACTGATATGTCTTGTGTTTTGATTTAACCCGAGGTGCAACATATCCAGGAGGACAGGCTTTCTGATTAACCCACCCAAACTGTGGACGAATTAAGAACACAAATCCAAGAAAAAAGCCAGAGAGAAACCCTCCAATATGAGCAAAGTTGTCTACATGTGGGAGGATTCCAACTGCCAAATTTATTATGACGATGACAATAAGCGTCAATAATGCTGCCAACTGCACAAATAAACTTGAAGCCATAAGATATCTGGATTACACATAGGAAACATTTCAGATGGCAAATGCTTACATCGAAACTCCTGATTACAGGAGTAAATCTACCTTATTTGCATATATGGTCCAATTTGTAATCAGCTCCGAAAGCATGCCCCCTAGTAAACCAAAAAGAGCACCGGAGGCACCAACAGAGATACCTGACTGAATGAAAAGTGCAGACAACAGACTCCCACCAAAACCAGAAATGACATAGAGCAAACCTATTCGAACTGCAGAGGCATAGATTGCAAAATAAATTATAACTCTAAAAAATGATAAATAACTATTTTTAAGAGAAACAGAACAAGTGCACACATGTCCTGGATTTTTATTTTTTTTTCTTTCTTCAGCTTGAAATCCACTAAATCTACAATATACACATTTATCAAGAACATGAACTGGGATCACATAGATTCATTTATGGATTTCACTAAAGTGGCACCAAAATTATCATAAGCCTACCAAACAAACATATGAAGCAATTATTGTCTGCCCTGGAATCCTGAACAAAAAACTAGGATAAAAAGATTACTTGGGCCACTAGATGCAACGTATCTCGGTGTGTAAAGTGGAACATTAAACTTAACAACAAAGACAAATCTGAAACGTTAGACACTTACTAAACCCAAATTCTTGCTCAAGACGAATTCCAATGAACAAAAGACTCAACATGTTGGCAAGTACATGGAAGACTCCGGCGTGTAACCACATGCAAGAGATCAAGCGCCAACCCTGGTGTTTTTGGACCACATCAGTCACATCTAATGCACCCACCTTCTCTAACCTGAAAAAATAAACAACTCCCAAAGTGTTGAACAAGGACTCTGGTTCTCAACCAGAAAAAAAAAAAAAAAAACAAATGTCTCTTGAACAAATCACAAAGGAAACAACTTGAAAGCAATTCATTGAGCAACCAGAATCAAATGAATTGGGAGAATTTTCAGGAAGTTCTGAAGAACTTAAATTTGAGCTAAATTTGCTCCATCACTAGTTGAACTATTTCATCCATACATTTTCACCCTAAACATAAACTCCAGAGCCAAGAGAAAAGCCACCCACAAATCTATATCTCCTCAAAGAATTTCGTAGCAAGAGCAAGCAATAGAACAAGCATTACCATTTTAATCAAATCCCAAGAGCTGAACTAATCACCAAATGCAGCACAAAACCAAAATAATAAATGTTGTAAGAGGAAAACGAGCTTGGAGTGGCTTACGTCCAAGAGGAAGGTCCAAGAAGTGGATTTTCCTTGATGGGTTGGAAAGAGAACCTCCCAAGAAAGTTGCCAAGACAGGAATTGGAATTCTCGGGGCAATTATTCACATACATGACGATGATAAAGACGACAATGTTGGCCACCACGAACAGCGGCACCAACCACGGCACCCACTGCCCGAATGGCCGGAAATCGCCGCCCGCCATCGCATTTTCCCGCCGCCGGTCACGTTGCTGATGCTGCGAGGACACCGGGGGTGCCGCCGCTGGGCCCACCGGTTGCACCTTGATCTCCAATCTATTATTTGGCTCCCCCACCATTCAATCAACAATGTCGGGGGAGAATTTTTCGGACACGCGAACGCGCGCGCGCGCACAAAGAAGGCAAAGAGAGACGGAGGGAAGGGCAGGAAGATCTTTGGCTTAATCGAGAGTGAGACGAACAGAAAATTGCGGTCTAGTTAACAACGTAGTCACTTTTGGAAGGTTTGGAATGTCCGAAATTTGGTCTTCTTGTTCATGTTTGGTTTTATTCCGTTCGTGATTTCACCCGTTAGTTACTTGTTTTCTAATATCGCAATTTATGATTATATATTATTTTTGGTTTCTCCACACGATATAATTTTAAGTTGAACTGAACCCCTTTATGATTTTAAGTTGAAGTGCTGTATTGAGTTATAAATTCGTTAATAATACAATTAAACATAAGATAAAATTTATTTAGTATTAATAATATTAAAATAATTATTTTTGATAAACAATTAAATAAAAATAATAATAAATAGTTTTGATTTTAATTAGATATATAATAATTGATATATTCACAATATTTTTTTATTGAATTAATTAATCAATTGGTTTAATTTGATTTATCTAACTAAATCAAATTATGTGTGACGTAATTAGATAATTTGAAGTCATCGTCTCTTGACGCTTTCACCAGGCAAAGATTTAGATAATTAGAAAATATAACATATATTGGGTTCCATAAGTGGTTTTTATTTATTTATTTATTTATTTATTTATTGTGCATTTACTTTGTTCAAAAAAAAAAAAAAAATCAACCAAATGAGTTCCAAACTCATGGGCAAAAGTTTGGATTGGCTACTTCGAATTGCTTGCTGAGGACAAGAAAAAACCTTAAGCGCATAACATGCGAGACATTAATAAATAAACCTTAAGCGCCTCGAAAGTAATGATAGGAGAAGGGGCGACGAATCCAAATAATTCAAGAGATTGTTTTTTTTTTTTTTTTTTGCTTAAATTTATAAGGAGATAATTAATATAATTATAAAAAAGACATATCAATTTTTATGTGAAAATTTTCTTTTAATTAAAATTTAAAAATTATAAAATATTTAATATTAATTTTATTATAATCAATAAGTGAATATAATATAATTATTTAATATTTATTATATCAAATAAATTGAACGTCTAATAATAAGTTAACAAGTTAATTAAAACAAATTGATTATATTTTATCTATTATCACTTAATAAGTAGAACTCAAATTAATAATTTAATTATTTAAAATAAAATTTTAAATATTTTTTATTAACTAACCAAAATTTAGTCTAATTGAATTATAAATTAGTATTTATCAAATACAATCACAAATAAGAAATTAAAAAATTATTAAGAATTTAAAATTTTTAATTTTAGATCATAATTTTTTTTAAATTATCAAAATACAATTTAATTATTTACAAATAAAAAAATATATTTTTTAATTATTGACTAAGAATTAGTCTAATTAGATTATAACTAAATTTTTAATTGTACAAGTCATTAAATAAAAAAATACTTAGAATATAAACTTAAGAAACTAAAAAAGAAAATCTAAACTTATAATACTTAAAATATAATCTCTATCATTCAAAATTAAAATCTTTTAACATAAAATATAAAAATGTTGATTTAAGTTAAAAAAATTATAAAAACTACCCAACTTCTTTTTTTTCTGGTTTTTTTTTTACAATTTCTCTATTTTTAATAATAAAAAAAGTATTTATATTTCCATTAAATATTTTTTATTTATAAACTAAAAATAAATATATTTACACTTTATTTTCTTAACAACTAAACTCTTACACTACATACATACATATATACATACACACATATATATATAAAAAGACCAATAATCTCAACAAATAGCATATAGAAGGGATGAAAGTTGTTAACGGACATGCCCTGTAAACATGAACATGAATTAGACGGAGCTCACATGACATCGTGTGTTAACGTCAACAACACAATACTAATTTAATTGAATTCTTATTTGTTCTTGAAACTTAAATTTTTTTTTTTTTTGTTCAAAAATTATGATACGTATAATAAGGACGGCAAGAATGTGCACTGCAAAGAACTTATAATAAAAATGAAAAAACCTGCAACGAGTTGTCGAATGCTGCAAACAATACCTTAATGCACGTTCTCTCGCATTTCGATATTCTGTTTAAGTATTTAATGATTTTAAGTATGATGGAATGTGCATTGCGGTGGCGTCTGAACTGCGGCAACCAAAACAAACAAACTCCATATATTGAAATCCACAGAGAAGTCCATGCACGCACCGCGGAGATCTTGGAAATGCTTCACCCACGAAATGTCGCTCGATCTTCATTGAGAACTGCAGTAAGGAGTATTCCCTTTTTCTTCTTCTTTTTTTTTTTTATTTAAAAACTGAGTATCGGTTTTAATATATAAGCGTAGCATCCAAAAATCCTTTTTTTCATCCTTTATCTAGGTGACACTTGTCTTAAATTATTCTCTAGTATCTTATAGAATATATTTTTATTTCTATTTTATAATTTATTTATTTTAAAGTGTTTTAATGTAATTTAAAATTTTATTAAATTACTTAAGGATTATATAACTATTTAGAATTTTGTTTCTTTTTATTTGTCATTCATTATTTTTATATAATTAAAATATTTTTAGTAAATTATTAATTATTTTTTATTTAATATGAATTGTTTTTCAGTTATTTAGATAATTTTAATTATAAATATATGCATAAATATAAAAATTAAAGATAGCCTCTCTAGTATTTTTTAATTATTTTTAGAATTTTTTTTATAAATTTATTATCAAATATTTTTTATTTAATTGGAATGTTCGAATAGAATTTTTTACTATGATTTTTATTAATTTTTTTATTTATAATTATTTTTCAATAATTTTAATTTATTATTAACTAATTTTTTATTTAATTAAAATATTTTTTAATTAATCATTAAGTATTTTTTTTATTTAAATTAGTATTTTAAAGTTAGTAAAATAGTTTTAATTATAACTATGTACGTGTAAGTATCAGCGGTAAACTAAGCATTCTCTCTCTCTCTCTCTTTTTTTTAATCTTATTTTCCTAAAATTAATTAGATATTAGCCTTGTTTTAGCGTCACCATAATTGGCAAGAAACCATCGGCAATCTATATATATGGAAATGCTGCAAAATGGCATTAATGGATCAAATTCTTGAATACTTCCAAGCCACCATTTCTCTCTGTTCTTCTCTCTCTTTTACTCTTCCAGATTCTGATATTCATGATAATCTTTCATATGCTTAAAACCCAATTTCCTACTTATTCTCTTGCCTTAAAAGTAACCCCATCTCTCCCATCTCGTGTTACCTTGTCCTCAGTCATATTGTCAACACTGTGATTGATTCTTGATTGATAAGAGAAGCCTGTAGAGCAGAATTTGTACGTGCACGATCTTCTTGGATTAATGGAGAACCCTGTAATCGGAAAGTATCGCCGAAAAGTCTGGTACTTTATTTTAGCCTCGTTTTTTATCTGGTTCTTGTTGCTCTACATCTACTTTTCATGTTTAAAACCTGACGAGGACCAAGTTGCCTCTTTGAGACACAATGATGAAAATTTTGAGGATACCCATGAATCTGATTCTGTTAAGGTGCCTGAGAATCCTAATGAAATGACAGTAAAAGGAAAAGAGGATAGTGCAGAATCTGTCGCGGCTGGGAATGGAATGGCTAAAGTTAATCCCATAAACAATTTCTTTATTGGTGGTGATTGGGACAAGTACATTGATGAAGTTTCGAAGGAGAACAGTAAAGAAACAAAAGCAGATGGTCAAAAACAAATAATGATGAATGAGGGTCGACCAATCAGCAATGGTTTAGGAAAAGGAAATGAAGAGAAAATGGGTAATATATTGACTAATAAGGTTGATGGTGATAATGCTGTTGAAGATTCAATTTCTGTGAAAGAGAATGTGATTAAGGAAGTAAACAGACAGGCAGGTACAGAAGATGGGGAAGAAATAGACTCCAATACTGCCTCAGATTATGAGTCATGCTCGGGTAGGTATATTTACATCCACGATCTTCCAAGACAATTCAATGAGGACTTGCTTAAGCATTGCCGATCGCTTGATGAATGGTATAATATGTGCCCCTTCATATCAAACTTCGGTCTTGGTCCCAACATTAAGAACTCTGAGAAGGTATTGTCGCACACTGGCTGGTTTGAAACAAACCAGTTCATGCTGGAAGTCATTTTCCACAACAGAATGAAGCAGTACAACTGTCTGACCAAAGACCCATCATTGGCTTCAGCAATCTTTGTGCCCTATTATGCAGGACTCGATGTTGCACGCTACCTATGGAGGTCCAACAGACTGATGAGAGATCATTATTCTCTTAATCTTGTCAAGTGGCTAAGAGAGAGACCCGAGTGGAAAAAAATGTGGGGTACGGACCATCTCTTGGTTGCAGGAAGGATCACTTGGGATTTCAGGAGGTTAACAGGTGGGAATTCCGATTGGGGTAACAAGCTTATGCTTTTGCCTGAGTCAAGAAATATGACTATGTTAACAATCGAGTCTAGTCCATGGCACAGCAATGACTTTGCAATACCATATCCAACATACTTCCATCCATCAAGTGATGATGATGTGTTTCAATGGCAAAACAAAGTGAGGGGGATGAAAAGGAGGTTCTTGTTTTCTTTTGCAGGTGCTCCAAGACCCAACATGACAGACTCAATCCGTGGCAAGATTTTTAAGCAATGCCAGGCTGCAAGGAGGAAATGCAAGCTGCTAGAATGTACTCCTGGATCAAAGAAATGTTATAATCCAATCAATTTGATGAAAATGTTTCAGAGCTCTATGTTCTGCTTGCAGCCTCCAGGGGATTCATTAACTAGGCGATCAATTTTTGACTCGATCCTGGCTGGGTGCATTCCAGTTTTCTTTCATCCGGGGTCTGCCTATGTCCAATACTTGTGGCATCTACCAAAGGACTATACTGAATACTCTGTGTTCATACCAACCAACAAGGTAAAGCATGAGAAATCCATCATTGACAGGACACTATCTCGTATCCCAAAGGGAAAAATATTGGCTATGAGGGAGCAAGTGATAAAGCTGATTCCAAGCGTCGTATATGCAGATCCAAGGTCTAGTTTGGAAAGACTTGAAGATGCATTTGATATTACAATTGATGGGGTTCTTGAAAGAATCGAGAAGATCAGGAAGGATACAGAAGAGGGTAAGAAAATTTCCGAGCCTGGGTCTGATGGGGAAGAATTTACTTGGAAGAAAAGTTTGTTTGGGACCGTAGGGAAACACGAATGGGACCCTTTCTTTGAAAGAACCTAGAAAAGAAACAGCTTATGTAGGAAGCAATTTCGAGAACTATACATTGAGGGGACAACAGGATTCAGCGTATAGTTGGCCAAACCGTGTGCATTGTCTTTCTGTTAAGAATGCATAGCCCCCCCTGCATTTAGTCAGGGATTGGCTCATGCACAAAATATGTAAATTACATGCTAGAGGATTAAAAGTTTGGAAACTCAGCATATAAATTATGGATGATTTTGGATTGCATGCACATAAAATATAGAAGATGGATTTTGTAACGGATAGTTCATTAATCTTGCCAGTTGGATCCATTAAAATAATTTGGCCCCTAGAAAATTCATGAATGAATTAAACCAAAAGAGTCCAAAATTTTGCCACATTTCCAAGACCATCAAATTCAGGCCACAGTTTTGAATATCGTCAGGCGGGCAAACTAACAATTTTTACATCTTTTGCGGTGGCGGGGAATTAAAAACATTAGTTTACCATGAATCAGAGATGAGCATATTCATGCCCCCAAAAAATCTAATAAGCTGAGCAGTCAAAAAAACACAAAAAGTAGTAAACAGATAACAGTGAAATGTATCGAGGTTTCTCGTTGTTTTATGGGCATCCGATCGGTGCCTCACATAACTGATTTGCATTTAGGAACATCTCTTGGAGACAGGACGGGAGGGCAGCCAAATTTGTGTACCGCAAATCAGAAGTGGGCCAAGCTGTATACTAGGATCCATGACAGCTGAAAAACAGAGAAAACAAGCTGCATTAGCTACGGGACAAAGGCCTTAGTTGGCTAGTTGCTACTTATGTATGCTTGAAGGTGGCATTGATCCAGTGTGAATGAAATACTGAGAAGTACCAGAAAGACTGTAATGGAAGCAAAAAGCCCCTCCTGGAGAAGGGCCCCATGACCACCAAATTCTTCTTCATCGACCTTTAATATCATCGCATAATAACCATACACAATCCCGGATGATATCAAGAGAAAACTGTCAAAGAAAGATAAGCACCAGAAAATCAATCTAAGATAGCCATAAAATGAAGAGTTACAACTACAGGAATTAAACTGCAGGATCCGTATGCACAACGTTGGCATATCACTAGTTCTCACATTGGTTTTACTGGTTTAGTATCAATACCACAATCTGATTGACAAACCATTTTTGCTTAACTATATGGAAGGTTAGGTCACTTAAACCAAAATGCAACCTAGCAGTACTGGTCCCTATATTGCAAATGACAGTCTTGAGATCGCCCATCATGTGAAAACAACCAAGTTGCTTCACTTTGAGAGGCAAGATCTTGCAAAAAGCCAGAACTTGCATACAATGCCCATGGATTAATCCTCCAGCTCATATTCAATACTAGATATTAAATGGACAGAGAGTAATTGTAAAACTGTCACTCAAATGATAAAGGAGCAATCTGAAAGGAACTATGACTCAGGCAACCTCCACCATCTGCCAGCTGTGTTTCCTTAGACAATGAATTGAAATTTGGGGCCACATCCAGTCCAATTGCAGAATGATTAAAGAAACAATATTTTACTTTTGGTTCAAAAGCTAATCTTTAAACACCTATAAAAATGGATTCACCTCTGAACAACCCATAGAACAGAGCTCATCCGACCAGAGTATCCTAAAATACCAATACTCCCTCTGTTCTTTGCCTGCTTTTTTATCAATCAACATGCTAGACCAGGCATTCACCTAAAAGGACAATCTTGAAAGCATAGCTAATCACAAGTGCTCAACAATCATGTCCTTTGCACTGTTAAGTGTCCCTTATAAAAGTTTCTAAAATGCTAATTCATCCACAGTTATTAACATTGATTGCAGTCACATCATCCTTGATCAAGTAAGGAAAACTCCAGCTACCTTATTAACTCAAATTGAAATGGGTTGAGCTTCAAAAAGCTTGTGCTTATATAGGCACTAGTGCTGGCAGGACCCACATAAGTTGCATGTCTTAATTCTAAGCTTTCCAACATTCAATTTTTTAGTGAAGCGAATAGATCTTCCCTTATTGATAAATAACCCAATAGCCCACAATAATATCCATATTTACACCATTAATTCATTCTAAGATTGACTGCAAAAGTACAAACAAATTGGCCAGTAAGCATTGAATCAGAGATTCAGTTATTATGCATTTTTGTAACCAGAAAATAGCATTCTGAAATAAAACTTGCAAATTCTACAATTAACAATACAGCTTTTGAATAAGAACTCTGCAAAATTACATTCAGCAACACAAATGGTAGGCAAGCTCTGACTTACATGACAATCCATATACCCCCGACCAAAGGAATAGCGCCCCATAACAATCCGCATGCAAGGGCCACCGCTTGCCGAATCCAGTGCAAGACATCTCCCAATTGATCCTACTCCAAAGCCATACTTCAACAGTCAGTAACGTCAAAATTCATTAATAAAGACCCAAACCTTGATCACCTCTTCAGAACCCAGAAGCTATATCTCTATTGCAAGCTATGTAAGAGTAATTTATCTAAATAAATGGATTACTGGCTTTAGCTTCATAATCACTGCTGAAACTAGAGCAAATTTCACGCGTACTAAAATTAAAAGCGTTTAAGATTTATGCGCTATCAATATCCAATAAACACTTAATCGACAAACCAATCAATTAGAAAAAGAGGGGAAAAAAAAACAACGAAACAGAAAATCTGAGGATTCAAGAAGAAGTTACCTTGTCCCAAGAAGCCTCAGGATCGAACAACTTAGCAAACTTGAAAGGGGACAAGTGGCCGTTGGGGTGTTGCTGTTGGTGATGATTATTCAATTTAACCGATTTTCCTTCTTTCATTGCCGGCCTATCAAAATTTCGCAACATACAGCAACCAATTCCAAATTTTGCAAAGAACCCAGATTTTGAAATCGGATTTGGAATTGTGGGTCAATATTGAATTTAAACAATACAAACGGCAGGAGGAGAGATGGGTCGTCTGAGGCTTGCTTATTTTGCTAGGGTTTGATTTAGATAGAGAATGATTCTAATTGAGGGTATTATTAAGAATTGAAAATTGCTTCGCTGTACATCTGTGTGGGTATTGGACGACAGACTTGAGATTTGTTGTATTTGTGCAGACTCTGTAATAATCCCACCAGGTTCAGGCAGTGCACTGCACGTGCTATTATCATTGATCCATATTTTATCAATTTTATTTAAATTTCTTCTTGTTTGAAAAAAAATCAGTTTATTCATTTATAAAAAAATTTGGGTCTATTAGGAAAATCACTCTTGGTTTAGGTGTTTAATGCAGGATTGAGTGATTAATTGCTGAAGTTATTTTAACAAAAGATCTTCGTCACACTGATTGTATGAATCTGATGCCAGAAAATTATATTTCCCTATCATAATTACTGAATGTAAATTTGTAATTATATTATTAATTATAATAATGCTTCAAAATCAGATGCGTAACTAAGGGCTACAGAATTTTTTCAAGTTTATATGAATTTGAGTACATATATTTTTTTAGCAAACCTCAGAGCTGGAAGAAATGAGGATTTTGTGCTGTGGGAATATCTTCCACGGGACTCGCAACTATTATTAGAAGCTGATATGCGTGGCGTGGTTCGTTTCAGAGGGTATCGGTGTTTTTCTATTGCTGTTTCTTTTAGTTTTCTTATTCTAATTGCATTAAAAATAATAAAAAATAAGAAGAACACAAAAAGCATATTGCCCTCTCTTCTCCAACCCATCATCGTTAAACTTACTTCCTGAGATATGCGAGGAAAGTTGATGAAAAAATGATTTGTGAGGTAGACATCTACGAGATCCAAATACTTAATCCATTACTTAAAAGGGTACTTCCTCGTATCTCTGTGAAAGACGACGATTCATTGATACTGATTTATATCTCTATACTATTAACTCATCAATTTACTATAATTCTCCTTTCGTAAGTAGACTAACTTACATCAGAATTTCATAAAAACTGGCTTCCACCGTACAGGTAGAAGCCTTAATAGACTAATTCAGCTGGTTTGTGTATTTAGCCTACCCCATTTCTTTCTGATTCATTGTCTTGCTTCCTTATTTTTTGTTTTTATCACTCTGTAAAATTTCAAGCTTTTGACCCCGAAAAATGAGTCTACTCTGGGATGCATTAGAGCTTAGGCATCGACTTAATATGATCACAGTAATCCTGAAGAAGCCGGACTTCAGAATTCTTCACTGCCATCTTTCTATTTAAAAGTAGGTTTGTATTTACCTGGCAGCACGCTGCTAGTGATCAAATATCAGATTGCAGTGCTGGTCATTATTATTGGAGAAATCGTGAGAGCTTAAAAGTGAAAAAGATTTAAATAGAATTTTAATAAATAATAAATTTATAATTTAAATTCTATATTTTAATATAAAATCTAAAATATTAACTTTATTAATTTTATCTACTTATATATTTTACTTACTTATAAAATTTTAATAATTTTTTAAAATATAATTTATTTTACATTAAATAATTCTCTTTACATATATTAAAAATATATTATTATTTTATTAAATTTATTTGTAAGTCAATTTTATTATTATTTAATTTTAAGTATATATATATATTAATACTCAAAAAATTACATTCAAATATACACGTGTTACTGTTTTTATTTTTAAATTAAGTGTTATTACTCTACTTAGTTATTTATTCTTAATAAATATAATTTTTTAAATTAATGATAATATATATAAAAATATGTGTTATTTATATTTATTTTTTTACTCAATTATCAATTTTAGTATTATTTATTAAAAAATATAAAAACTTAAAATTAAAAAATAATTAAAATTTAAATAAATAATAAAATTATAAATTTAATATTATATATCTCGACCTATAAAATTAATGTTTTAAAATTTTAAATTAAAATATAATATTAAATTTATAATTTTATTATTTATTTATTGAAATTTTATTCGAATTTATCTCTTATTTTAAAATCTCGTATTTTTTTTCAACTAAGTATATGAAGTGGATGGAAATGTTTGCAATGCTGCCGAGGAATCCAAGATACTGATGAAAGCCGAGTGGAATGAATCTCTAGGCACCAAAACGAGGGAAGCAACCCTTGTCCAATTTCGGATGCCATGAATTTGCCTCATTTATGCAACTATGGAAGACAGCTTCTGTTTTAGGAACGGACAATTCATCTGTCTCAACGTAAGTGCCAGGTGGTGCGAACTTGCTGTAACGCCATTGTTTTGCTACGTCCCAAGTTCTCTTTTCTCTTGACAAGACAACCGACAAGACAACCAACCCAGTGAACAGAACTCTGAACAGTTAAAATTTAAGATTTATTTACATTTATATATTATTTATTACTCTCTCTCTCTCTCTCTCTCTCTCTCTCTCTCTCTCTTTTATAATTTGAAATTTTTAAATCATGGAATTAAATCACCTTATGCAAACGTTAAACGCGTCGCTGTTATATAAGAAAGCCGTTTATCACAAATGGGCCATATTTGAATGTGGCTACTGGTGCCTCGAATCCATTTATCAGAGCTTTTCACGTCCAGCTCACACCATCTCCATCTGACCATTGTAAAAATTTAATGGAACGAAGACTACTCCTCATTAGCTTGTGTGCCTTTTACGTTAAGAAATCTCCGAGTCACGCGAACTACAAATAACCATAAACCCCACCTCCCAAAACCCGGGATTTAAACTTTGTTGCTGAGACGAACCAAAACAAACAAATAAATAAAACGGAATAATTTGGCTTATCAGGAAGAAAAATGAAAATAAAAGGTTCCATAAGCGCCGTTTTCCAAGCTTTCTTTGAAGTGTTTTTGTTGCCTTTAACATTAGGGCATTTCTACCATCTAGTGATTAGAGGCTTAACTCGAATCATTATTATTGATTCGAATTCTTGTCATGGTAATTATTGTTGAGAATTATAAAATTTATTCTTTTATCATTTTAATTTTAAAAATTCAGTCTATTATATAATATATTTTTTATCGACATTATAAAATATATTTTTTTATTTTTATATTTTATTTCTAAAAGAAAAAAAAAATGATAATAACAGGGCATTCTTCTCATGGGCCAGCTGGCTTGCAAGACAAAACAACCATCTTCTCATTTTTAACTGATCCCTTTTCGCAATTTTCTTACTTCCAAATCATTCACCACTTTCCAACACCTTGACCTTTTGATGAAGTAAAGAGCTCTCAATACCCACAATCTACCTTTGTACCTTTCTACGTGAAGCACTTATTTATATGCTGCCGACTGATTTATTCCCAAACAACTCAGAAAATTGCTGACAGATTTATTCTAAAATTAGTGTCCATACGAAGGACAAAATTGCGGTGAAACTTATGCATTAGTTGTTGAAGCTGTGCTTTGTTGGGAGAAGCACAAGATTATAGACGCTTGCTGTGTGTGTCTGCTGTATGTGACCCGAGATTGAGCTGGAGTGAATGTGTTTACAATCTTATTGGCCAGCGCCTATGCATCAGTCTATCGCAGTATTGGACATTTCAACAAGATTGCATGCAACATTGTAAATGTAATTAATAAAGACACCTAATCTTGCCTGGCTTGGAATAAAATGTACATATAATATTACTTACCTTATAATTGGGTAGAGGATTATAAGTAACTTTCATGCTTACCCATGATGTTGTTTTATGATTGTAACTAGGCTCCCTTTATAAACTTATACTGATAAGCTTCTCTTTTGCCAATTTGGTCCTCATCCCTTTTTCTCTTATAAATTCCCATAATCTCGAGTAGGAACTAAATTGTGACTCATGGGTCTGAGATATATAGCTGCTAAAAAAAGAAAAAAAACCCCCCCTCGTCATGCAAGTTCTTCTCGCTCGAAGGCCCTGTTTAACTATATTTATCAATTTAATAGTTGATCTGGTTTGGACCCAAAAATGTGGACAGATCCTATTCATTTAACATGGCTCGAAGCATGTAATGATAAACGTTCTTCCATATGCAAGCATCAGTAGTGGTGTAACAATCAAGTACCACAAATAGTGCTAGTTCATTGACCGTTAGTGCATCGAGTTGCCATTCTCTGTGTTTCAATAGAATGGAGATAATGGAATATAGTCATCTGAAGAGAAATGATACGTTGCCATTGCGTACATTGAGCGATTGAAGTAGCTTACCCGAAGTGTGTGCATACGACCTAACCGTCGTTTTTCATTTCGTAGTTTTTGATTAATAGATAATAAGATGAATCAGTAGTGGCCTATTAGAGTAGGTTTATGGCTGGTCTAATGGAAATATTTGGCTTCAAAACTAAATATCTCGAAATTTATTGTTTTGTTCGCTATTTTGTCCAATATCAACCATATTACACTAGTAATTCAAGCAATGGAAAGATGGCTTTTGGGTGCAAATAAGCAAATGTAAACTTGGCAGGAAAAAACGTGTTAATAATATGATCCAAAAATATATTCCTTAAAAAAGAAAAAAAAAAAAAAAACAAGAATTGTGACATGCTATGCTTTGCCTTGCTTCCCATCTTTTATAGGTCAGGGATGAAATCTTGCTTCCCTGCCTTAGGCATCAATTGTACCGTACCATTGATCGCACAAAAGACTGATACTGACCAATCACAAAAATTTTTAAGAAGGCACGATCTCACAATAGGTGTAATTTTCCAAGGAGTCCTATTAAAAGAGGACACAAAAATTGTAGACAAGAAAAACGAAATGCAATATTAATTATTAATTACAATTAATTAACCCCACTTATAATTTCCACATCTTCTTAACTTTCTCGTTCCCCCAGAGAGGGTAATAATCGTGAGCTTCTTACACCAGTACAAAACTTATCTCCCCCGCTTGCAAAATGCCAAGTCATGGGAAATGAGAGATCCCCGTTTGTTCAGTAGCCTAACACAACATCTAACTCAATTAGGCCATAATTGCTAACAGTCTACGAGTCCACCACCAACCAAACAACTCCTCTTCACCAAGTGTTACATAACCTACAACTCAACAATCGGGTAGAGAATAGAAAGAGAAAGTCTCCTTGTCGTAGGGATCGATCCACTTCCTCGATTCCACGTGTCTCAATAATTCCCACCATTAAACGACAAAACAGCCACAAATTGTAAAATTAATCATTTTTATTAAAGAGAGAGAGAGAGAGAGCGGGAGAGAGAGAAAGAAAAAGAAAAAAGGCCAAAGCAAACATCATCCGAAACTCACTCCCACCGGCCGTGTCCTTTCACGGCGCCCACCGCTTCCTTCGGTCCCACCACAAACCCCACGCCCCCTCATCCCCCGAACACTACGCCGTTATCTACCCTGACTCTGCGCCTGCCACGTTGCCCTCCGTCGACTTCCCCCGGTCACGGTTTCCCGATGATGCCTAGACCATTTCAAAATGTTTTGAATCTCTTTCAAATTCCCTCTCAGATAACACGTCGACCAATAAGAAACTTATCATTTTCCACGTGGCAAAGTGCACATTCAAATATCCAACGTGGCAGTCAAGCCCGAAAACCCCACCACCAGCACCTTCGAAAACTTGAAAAAAGTGCACGCAACATGCTCATCGGGGACAACAACTCGGATACGCGCAAGCAACAGAATGCATCTACGTGGAAAGACGATCGTGCCCTCGGGGGAACCATGCGACAGACCCTTGCCATCCGATTAAAAAGAAATCAACTAAAAAAAAGACGGTAAGATTTGGTTTGATCATCTACCAATATTGGACTGAAATTCTAAACAGTGATAAAGATCAATGATTCTCCCTTACCAGGTGACCTTCAAGATTCGATATATCCTAAAATCCTGCGACGGCCCACATGGGAATCGAATTGGGCGAGAGTTTGATTTGGGCTAATACAAGATGTGTTTCGTTTTGGTTACTAAATACAATAATCTCGTTTCTAAATTGATGAGTATTTACGACATTTTATTTAGACGCAATGTCGTCAACTATCGTGAGCATGACTTTAAAAAAAACATAAAAAACAAAAGAAATGTCCATCTACGGAAACAAAATTTTTAATGATTTATTAGCTAAAAACATAAATTCCGCGGGACGCTTCGGACGTTAACCTCGAACTTAGGAATCGACGGTGTCTTTTGTCACTAAATCACGAGGATATTTTTACTATCGCTGCTTCCCAAAAACCATGAATGCCACCATCTCGGAATACAATAAATAAATAATTACGACTGGGAATTTATTTATTTATTTTTTTACTGGCTGTGAGAAAATTAATAAAATTCCTCATAGAGTGACACAAGTCACAACGTTTTTATCGCCCTCAGGGATTCGAAGACGGCCACAGGGATTAATTCATTTCCGCGTGTCAAGATCACACGGCGGATGAAAACAGTGGTGTGTCGCTCAAATTTGAAGAGCCGGCCTTAAGGTGATTTCCACGACTGACTGTAGCCGGTACTCTGAGGCACTTACCGATAGGTCCGGTAACCTCTTGTCTATGGTAAAGAAGAGATGGGGGGTTTTAAGCAATGGTTGGGTGGTTTTAGAGGTTTTGCAATCACAGAGAGACAGAGAGAGAGATTTTGGCTTGTGTTTTTTTTTTTCTTCAGGTTCTAGAGAAAGAAAACAAAAATGGGTAGCATTTAGAAAAACGTTTTCTGGGGAAAACATGGGATGGAAAATGAGAGAAAACGAGAGAAATTGTTGTGTAAGGGAAGAGAGAATCTTGTTTTTCTTCTATGATCTTTTTTAAGCCTCTTGGAAATTGTGACAATTTCGCTGCAATCCCATTTTTAAGCAAAGAAGTTTTGCACTTTTGAAACAAGAAACCAGAGAAAACGTTGTCAAGAGGTGACAATTCTGATCCTCGTGGGTTTTGTGGTACCCGTGCCGGGAAAGATTGCTTTTTGATGTCGGTTTTGTCGTTGAGATGTGTTTTGGTGAGAAGGGCGTGTTTGTTTTCTGGGAAATGATATGAAAATGGAAGGAAAATGGGGAATTTTAAGCGGGAATTCAACCAAGAAGTTGTTAGTTGACTCAAAGTTTTAAAATTTTTTATTTTTCTGTGAAAAGTTAAATGGGTTTTATCTTGTTACTTTGATGTTGTGTTGTTATTTCGATTTTCTCCTGCGCATTTGCGCTTCAGTCTACAATTCGGTTTTAAATGGATTCGATCTGAGATTTCTGTAGTGATCTATTATCAAGAAAGATCTTCTCCTCCAAAAAGAAACCCTTTTTTGGGTTCCGAAGATGTTCAATTTCTAGATGATGAAGGAGGTTCTTTTCTGTCTTTTTTTTTTTTTTTGTCAACATACGTTTGGGCTTGTGTTTTGATTTGATTACTCCAGGGTAGACCCTTGTGAGGGTTTTAGATCATGTGACTCCTTTTTTGTCTTAAATGCACAGAAATTCCTGGTTAATTGTCTGAATTGTTTTTAAGGGTTTTGTTGTGGTTTTAGTTTTGTTCTTTTTGAGTATTTTTCTTTGAAAACAAAATTAAATATGACATCCGGTTTTGTTTTTGACGTTGAAAAAGATGGAAAATTTGCTATTTATTTGCTTGTGATTCTAGTCAATTATATATATAGTTTTTGGTGGATCTGTTTTTATTATTATTTTTTTCCCTAGATCATTTACATCTGATAATGGGTTTCTGATCTTTTCTCTTAGTTTTGTGTTTATTTCTAAGTTTTGAATTCTTCTTGCTGACTTGCAAGCAATGATGGTCCTAAAACACGAACAGAAGTCCTAATTCTGGGGAAGTTTCTCTAAGTCATCAATCCACGGCGCTAATCATCTTTCAAAGCAACGATTTTGGTTCTTGCATGAAGCAATTGAATTCTGGTTGTGTTTTTATTTTTCTTTAAATTAAGAAATTAAAGGATTGATTTTGTTTTAATTATCCATTAAATGTTCAGTTCTCCGTGTTTTTTACCAACCCTTCACCTGCCCTTTCCTCCCTTCTGGCTATCGTATGTGGGCTGGGGTTGAATTTTCTTATTGTTTATCAGTCTCTTTTTCATTTTTTTCTTTTGTATCAATTTCAGTGTGTTAAAGGAAGCAGGTCCCCTTTCAATGTTTCTGTTCTTTTACTTTCAGGGTCTTGTTGTTGGGCTTCCTGAGTAAAAGTGACTGGGACGGTTTGCCTTTTTTCAGAAATGGATCAGGAAATTCTGCAGCTCCTCTGGTGATGTATCCTTCTTGGCATGGTTTCTGAGATATGGTGTTGCAGAAAAGGTTAGACTATGGATTCAATGGCTATCAGGTTCCTCCCATGCCTCGTGCTACCAGATCAGCTAGGGTAACATATTCTGATGCTCTTGTATCACCCATTGTTCCAGTTAGGTTCATTTTATTGCCCTTGTCAAATCTCTGATCTATGTACATTTTGTTGTTTTATTCAGAGGAGGCCTTGCTTTAAGAAGGGAAGTGAAGACAATCAGATTCGTCCATTTGATTTATTGGCCCTTGTAGCTGGAAACTTATTGCTTGAGAAAGATGGTAACCCAAGCTCTGGTAATATATCTGCCAATGAAGATCAGTTTGCTTTTGCTAGTGATAATGTGAAAAACGTGTGGCAGGATGAAGGAAAACCTGGGAAAGTAGAAGCTCATGATCGTGAAAACCCTGCTAGGAATTTCTTTGTTTCCGAGCATGTCTCACAGGTTCATGCACGGAATTCTAGCTCCAAAGAGAATGATATGAATTTAGGCTTGGCCTCTCCAATAAAAAATTCCAATTGCATGGAGAGGGTTAATGTGGAGAAGTTGGTGAATAGTAGAAGGAAGGATGACATGGGAACTCCTAATAGTAATGTAGAGGTAGCTTTGTCTAGTTACATGGAGTGTTGTGACCGTCAACTAAAGGACCAAACCATGAGGCTAATAAAAGATGAGCTTCATAGGCCAGCAAAGGTTCTGAGTAACTCTGAATCTGTTATGTGTGGTTCAGATGATCCAGTGGTCTGCAACAGGAAACCTGCACCAGTTAGTTTACATAGTAGTGCCAAGGGTCCTTTGCATGGGAATAACCTAATTCCCAATACGTCTTGTCCTGTGATCCAGGATGATGTAAATGTTGTTAGTAGAGATGATGACGAAAACTCCTCTGGGTGCACTCACACTAGCACCACAAAAAAATTCTTAAGGTCAGCACCACGTATTAGAGACAGAAGAATAAGGAAAATTTTGGCTTCCAAATACTGGAAAGTTGCTCCAAAATTAAAGGATGCTACACTTTCTAAAATTGGTGAGCATTTAGTTTGTAAGTTGAATACTATTTGACTCTTTGTTTTATAATATGCCATGTTGTAATTACTGTTCATTTTCAATTGAGATCTCTCTGGTGTATCTAGATGGGGATTGGAGGCCTGCTTATTGCAACCGGAAGAATTCTTACAAATATCAGGAATCGGAAAAGTTATATCCTTTAAAGAAGAGGAAGCACTTTGGTTGCTATAATTCACCATCGAATTCTGATGGAGGAATTAGTGGTGAGTCCTTTTCAGGTTCACCTCGGCAGGGTAACAGTGGAGATGCCTCTGGCTCGTTCCAAAAGATGCATAGGGGTCTGCAACTAGCTTTCTGCTTTGAGGTTTCCATTTGAAATCTTTTGACTAATAATCCTTTATTGTTCTGCAGCCACTGGACCATCTGTTGTTGGTCAAAACACTCCATTCCAACCTAGGGATTCTCCTGGTATCAGATCCTTTCATGGGTGATTCCAGTGTACTGTTTTGACTTGATTTGTCTCTTAACATTCACGGAAGTTCTGATGCAAAGGTCTCTTTCATTTTACTCAGTGAAGCTGAGGATAAAGTCTTTCAGGGTGCCAGATCTCTTCATTGAGATTCCAGAAAGTGGAACTATTGGTTCATTGAAGGTATGCTGACTTTAAATACAGTTGCTTTGATCAAGAGAGGCAGAAGTCAAAGAAAAATTGCTTGCTGCTTAGTTTTAGTATATGATTACCTATATTTGCAGACTCTTATTATTGTGCAATCTCCAGCATTTATTTTTAACTTTTTGTGAAGACGTGCATTGTTGTGTACATGTTTATGCGTGCTTGTGCAACACCAAAGACTCTGGCACTCAAATATTACAACTACACGATCTTCATCACATGGATGGTAGCTGATTCTCAGTCCCTATTCTGATGATATAAACTTCTTCCACAGAGAGCTGTCATGGAGACTGTGACTGCTGTACTTGGAGGTGGATTACGTGTGGGTGTCCTTCTCCAAGGAAAGAAGGTCAGGGATGATAATAAAACATTGCTGCAAACAGGGATTTCTCATCATAACCAGTTGGATGCTTTAGGTTTTAGCCTGGAGCCTAACCATCCACAGCCCTCTACTTCTTTGCATCCTGTAGATTCCCTCGTTCTGCTTCCTTGTGAAGTGCCACAGCCTTTAAGCAGGTGAAAGGAGGTTCTCTGATTTTATAAGAACTGATCTTGTCTCTGATTTTCAATTTTGACTTTTCTATGGTTTTATGACAAGATCTATTTTGAAATGGCTTTGAATACCTCTGTTTTTAGGGACTGGCTGTTTCTGCAACTCCAATCTATCTCTAGATCTAATGAAGTAACAGTAATTATTACACCAATGCTCACTCTTATTATTCTCTATGAAATAAATAGCAAAAAATTATGTCCATAACAAAAGTCATGACTCGTCATAAAAGAAAGAATTCTTCGAAATTATATTTGAGAATGTCATGCAATTGGCTTTCCATGGATCAACTTGCTCCAGCCCTAGGGTGTAAACCTTACACTGAGGCATCCATTGAGCTGCAGGGGCTTTAATTGTTTCTTAACTGGTTATGGATTTATTAAAATTTTAAGAAGTTGACTGGACACTGAGAAGATTCAGTGATACTTTAGTGGACACTTATTGGTTTAGGTATAGATGCATGACCTCTCTCCAACACTAAAGAAAACCCAGAGTTGTTTGCCGTTCAGCTTATGGCTTGGTGTTTTTTAGCAGGTATTCCCCCACCACTGTTGCAGGCCATCCAGGTGCTTTTGCTACTTCTGCTGAGCCTCATGCAGCTAATTCAGGGAATCTTGTTCAAAGCAACCATGATTCTGCACCATCACCTACAGATATCTCAGTTGACAATAGCACCACTAATTCAAAAGCGTTGGTCACTGTACCAGCAATGAATGTGGAGGCGCTTGCTGTGGCTCCTGCTCACCAGAAATATAAGAGATCTGAGATTGCACAGCGACGAATTCGTCGACCTTTCTCTGTTGCTGAAGTTGAAGCGCTGGTTCAGGCAGTTGAGAAGCTTGGAACTGGAAGGTATGTCTATAGCGTGCCAATATTCCGCTATGGACCCACGAAATATTGCATTTCAGATTGAGTTCCTTTTGCTAATTTGTATGTATGTGATTCTAGAATTGGTTTCACTTTTAAAAAGATGAATGTTATGCCTACGTATTCTTGCAGGTGGCGTGATGTTAAACTGCAAGCTTTTGATGATGCAAAGCATCGAACTTATGTGGATTTGAAGGTGGGCTTTTAGTTTTGTCATGACCTTTTATACTAATTTACAAACCATGCAAAATAAATCTAGTGTTTCTCTTTCTGCTTTTAGATTTTTTTCTACAATTGCATTTTCTTGCTTATGGTATCCCCGGACATGTGATATTTTAAATATATGCTTTTATAATTAAAAAATTTCAGTCTTCATGTGTGTGTCCGCAAGAGCACGCAGTTAGTTTAATCTGTTCATCTGACAGTTACTTGCAATAGAGGTGAGAAATTACATTGGGGCTTTATAGCTTTATGGTCTGTGTAGCTTTATCTGTAAAATAGCTGAATGTCCAACAAGGAATCTCCTTCATTCCACGTCTTTGTCTACTTGCATTCCGCATATCTCTCCTTCCATGCAATGATTTTTCTACTCTACGTAATTCTTTTCTTTTACCTTTCGTTACGTTATGTGGTTGTCAACTACATTAAACAGCAAAACTGAATCTCATGGGAAAGAAGAAAAAAGAGCAATATGAGCTGTTCTCGACACTTTTCCTGGCACATGCTCATTAAAACTAGAATGATCACACGGGGGGAGTGTGAGTTTGGTTTATGATGGTGTGTTTTCGAGTAATGCAGGATAAATGGAAAACACTGGTGCACACTGCAAGAATATCCCCACAGCAAAGGAGAGGAGAGCCTGTTCCCCAGGAGCTTTTGGACAGGGTACTAACTGCCCATGCATACTGGTCCCAGCAGCAAGCCAAGCACCAGCTCAAACATCAGCTGCCTGAAACTTGTCTTCTCCTTTGATAGCAAGCTAAAGTGCAGCCACCTGATTGAATCATGAAAATACAGACTGGTGGGTTTAGAGTAGGATTTCTATTTTTTTTTTTTACTTTTTTTTTATCCTCCTTTTTGTGTATTCTTGTTCTTAGTATCATGTAAAAAGTTGATGATAAGGATGAGTGGCTCTCCTGCTTGGAGAGAATTTGGCACCTGTAAATGGAAGATAGAATAAGGGCTTGTTAATGGGAATCTTTTAACCAAAAAACTACTTTTTTGTCTCTTTATATTCCCCTTTTCATTTTTTAATTTTCATTTGGTTCAAGAATGGAAGACTGAAAAAGAAAAAAAAAAAGCTTTTCATCCATCAAAATGGTAAAAATAGGATACCATTTGTAAGATTTACCTATTTGGAAGCCAGGCATCAAAAAGATATTCAACTCAAAATTTATGTTCTCGAGCGAAATTTGTAAGTGATTTGTATAATAAATTCTAACTGACTTTTCATGCAAAAAAGGAAAACTTTAGGTGTAGATAAAAGTGATTGATTTAAGGATTTATATACTATATATAAGGCATATTAATTATATTAATATTTTGTATGTAATAAAAAATTATATTTATTTAAATTAATTATTTTTTATCCATGTAATTGAATATTTATGAAAAGATAAGAAGAATATTGTTTGAACTCAACTTTTCAGTGATAAAGTTTTTTATTCTATGCCCAGCGGTCCTATTTTATTGTTTCCCATGAAGCAGAAAAGGTATGAAAACGATGGGAATTTTTTTATAGGTTACTATTTCATGAATCGATGTCTTTAAAAAGCTACCTCATTTGTTCATGGAATTAGAGCCTTTTACCAATGCACGCAAGAGGCAGCACAGCGTTGGTTACGTTTGAGGAGAGAGCACCATAAAGAAGGCGGCACGAGCTAGAAAACGAGTTCATCTAATTGGGCTGAGATGCTTGGGAGCAGGAGCTGTCCTAGGAAATAGGCCTCTCCTGTTGCGTACCCGAAACAAATAATTCAGGGAGTTCTTTTTATTTTCCGACTCGAACGAGCATCTGGCTCTGTCGGGATGGGGTTGTATTATTTGTTACGAATCCCGATAAAATCTAAATAATTCATTGAAGTCTCTTGACTGAGAGTCCAAAGTTGCTTTTTTTTGTTGTGTGTGTGTGTGTGTGGGGGGGTGTTCCTGGACAAATAATGCATCTCATTTAAAAAGGGCTCCCTCTTTTTATTATTTTAATGGGCGTAGTGGATGATAAACGAAGAATGGACAAAGTCTCTTGCGGACACAATCGTGGGAGCTGCCTCTTTTAGATATATTTTTTCCTATTCTTAATCAGCCGAGGACGATGAGTGTCCTAGTAGTACGTGACATTTCATTTCTGGATTAAAACTTGGAGTCAGGAAAAAAGAGAAGAAAAAGCCAGAGACAAGGCTGTTTTTTGTTTGCGGTTCAAACTTGCACTCAGGCTAATTATGTCGAACAGACAGACAAAGAGTGTTGAAAATTTCTCAGAACAAAAGCATCATTCCAACACTTGAATTAAAACCCTGTTTCTTCTAATTTATTTCTAAAAAAGATATGTCTTTCACGATATTCAGAAATTGAATATTTAAACGAGATTTGCACCCAAAATTGCCTTCGTTTTTTTTTTCTTCTTTTTCTGTAATTCCAACTTTCACGTATCTTTTGTTTATTTTTTTGGGGGGGGTGCTTAGCCGAGTTTTTGGTGAGGAAAAGTTTTTATGGGACACGTCCGAATTCGAAGTCAACACCTATCTTCAAGTCTTACCTGAGTGGGGTTGGGTGAACTCCAGCGGTTGAAAAATTACGAATATTAATTGGAAGGATTGGCATAAATTTCTTATTGTGTTTGCATTTTTGTTTTTCTGATCGTGCCCTTTGGTTCCGATGGCTTTATCATGCAAGTGATCCCCAAAGTGTCAGTCAACAAAAATGATTCCAAAGCTTTGCTTCAACTGAAAGCTAGAACCCAAATTGGGTCTTCAAAATCGAATGCAAGAACAAATGGGTGGTCCTACTCGCCCAAAGTTTAACGTCCATTGGATCCAGTATTTAAAGCCCATCAAAGTCCAGACAAACTCAACTAAGGCTATAGCAGTTTTTGTCCAAATCTGCCCACTTCCTGTTGGGTTGATCCAGCCCATGAACTGGTCTAGTTGCCAGCCACCTTTTCATTCAGCACTTGAACCGGCCGAGTTTGAACGAACTATAATGAACCTATAGCTAAAACAAAATTCAGCGTTTTTTGTTGTTGTTGTTGTTGTTGTTGTTTAAACTTAGAATTAAAGCTCATATACCAATGATTCTTAGAACATTAGTATTAGTACCGTTTTTAAAATTGAAGATTTTGAGTTTAGATCTCAGTGGAAATTAATTAATGAAAAAGGATAAGATTAAAACTGGTATTTTGTAAACGTTTAAAGGAATTAGAGTATAAATTCATAACCTTCCTATAGGTGAACTAGAAGTAACTTGATCTATATAATTTTTATCATTTCTTTGTAAATTTTCACTATTTTTCAAATATTCGAAGTCGAAATTTAAACTATTATTTGCCGAAAGAACACTCCTAAACAAATATAAGAAGTAAAATTGTTAGCAATTACCCTTTTTTTTAAAAAATAAAAAGAAATTTCATTATCTTTCTCAGTCATTAGACAATAATATTAAAAAGTTTAGATTGAACAATCATCGCCAAAGTCATTCACCACTAAATTACTCCTCCCCCTGTGTGCGGTAGAAGAGTTAGGCAACCAGAAAATCGAGTCTTTATATATATAATAAAAGTTAAAAATCATTGCAACTAAATCGGCATCCTTTTCATTGTGCTACAACTGAGAAAGTGGCACAACGAAATTTGAAGCTTGATTGCTAGCAGCACATTGCACTGCACTGCACTGCAGGCCGGGGACTATACAACTATTAGCCATAGCCATTCTTTTCCTTGTCAGTCAGCGAGGGTGTGTCTGATATTGTTGGCTTTAGTCGCTATCTTTTTCATTCTATCCTAGGAAACTGATGTTGTAGGAAACTGATGTTGGCTTGACAGGGCGTCAAGCCAAGTTGAAGCTAAAAAACAAATATGCATAATTCACTGTCCCGATTAACGCCATAGTCTACAGGCCAGAGTCTACAGGGTCTATCATCGTCAAGAAGGAATTTTAGTACACGCGCTCATCTTTCAAGAGTCGGTGTAGTTGTCAATGCCGATATAGTCTTAAAACTCGTCGAGTCATGTCACGCTCTTTTTCAGAGCGATACAATCAATGAAGGAGAGTACACGGAAATTGACAGATTCTAGCAACAACCCCCCCCCCCCCAAAAAGAAACGGGGTTTCGGATAATCGGGGTGTAAGTCGGAGCAGGGGTAGAGACAAGCAGAGAGGCCCCACAATTTCCCATTCATAACGTGGTAGGGACGGGGAGAGCGAGACAGAGACAGGGGAAGGCGCCTGGAAGGGTTCGACTTTTGGGTCTTTTTTGTCTCTGTATACTTTATGTCATGTCAGCTGGATTCAGATGGCATCGCGGCAGTCAGCAGCTCCAAAATAAATAAATAAAATTCAATCGTGGTCAGTGGAAACCAGACCAAGCAAATACAGATTTTGTTTTATTTTCCTCTGGTTTCTTTGTATTTACGTCCTTTAGTTGGGCACACTCGCCAATAAATGAACGGTAAAAATTCATTAAAAAGCAGACAACAATCTTTTGTGGAATTGGCACGTAGTGTTTGACATTATTGGTCCTGCACGAGTGAATTGTTATGGTTTTATTCATCTGATTTTTGTTTTTTTTATATATTTTTATTCTCGCAGAAAAATCTAATTCGCTTTTGTTGCTTCTTTTTTTTCTCATTTTATATAGATTGCCTTTTATTATTTTATTTTATTTTGAAAGCTTTATAAGAATCAACTTGAACAAATCCTAGGTTGAATAATTTAACTAAAGGACTTTATTAGACAAACTCAGATTTTTATTAACTCAAGCATATGATATTGGTTATATTTATCCTTTGTTTATAAGTATAATTTATTCATCATCTTACGCGATATAAATTTATTATATTATTTTTTTTATTTTAAATACATTTTATTTATTAAATGATGCCAAATTTTGAATAAATAAATTTTGGATACGTGCCATTTTGGAGTTAAAAATCTGAATCCAGAGCTCTTAATTAAAAGCACAAAAAACCTAGGATCATGGTACTGTAGATGGGTAGGTGGGTCATATACTATATATTAATTTTTAAAAAAATGAAATTTGCATATCAGACTACGAAATTAGAGATTAATGATCATGGATTTAATGATCATGGATATGTTCGGGTCTATATTATTTTTAGGTCAATAATCAAAATAATTCAAAGTCTGGATTCCAAGCAAGCCGTTCCTAACGTATGCTCATGCATTGCTTTCATTAGAACAATTATCTGCAGTTAAAAAAAAAAAAAACAAAGGTGATATTAATTTACAGCGGAAACTTTCCGTGGTCTGCCATCCACCACAAGAAGTGTCACAAGGACAAAATTTTCACCCCTAAATTCGTATCTTAGTATAACACTAAGTCTCATTTAATTTCATCTAAACTATCACATGAGAGACAAACAACATTTACAGGAATTACTTCCTAACTTTTATTACTTTTCTTAAAATATACAAAAAATACTAAGATCTCTCACACACATATTTTCTCAGTACTGTCCTGTGTATTTATAGTTATCTTAGTTATCCGAGTACTCTTGAGTTCTCTACCAGAGTTTTCTCTTGGCTATCACACTATATTTATTTATAGTGTTAGTAATTGACACTCTCAACTACTTAGGATTATAAATGACTTGACTACTAAGTCAATCATGCATAGTAAAACTACCCATCCTGCATTATACATCTCCATTCAAGAAGAGCATGATATCTCATTAAAGACTCTTTACTCTATTTTCTATAATTGCCCACGTTCTTCTTTCTTCAAGAAAGTTTTGCTAACATATTTAGTTTGAATAGGACTTCTTGTTTCATTTTCTACAACCGCCTACGTTTTTTTTCTTTTAAGGAGATTCTACTAACACATTTAGTTTGGATAGGGTTTCTGGAACTTTACAAAACTGTTACCTTTGCTACTGTCACGTGTTGATGGAGATAACCACCCACTATCTCCTATTCTGGTGATTTCTGGACAGCCAATTCTACCATGACTTGCCCCATCGCTCTCTAGGTGCCGGCTGACCGCAACTAATCTTGGTTTGGTGCTAACTTAAGCTCGTGCTGGTGTATCCGCATGTTGCCATTATCAAGCCTGTGAGGCATGGAGTTAACCTTGCTAACAGTGAGAGACATGCATTACATCATTCTAATACATTAGGGAATCTCATCGTGTGGTAGGAGAAAATATTTATGTGTCCGAGCAATCACATCCCTTATTCCCCTAGTTGTTGCACTCCCCGAGTACTGCCAGCATACCCTTTAACGACTTTTTGTAATTCTTATATTTGAACCTCTTGTTCACGTTTCCCAATAATTATAACATGTACCTGATTGGTGTCAATGTCAGAACCTGCATTTGCCTTTCCCAACTTACTGTCATGCATATTAACTCTTGCATTTGCCTTGTTTCTTTTGACATGCTTTGCATTTGCCTTATTTCTTTTGACATGCTCCTCTTACACCAACTTCATGCCGAGTATTAATACAAAATCTTACCAATACTTGCATTTATACGTATCAGAACTTAGGAGGCTAACAAAAAGCTTCACGTACGAGAGAAATTTCAACACAGAACAGGAAATTAAAAGAAACAATAAATAAATAAATATATATATATATATAATTACACTTTTTTTCAAATGCCACGTTTTAAGTGCACCATGTTGACCGTCAATCATGTTGGGCCCATGGTACCCACCGGAAACGGTGCCGAGTCAACAGTGCTATTCTATTATTACTTTTCTTTCTGGCCGAAGGAGGAATTGTCATTTAAATGTTCACGATTACAAATTTTACTTAATTAAATCTTAACACCCTTAAAATTGAAATGAATGATGTAATATCAATTAATTATCAAAGTATCGAATTGATAACTTTGCCGCGTGGGATCAATAATGTTAAATTTAATTTATACGAATATTATAATTTGGAAGTACAGATGTTCGCACTGAATAAATTTAAAAATAAATGAGTTTGAATGATAATTTACTGAATTTTGAGAAGTGGAATACGCTTTTTCCCAGAGAAAAAACACGTTTCGGAAAAGGGAATCATAGCCGGCGGCGGTTACTTTATTGCTGTTGATATTTTTCCTTCTATAGTAATGCCATGTTATGTTTGATTTAATGTAAGCCGTAGAATGAGACTAAATTTTTCTTCGCATTATTGCGTCCTTATATGGTATAAAAAATAATTTATATCGTTGTCACGAATTACAACGAATAATTTATTTCAGAATTTAAAGAATAATTTCGATCGTAGTTTAATTGTTTAACAATTTATTTTTTATTATTTTTTGTTTCGTCCTACGTGACGGTGACTAACAAAACATTTTTGTCCGTGCTAGCTGGATAATTTAATTTTAGAAGGACCTAAGCATAAGGATTTTAGATGAAAGGTCAAGAGAAGTGTTCCGTGTAATGGAAAGACGGAGAGAAAAAAACCTACTACCTTTCGCTGTTTCTGGGTCTTAGGTACGCGATATTTAATCTCATCAAGTTGATCCATTTCTTTCTGTTGATCGGTTCCTGTAAACGTTTTTCCTTCCAGTTAAGCCAGTAGCTTAAGATTTTAGATCTTCAATTCTGAATTGTTTATAGCACTCATCTGCTTCTCTTGGATCCTCGGCCTTTGTTGCTTCAGACAGTGAATATACGTGGATTCCTTCTGTTTTATTGTAAACTGGGTTTCTGAAAGCTTGGTTCTTGGCCTCCAAAACTGTAATTTCTAGACGTTTTCTTTCTTTGAACAGTTGAAAGATTTAAGCTTTTTTTATGGGTGTCTGAAAGCTTCGTGTTTCCCTTTTTGTGCTTGGAAGTTGAGCTTTTTTGTCGGATCAATTGTTACTTGAAGGTTTCTTTTTCCTTTAAAAAAAAATAAGTATATATATATATATATATATATATATATTCTTTTGGTAATTAAGGTTTATGATCCTTAGCAGGTTAATAAATCTTTTGGGATAGACAGAGACAATTGAATTTTGGAATTAAGATATTGATTGGATTTAGGGTATTGCAGTTGGATATGGATTCTGGTTTTGCTGGGTTTTCTGCTTCCAGAAATGATTCCAAGTTTGAGGAGGAGACCCTTTTTCCTGACTCCAAACAATTCCAGGGTACTTCAAATGGGTTCAAATTCAAGCATCCTTCTTTGGATTCAAACTTAAACTCTGTGGATAATCCACTTGTCTTACCGGATTTTGAACCAGGTAACTTTGGCTTGTCATCTGTCATGGGCACGGATGGAGATTCTCCATCTGATGACCCTGACTTCTCAGAGACGGTGCTCAATTACATAAGCCAGATGCTTATGGAAGAGGATATGGAAAAGAAGCCCAGCATGTTCCATGATCCGCTGGCTCTTCAAGCTGCTGAGAAATCACTTTATGATGTTCTTGGCGAGAAGTATCCCTCCTCATCCAATCAATCCTCTTCTTATGGTGACCAGTTTCTAGTTGATAGTCCGGATGATGGGTTTTCAAGTGGTTTCAGTGATCATAGTAGCCTTAGCAGTTCTAGTTCTAATAATAGCACTGCAGTTGATCCCCAAAGAAATGTTGAATTTGGGGAATTCAAGTTATCCTTTTTGCAGACACCTCTTCCTAATAATTTTGTCTTCCAGTCTCCTGGGAAGTCCAGTTCACAGCCTTCATTAAAGTTGCAAAATGGACTAGGAAGTAATGGTAATGGTAATAGTTGGGTGCCGCCTTCTGTGAGTGAGATTGTGGTCCCAAATTTGTTCAGTGAGAGTGAATTGGCATTGCAGTTCAAGAAAGGTGTCGAGGAAGCTACCAAGTTCCTTCCTAAGAGTAATCAACTGGTTCTTGATTTGGAAACCAATGCATTCATGCCAGAGTTGAGGGAAACTGTTCCAACTGTAGTGTTGGAGGCAAGTGATCATTTTCCTGAATTGTTGACGGGAAAGAAGAATCACAAGCGAGAGGAGGAAGATTTTGAGGAAGAAAGAAGCAACAAGCAGTCAGCGGTTTGTGATGATGAGGTTGAGCTGTCCGAGATGTTTGATAAGTTCTTAGTCTGTGTTGAAGATCGAAATCATCCACTTGGGTGTCAGCCTGATGGGCGTCCAGAAAGTAAATCAAGCAATGCAATGCAGCAGACTGGGCAAACAAATGGATCTAGTGGTGGCAAGACTCGGGGTAAAAGACAAGTACATAGAAAGGAAGTGGTAGATTTGCAAACTCTATTGATTCTGTGTGCACAAGCCATCTCCACTGGTGACCACAGGACTGCTAGTGAGCTATTGAAACAGATCAGGCAGCACTCCTCACCTTTTGGTGATGGGGCTCAAAGGTTGGCTCATTGCTTTGCTAATGGTCTTGAAGCACGTTTGGCCGGCACAGGAACTCAAATCTACACTGCTCTGTCCAAGAAGAAAATGTCGGCTGCTTGCATGCTGAAAGCTTATCAGGCATATATGTCAGACTGCCCATTTAAGAAGATAGCTATTACCTTTGCAAACCATACCTTTTTTAGAATGGCTGAGAAAGCAACAACACTCCACATAATAGACTTTGGAATATTATATGGTTTCCAGTGGCCTGCCCTCATTTATCGTCTTGCAAAGAGACCTGGTGGGCCTCCCAAGCTACGCATTACTGGGATAGAACTTCCGCACAGTGGGTTCCGACCAGCAAAGGGAGTTCAGGAGACTGGGAGCCGCTTGGCAAAATACTGTGAGCGCCATAATGTTCCTTTTGAGTTCAATGCCATAGCACAAAAATGGGAAACCATCCGAATTGATGACCTGAAGATTAATCCTGGTGAGGTTCTTGGAGTGAATTGCCTTCTCCGATTTAGGAACCTGCTTGATGAAACAATTGTGGTCAACAGTCCAAGAGATGCTGTTCTAAAGTTAATCAGGAAGATGAAACCAGATATTTTTGTACAAGCTATTGTCAATGGATCCTATAGTGCTCCCTTTTTTGTCACAAGGTTCCGGGAGGCACTCTTCCACTTCTCCGGATTGTTTGACATGTTGGACACAAATATGCCTCGTGAAAGTGAGATGAGGTTGAAGTTTGAGAAAGAGTTCTGTGGTCGAGAGGCAATGAATGTCATAGCATGTGAGGGAACAGAGAGGGTTGAGAGACCTGAAGCATACAAGCAGTGGCAGGTTCGAAACACAAGAGCTGGGCTGAAGCAGATACCTTTGGACAATTTTCTTATGAAGAAATTGAAGCATAAAGTCAGTGCAGGGTATCACACTGACTTTGTGGTGGATGAAGATGGCCACTGGATGTTACAGGGATGGAAAGGTCGGATTTTTTATGCATCTTCTGCCTGGATTCCAGCATAGGAATAAGTTTGTTTGTTTTTTGCCTGCCTCACGATTCCAGAAGAGTTCAGACAAGGTCTTGGTATATGCAGAACTTTGTGCTTATAGTGGAAGAACATGAGAGGAAGTCTCTCTGACATGCTGTACGATTAACTTCTTGCCAGACTGTTTGGTGAAGTTTTAGCTGTACCCACTTGAGATCTTATAACTAGTTTTCCTGAAGACTGCATCCTGTCATTTGATATAGCCAAGCAGCTGTGTTTGATTGTATACTAATTTGTAGCAAGTTTATGTTGGTCGGAGTCTCGATCCAGATAGCTGGTTGTATCATTAGTCAGCCACAGCCTTTTGCTGTTGGATAAAATCTGACGTGGGGTACTCTCTATATATTCAATTTGTCTTTTTTTTAAAGAAAAAAAAATTTGTTTTTTGGTGCTTTGGAGAATTCTATTACGACTGTGACATCTTGGGCCATGGACTCGGTCTCTTTTTCAATGGGTTTTTATCTTATCGTCAGAGATTACCGGTCGTTAGTCCACTTCGGCTGCTACCAATGTTGCCCTATTGACATTGGTTGGCGTGGCTCCCAAGCAAACATCAGTCGTCGTTCTTTAAATTTCAATCGTATTTTTCATGGTGTGGTATGGAGGCTGACGGCGACATACTTTATCTTATTTATTTGCCGGTGGACCCACACCGCCAATGTCTGGCTTCCTAGCGAACATTAATTATAATTTATCATATTTTTAGGGGTCTGGCATCATGAATGGTTGATGGTGAAATGTCCCTCTAATGACAGCTCAGATTCAACGTATATGCACCACGAGGGGAGAAATGAGACATTAGCTTAAAGGCTCTTTACAACGGAGAATGCAGTAGGGGCCCTTATTTAAACAATTGCTCGTTTGAATATGGAAGATTAAGGTAAACTCAGACCCAAAAAAAAAAAGAAAAAAGAAAAAAGAAAAAGAGGGACAACAATGTTTTGAACTTGACAAAATTTATCCTTTAGATTGTGTACTTAAAGAATTCAATTGAAACTTATGCTATCACAACAATTTAATATAATTATAATTGTGATTTGCTTTTATATATATATATATATATATATAAGCAATTAGAAATGCAATTTATTACATATTAAAAATTAAAAGTCAGATGTTTTTCTATTTTTTTATGCCCTGGTAATAGGATATCTATTCTGATTTATTATATATAACAAATTGTTCTAATTAAACATGATCGTTGTGATTTAGAGAGTAAAGAAGTTCAATCAAACATTTTTGCGGACCATTTGGCAAAGTTAAGACATTCAACAGTACTTAGAGGGCATGGTAGACATATTTTCTACCGTTGCTGAGTCTATTTTTCATATTTAATTGGATCATATTTCAGTTGTTTACTTATGCTTTATTTTCCTTGTGAAGATATGTACTGAATTCAACGACATGAATGACTTTTTTTTTTTCTTTTTTTTTGAAAAATCTATTTTTGGATGATTGAGTTGGTGGAGAAGGTCCAATGAACAAGGAGCAAGCAAATTCGACGTTCCTTCCCAATTTGTTTCTTTTCCATCTATTGCCAGCATATTAAACGAGGCAGAAACTTTGGGATTTAGGGCTTCTGGGGATTCCTTAAGAGACGTTTCTGGGCCGGGCCACCCTTCCAGTTCGATGCTTTAGAAAGAAAGTGGCTTGATTTAATTGTCAACGGCGAGAATCTCTATAACTCAAAATATTAATATTTTTAGCAGGTTAATATTTAAATTTTTATTATTAAAATTTTGATAATTAATTTATATATATATAGAACTAAGTTTTCAGGGAAAAAAAAATCTAATTATATAATTCAAAATCTAGTGAATTTTCTAATGTATAAAAGAAAAAGAAAAAGTGAGAGGCTCTTCTAAAATGCACGATTATCATGGAACGTCCGTCTTTCTAAAATGCTGATTGATAAGGCCGAGTCGAAATTGAAGGGTTTTTAAGAAACATGCGAGATTGCGGAAGTGACTTGAGCCATGCAGTCGAAATTGAGCACTGATGAGACGAAGGCTGAAAAATGTTAAATGTGTGTTCAAATCTGAAATGTTTTTTAGTCTTTATCACTCGGGAACTTACACGTTTCAACTAACTACCATCCAGTTGGTCATTGACCATTGATATTCTACCCTGTCACAAGCACAAAAAAGAAAAAAGAGGGGGGGGGGCAGGTTACTTGGTTTGACCTTAGCAGTTAAGTGGTGAGACCAAGGTCGAATCACGTTGCATAAGCCTGCTTGCTTCTCAAGTTTTGAGTCTTCGACAAGAGCACAAGAACGATGGAAGAATGAAAAGGGAAACCGGTTGTTTGACCACAGAATTTCATACCAATCGGCCATTTTAATGAATTCCTATTTCAGGAAAATAAACCCAAATTTTTTTTCTAGCATGAAGATTGCATTATAGTCTCCCGTGCACACACGAGACAATCAGTTTTATTCTTCTATCTAAGGCCCCTTCTATTCGTTTCCACTTCTCATTCCATGGCCTCTATGCGACATCCCAATCCTCAAACTGCCATGCCTTCACGTCTATCCTCCGTGGTAGCTGTTTTACCCGAGTTTTTGAAGCGAGGCTTACGTCGGTCAATCTTGTTTGCTAGTTGCCCATTTTGTCTCTATGATGTGTGAACATAAATCTATTTGCCGTGTTTACTTTTCTTTTTTCTTGTGTGTATGGTTTTGTTATCAGGTAAAGTCGCAATTAAGAAATTTATAAGAAATTAATTTTTAGCAGCTTCATCTTAACGGGAAGCAGTGAGTCAACCTGGCTGGGGTGCCCACAGCTTCTTCCCCCACAAATAGCAGAGGAAAAGGTGTCACAACACATTCTCTGTCCCATTTCCCACCATTTGCAGCATAGTTCCAAGAAGCTTCCCTATTTATGTCAAAGTTGCAAGATCTCTCCTTTTATCTCGGCCTATATAACAGAATCCCACAAGATCCTTGGGACTTTAAGGATAGACACCCACCTGGTCTCTTCATTCTCAAAGGTCTTCCCCAGGTACAGCTGCTATAGTCCCATTTCTCAGTTTCATTTCAATCTCTTGCTTTTCGTCTTTCTATCTTAGAGACAAAGATGGGTGTGTAAATCCAAAGGTTCTGTAGTTTTGTTCTCATTTCAACCTCTTGTTTCGCCTTTTGCAATTTGGCTGCTCATATTGATTTATGATGATCTAGCTTTGTTGTTTGGCTAATTTATCTTTCAAGGTCATGTTCAATTTGAACTACTTTTCTTGCAACTTCTAGCTCTTCTTGTTCTTCTCATGAGCTTAGTTATCTTCTTACAGCAAAGCCTAGATTTGCTTTGCTGTATACGCTAATTTTTCATTTTGTCCTGCTTAATGTCCTTGGTTACTGAAATTGTGATGAGTTTAGCTGGATAAAGCTTAGAGTTTCTTAGAAATCTTTGATTGATATGTAAAAGCTAAGCAGTTTGCTGGTTCATTTGACTTTGCAGATTTATGGACCCAAAGGACACAGCTTTCTCCGATTACCCCTACATAGATGAACTTGCAAACTTCTCAAATTCAGATCAAAACCACCCAATTTCAGAAAACGAGACAAAATTCGATGTCCCATCTCCAGGACTAAACTTCATGAATGTTCCTTTTGACCCTCCTGATCCAGGGTCTGACCTTTCTGGCCTCCTCTCTACCATGAGCTCAGAGGGAGAGTCATCAATCCCTTCTACGGGATTGAGCCCATATGATGTCTCCTCTGATCCTTCAGCTTCGGGCTGGAGTCCAGAGGGAGAAGCTTCCCTTTCCTCTCTTGACGGTGATTCCTCAGATCCTGTTCTCGGCTACATAGCTCAGATGCTTATGGAAGAGAATACGGAGGACAAGCCTTATATGTATTATGATCCCTCGGCTTTAAGTGCCACGGAGAAGTCTTTACATGACGTGCTTGTTGAGCAACATCTTCCATTGCCAAATTCTCCTTTGAATTACATCAACCAGGAGGGCCCCAATAGTACTTTTTGGGGAGGAAAAATTGATCATGGCAGTAATAATGTGACCTGCAACAGCACCAGCACTGGCGCTGGAGATTTGGTTGATAATAGTCATTGGGTTGGTGATGTTGGAGGGGAGTTCAATGCATCTTCACTGCAAACCCCTTTTCCTGGTGAATACAACTTCCATTTGAATATGCAGCCCGTTGAGCATGATATCAGTGATGAGCTAATTGCTTCTTCTGCCAGTGAGTTGGTGCAGAATATGTTTAGCAACACAGAATCTGTGCTGCAGTTTAAGAGAGGGTTAGAGGAGGCTAGCAAGTTCCTTCCTAGTGCTAACAAGCTGGTTATTGACTTGGATAGAAATGTACTTCCCAAAAGAAAGAGTAAGAAAGCTCCGACATTTGACGCAAAAGAGGAGAAATCTGACAGTGGAAGTTCAACAAATGGATCATCAAGGGGCAAAAGGAATCACGAAAGAGAAGATTCTGATCTTGAGGAAGGGAGGAATAACAAGCAGTCAGCAGTTCATGTAGAAGAGACTGAGTTATCAGAGATGTTTGATAAAGTATTGCTGTGGAATGGGGAAGCTGGCAGACCATCTTTCTGCGCCTATGATGCAGAGAAGGACGGAGAAAGCAAGATCTTGCAGCTAGTTAAACTATCAAATACATCAAATGGTGGTAAAACTTGTGCCAAAAAAAGGGGCAAGAAGAAAGAAATGGTGGATTTGAGGACCCTTTTGATTCTATGTGCACAAGCTGTCTCTGCTAATGAATTGAGGACTGCAAATGAGCTATTGAAGCAGATTAGGGAGCATTCTTCGCCTTCTGGTGATGGTACTCAACGAATGGCCCATTACTTTGCTAATGGTCTTGAGGCACGATTGGCAGGGAGTAGCATTGGAGTCCAAAACTTCTTCAGTTCCCTTGCTACAAGAAGGTTAACGGCTGCTGATATATTGAAAGTTTACAAAACTCTTCTTAATTCTACCCCATTTAAGAGGCTCTCAATTTTCTTTGCAGACAGAATGATTTTGGATGCAGCTGGACAGGCAGCAAATCTTCATATTGTAGATTTTGGTGTCCTATATGGTTACCAGTGGCCACTTCTTATCCAGCAACTTGCTTTTAGGCCTGGTGGTCCTCCCAAATTAAGAATTACTGGGATTGAGCTGCCCCAACGTGGTTTCCGGCCAACAGAAAGAATAGAGGAGACAGGACGTCGCTTGGCAAAGTATTGTGAGCGATTTAATGTTCCATTTGAGTACAATCCTATTGCGGCACAAAACTGGGAGAGTATCCCATTACAGGACCTGAAAATTAGAAGTGACGAAGTGCTTGCAGTTAATTGCCTAACTCGCTTCAAGAACCTCCATGATGAGACAGATGAAGTGAACTGCCCAAGGGATGCTGTCCTCAGCTTGATCAGGAAAATGAATCCTAATGTTTTTGTCCTTAATATTTTAAATGGATCCTACAATGCACCCTTCTTCGTCTCAAGGTTCCGGGAGGCACTTTTCCACTTCTCTTCAATTTTTGACATCTTCGATTCTACTTTACCTCGCGATGATCAAGAAAGGGCAATGCTTGAGATGGATGTGCATGGGCGGGAAGTGAAGAATGTGCTCGCGTGTGAGGGACCGGAGAGGGTTGAGAGGCCCGAAACATACAAGCAGTGGCATGCTAGGATTATGAGGGCAGGGTTCCAGACACAACCATTAAAACAGAGACTCATTAACAAGTTCAGAGCTATGTCGAAGGCAAACTACCACAGAGATTTTGTAATCGACGAAGACAGCGATTGGATGCTGCAGGGATGGAAAGGTCGAATCATCACTGCCTCCTCCTGTTGGCTCCCTGCGTAGGAGTCAACAAACATGTGAAGCTTATACTTCATCCTGTCTAGTCAAGAAGATGATGACTTTCCTGCCGGAACATGTCAATCTCGAGAAGTTAGCCAAGCAGACAATGAAGAAAACTTGAGCTGTGGCTTTGAACGGCAGGGCTAAATATAATTGTTCACTTTATTTTGTTGTGTATAGTATTGCCATGATGCCTTGATTGGGTAGTGCTTCGCAGATTTTCGGCTTTGCCTTGCCCAATTGGACTCGTGGCGCACTTGATTATGTCACAGATGTTACAGATCAGACAATAGTGATGTCGTTCGGGCCATTTTTCTGTTCTGTTTGCTTTTCCTGATTCGTTTGGGAATCCATGACCTTTGAAGTGCCATATTCTTCCCACAGAATCCTAGAGCCACTGTGATTGTTTCTAGGACTCCGTCTCATTAGCCTGGCATGACCCATTGTGCAATTCTTGCATGTCGCGGAGTGGGGAGGGGTCACCAGACACCGGCGCACTAGGAGCAAAGTAATGTTCTGCCCGTGTTACGTCAGCGTTGAATCGCTTAGCAGTCCTGCAGAGTCTGACGAGACCTGACCATGTAATTTTTGAGTTTTACGTGGAGGCAAATAGGTTGACACAAGATTAAATGTAAATTATGTACCATACCATCGGGCCGCATTTTTAGTCTTAAATTATTGCAAACGCTGATAGGAGCACTCTTGTAGACTAGAACTGGCAATGGGGAGGATTGGCACGGTCTAATATCCGTCCGATCAACTAAGCACCTAACCTTATCGTTCGAGAATAAAAGAAATCAGCGGGGGAAGATGATCGTATATGGATCGATCAATTCGCCTATCCTGTCGTTGCAATCACGTCTACCCCACAAGTTATTGTTAATATGATTGTTACTATTTTCAAAAGGCTAAAGAGCCCTTGTGCAGGATACAAGCTAGTCTTCAATTGACCACATATTACGATAGGATTGAAAGTAGTTGTGTCTGGTCCAGCGGAAACCAGTAGGTCCAACAAGAAGAGGACCGGGAACACTTTCTCTTCATATTCTGGCTGGCTGTGGACTTTTCAACGATAGACTTTGTGTGGACAACGAACATGCCTGCTCAATCCCGCTAGAAAATGGCAATTTCTTTTTCACTTTTCTTTCCAGTGATGAGGAACTCTTTTTAACTTTTTGGTGAATAAATTTTAGATACTTAAGAATCCTTTTTTTTTTATTTAAAATTTTTTTTGAACGATTTGAATCCCGGGCGATGATTAAAAGTAGATATTTGTTTGAACTTAGACATGCATCTCGAATCAATCATATGTGTTAGTATCATCCATTTGCCAAGTAAGCCCTCCTATGTCGAGTTGACACATGGCTTTTTTAGGCCTCGCCTGCCACCAAGCTTCGAGCCCCACTTACGTTGCCGGGTGGGGTTGCATCTTCTCGTCACTTTTGAAGTCCTGCAGATGATATCGACGTATGCACAAACGTACCCATCTTCTAATTTTGCGCATACTTTGGAATGTACAGTATATAAATCCAACATATTCAATACGGATCAGTCCAACAGGAATACTAGAATATGCATACATGCATATGTGTGTGTGTGTGTGTGTGTGTGTGTGTGTGTGTGTGTGTGTGTGTGTTTTATAATGATTTGGGGAACTTGTATAAACAAACTTGTGTTGACAAAATATTAATTAGAGAAACGAATTACCAGGAGTAGTGGCGAAATAAAAGGATACTAATATTGCACATTTGATAACTATGGAATTTAATTATGATATATTGCCATATCAGTTATATGTATCAACATAATGGTACCTTGGTTTAACTAATTAATAACTTTTCTAATATATAATCTTTTTTTTAACAGTATCTCATTCATTAATGTAAATAAAAAAATAAAAAAAAGAGCGTACTACATTAGAAAGGATCACAACCGAGAAAAAACTACTATAACCTGAAAAAATGGATAAAAAAAGCTTCCCTCTTTACCCCGTACAACCTGCACAATTATTTCATTAATTGTATCCAGTCTGGTCGGTATTTTCTGTGCCCAATAAGTTTTTTCTCCCCCTTTTATTGAATAAATTGGCATCCAGTCTATATATAAGAGACACAAACAAAACCCGAAATGGTGATGTTATAATGTGCATAATTCCAAACAAATGGACCTATTGAAGGATATTTGTTTAGAATTATGCGGATAATTTCTTCCTTGAAAAGGATTCGGAAACCAAACAAGCTTTCCTCCGAGAGAGCCAAAGGCTCTAGACGTGATGGATTGGAGATAGCCGTGTGTTTGGATAGGATTTAGGTACTATGGATTGGAGATTTCAACGTTTATAGTATAAATAATTGGACTATAGTGATACACACTCTATTTTCTATAAGTTTAATTTTGTTTTGATTGGACTAAACGTAGGAGTATTCTAGAGAGACAATTATAACTAGACAAAGCATTATTCTATTTTATATGCAAGATAGTGAAATTTGTAGGGGTGGGGAAGCTTGCTTCTCTCAAAGTGCATGGAGTTTGGGAATGAAGCTTGTTCTCCAAGCTAATGACGCGCAAAATGAATTAGAAAAGCCCAAAAACAATGTTAGTTCGCATAATCTGGGGTTGGCGACATCTCACGTGTCTTTACAGTGGTTGGAATTATCTTTCAGGTCATATGATTAAATAAAGTAATTCCTTGCACTAAGTGCACAAAAGAAATCATGAAAAACAGAGTGCAATATTTATAGAAAAAGAGATAATTATTTCTTATTATATAGTTCACGTCCAATAAACTTGCAAAAAAATATAATACTAATTAATTTGCATATTTGTTAATTTCTTTAGGGTTGTGACAATTTCTACTCATGTAGACCCTAGTAGAAAATGAGTACATGCAAACATACTTTAAATGAGTATATGCTGACTACTTCATTTTACACATAGCTTTTTTTTTTCTTTTTTAAAGTACATATATTTTACATATACCATTAATAAGCAAGAACGAGAAATATCCATACGTAGCCTGCAGTCCCATAAATTGTTCGTAGCAAAACGAGAAAACGCAACGAGAGGGCAATTTCTGCGTAGGCTACATGGTGTATCATCTGAGTCTAACCTCCGAATCTGGGAGTCCTCCCACCAGACGTTCTTAATATATTCCACGCAATAATCATAGGTGTGACGCTTTCGAGAGGCGGTGCATTCACCTGAGACTCTTTGATTTCGTTTTGCTTGTTCTCCCTTTATATTCCTGTTTTAATCCTCTAGTCACCCAAAAGAAGAAAAAGAAGAAGAAACAAACTCAAATGTTGTGTACTTAAACCATAATAATTCTAAGTTTTGGCATTATCAACTCATGCAAATTTGGATGTGCTAAAAATTTTACTAGTATTTATATATATATATATATATAAAACTAAATAGTGTATTATATGTTGTGTACCAATAATTAATCTTTAATTTTTTTTGCATTAGGCTTCAATTTGTTACCTTAACATTTCACTAAGTATCGTGTTAGCTAGTCAAAACCCGTAAGTGTTATAAGGTATATGACAACACATTATTGAGTAAAACAAGTTTTTGATGAATGAACCCTTATTATCACTAGCATTGTTTTTCTCATTGTCTAATCCATATTGCTAGCAAGCAGCAACCTTGTTACGGTAAAACCAATGGGCTATTTGGGGTAGTGCACGATCAGTATAGTCTCTATAAACCAATAGAAAATAACAATTGAGTGGAAAAATCGCATGATCAAATCTAATCGAGGTTTAAAATGGTCTCGTCTCATTTTCAAAAATCAACATCGAGTGAAGACAGTGAGGGAATATAAAATGTTGTTGCCGCTCCTTTTTTTTTTTTTTTTGCTTTCTTTGTCTCGTTTTCGGTTTTTATGGTATTTGATGTCTGTTTGCAGCCGAGACTCTATTTTTTGTCTTCGGACCAAACAAATATAACTTCGTCCAGGCTGTTTGCTCGCTCCTCGTTGGGGCTAGATTCCATTTCTTGTCTATACATTTCCTCCTTGAGCCGCCAATCGATTAGGGTTTTCAGGTGTTCCTGTGGTATTTCATTCAGATTAAGAAGAACACTTCAATGGGCAAGCCAGCATTGAAATTTGGGTATTTTTGTTTTAACCTTCAATTAACAAATAATTATATACACAAAAATAGAAAAAACATGTTAAATGTCTCCACTAGGTGATGCAAAATTTGGGATATATGGGCAGTTTCTTTCATTTTCTTGTCTGTTGGATTACCCAAAGTGAGTCCTTTATTTTGCCTTTCCCCCTCTAAAAACATTATATTGACAGATTCATGGTCCTCGATATCCACAATGGTGTGTTTTTATTTGCATCATGCAATGTTAAGACATGAGTTGTAAATGAGCAATTTATGGAACTTGAATGAGCAATTTACCTCGATTCATTTGATTTTGTCTTATAAACTTGTAACTTTGAGCTCGCATGAAAAGAAAAGTCAATTGGGTTTAGTAAAATAGGCGGGTGCTATAATTGAAAGGAGTAAAAATTCTATTATTAGATGATTCGGAACAATTAAATAATATCTTAATATTATTAAAAATCCTTGATATACTTATTTATTTTTTAGGTATACTTATTTATATTTTAGGTTAATAAATTTAAAAATCTCTTTGAAGTAACCAGGAGGATAAATTTAGTAAATTAACATTGTGAATATTTGAAAAAAAGATTTAAAAAATTTTCCCTGTCGAACCTCTTTTGTGAACTCGCCTACAAAAATAGAAACTGTTAAATTGACATTACATATCCCGTCACTTTGTGGAAATTTCTTGGTAAACCTTTGTCCGCAGTAACATTATATATATCTATATATGTTGTAAGAGTGTAATCACATTGTCTTATTGAGTCGACGAAATCTAAACAAATCGAACGTCTTGTATGAACGAAACGTCTTTTAAAAACATTGCGATTTTATGGAAATTAAAGAACACGGAGGACAAGCCCTTTACGTACTTCGATCCCTTGGCTTTAAGGGCCATGGAGAAGTCTTTGTATGATGTGCTTGTTGAGCAACATGTAGGATCCTTCAATGCTCCTCTGAATTCAATGATCAACCAGCAGGAGAGCCCCAACGGTCAGTGGGGTTATGGCAGTAGTAACAATGTTACCGACGCTGGCACTGGAAATTTTGTTGATGGTACTCGTGGGGTTGGTCCATCTTTACTGCAAACTTCTCTTCCTGGTGACTACAATTTCCAGTTGAATTTGCAGTCCACTGTGCCTGATATCAGTGACGAGCTTATTGTTGTTTCTGCCAACATTGAAATGACTCAGGTTATGGTTAGCAGTGCATTTAAGAGAGGGTTAGAGGAAGATAGCAAGTTCCTTCCAGGTGCTGATCATCTAATTGTGGATTTGGAAAGCAATTTGCATCCCGAGACGCGAAGTGGGGAGGCGAAAACTGATGGTAGAAGCTTGTCAACTGGGGGTAAAAAGAATCATGAACGAGAAGATTGTGATATTGAGAAAGGCAGGAGCAAAAAGGAGTCGGCAGTTCATGTGGAAGAGAGGGACATATCAGAGAAGTTTGATCAAGCATTGCTATGGAATGGCGAAGCGGGTGATGCCAAGAAGGATTGAGAGTGCAAGATGATGCAATTAGGTAAACAATCAATTAGGCAAAACAGCAGGAGAACTGGGGCTAAAAGACATGACAAGAAGAAGGAGACAGTGGATTTGACGACCCTTTTGATTCAATGTGCACGAGCTGTCTCTACTGATAACTTGGGGACTGCTGATGAGCTGCCGAAGCAGATTAAGCTGCACCCTTCCCCTTGTGGTGATAGTATTCAGCGGATTGCTCGTTACTTCGCCACTGGTCCCGAGGCACGCTTGGCTGGAAGCAGCACTGGAGTCCAAAACATCTTCGCTTCACTTGCTGCAACGAGGATAACAGATGCTGATCTATTGAAAACTTACATAACTCTTCTTAGATTGTGCCCATTTAAGAGGTTCTCAATTTTCTTCGTGAACGAAATTATTTTGGATGCAGCCAGACAAGCAGCAACTTTACATCTTGTAGATTTTGGAGTCCAATGTGGTTATCAGTGGCCAGTCCTGGTTCAGAAACTGGCTTGTGGGCCTGGCAGGCCTCTCAAACTAAGAATTACGGGGATTGACCTTCCCCAACGTGGTTTCCGGCCAATGGAAAGAATAGAGGAGACAGGACGTCGCCTGGCGAAGTATTGTGAGAGATTTAATGTTCCATTAGAATACAATCCTATTGCTGCACAAAACTGGGAAAGTATTGCAATTCAGGACCTGAAAATTTGCAAGGGATGAAGTGATTGCGGATAATTGTCTAACTTGCTTCAAGAACCTACACGATGAGGCAGATGACTTGAACTGACCAAGGGATGCTGTCCTCGGCTTGATCAGGAAGATGAATCCTAACATTTTTGTCCATTGCATCTTGAATGGACCTTACATTTCACCCTTCTTCCTCGCACGATTCAGGCAGGCACTTTTCCACTTCTCCTCAGTATTTGACATCTTTGAGTCTACTTTACATCGCGATGATCAAGGAAGGTTGATGCTTGAGAGAGAGATTCGTGGGAAGGAAATAATGAGCGTTATTGCATACGAAGGACCGGAAAGAGTTGAGAGGCCTGAGACATATAAGCATTGGCAGGATAGGGCTATGAGGACAGGATTCAAATCACTGCCATTGGACCAGAAGCAAGTGAAGAAGTTTAAAGCTATGCTGAAGGTAAACTGCCATGAAGATTTTATAATTGATCAGGACAGAAACTGGATGCTGCAGGGATGGAAGGGTAGAATACTCTATGCTTCCTCCTGTTGGATGCCTGCATAGAGAAGTCAACAACCCCGTAAAAGTTTAAGCTTTTTTTGCCATTCTGGTGCATTTTCTCCCGTTCTTTTTTGTTGTGACACAGTGCAGTCCGTGGTTTTTTTCTTTGATAAGTCCATAACAGTAGTTTTATTGATAAAGTAAAATTATATCAGTACAAATATGCACATAAGGAGCAGACTAATGTCCACTTAAGGTGTTGTCGGTTACAGAAAAGACACAAATCCAATCTACAAAATCAGAGATTCTAGTAACAATTTGTTTGGTTAAAACATCTGCAGGTGAGTAGTCTGTGTTATTAGCAAGGAAGTTGGAGAATCAATAACAGCACTCACACGGTTAAAAATTTACAGTCATTTCTGTAAAGTGAAAGAAAGCTACTCGATTGATTTTTTTATTTATTTATTTATAATTTTTGTTTTGTTTTGTTTTTCGCGGTTTGCATTGCAAATATTTCCGAGAACACTTCACTTGCGATGCTGCAACCACTAGTCCAAGTTGCTTCGTTGGCGGACTAGCAACATTGGCTAGGTTGATTCCCAGATCCTGTCTCCGTTAATCATTCATGTCTATCCCAGCGCTAACCAGTAGGTCCAACAAGGAGACCAAGACCACTCCCTCTTTCGATGTTCCCGATGGTTGTGGGCTTGTCCCCGACAGAATTTACAATTTCACTGCAAACGACAATTATTTTTTTTTTATTTTATTTATAGCATGAAACTCTGATGTTCGGTGAATAAATTCCAGCTATATATAAACTCTGATGTTAGGTTATTTAACACCCCAATTACGTACAATGTAGTATTAAAATGGATAAAAATATGAATATATGTTTATAATCATCCCTTAATGATAATGTCACGCATAAAGTTTAACACGTAATTTAGCGTAGTACAACAAAATAACAAGAAAATATACATAAAGTTAATAAAACAACGAGAAAATATTTATTTCTATTTATAGTATTCCTATATTCCTATTGATTTTTTTTTCTTTCTTACTCTTTGTTGTATTTCTATTTATTTTTTTCTCTATAAAAATATGTTAAAAATTAGAAACCCGTTTGCAAGTCAACGGCCATGCTCAACTCACTACCAAGCAATATTCTCAAAATTCTACTAAAAAGCACAAAAATTTTGTGACCACCAGCCAAATAAATTATTTTTTAATCCATTGGATTGGAAAAGCCGTGAGCCAACCACCGTAGGATACACTCATTCTGAAACTTGAAAAAAAAAACAAAAAACAAAAAAAGAAAAGGAGAAAGTAGCCGTTAAACTTACAATTGCTTGCGATGTACGGTGCTAATTAATTGAACTCTCAGCTTCAACTTGTCATGTTTGTGTTTGATTTTGGAATGTTTTAATGGACATTTCACGAACACAAACGTATGGAAAAGTAATGTATATTGCTGGAGACATTTTGTTTATCTTTTACTCGCGATCTACTTTTTAATTGTATTATTATAATAATTTTTGTTTTTTTTTTCTTAGTTGTATCCGACCATATTCATTATTCTAGTGTTTAACAAATGTTATTATCCCGTGACATAATATTTTTTTTTTTCACGAACACAAATGTTATAATAACTTATATTTTTGTATTATTATAGTAATTTTTATCTTATTTTATTAATTATGTCCCCGTCGTTTTGGTTTTTTTATTATTTTTATCTGTTTTGTTTCCAACAAGTTAATAATAACGTTGTTTGGATTTGTGCAGGGTTCCAGGTGTGTCACTTACTGGGAGGTGGTGGGATTGGGTCTGGAATAGGACCCTTTTGGCGTCTAAGATTAGGGAGGAGTACCCAGAGAGGATGATGTTCGACTTTCTCTGCTTTCCCTTCTCCGAAGGTTTCTGATACAGGTACGGATCCCTACAATGCAACTTTGTTTGCACGTCAGCTTGTGGAAAACGCGGACAAGTGCATGGTTCTCGACTATGAGTCCTTGTATGACATCTGTTTCCGGACCCTTAGGGTCACCCCTCGGAGCTGTATGTTTGTCTTGTGAGAAAACAAGGTTTTTTCTTTAGTTTCCTCCGCACGTTGATGTGGCTGTTTTGTTTAAAGTAAGAGGAAAGGCTGAATTCCTAGCTACCATGGTGAACTATTTGGGCTTAAAGGCTATAAGCATTTTGCTCGTAAGTTTGGCTGCATAGAATCAAAATAGAACAAAAATAAAAACTAGCGAAGAGGATCTTATTTGACATAAAAGTGATATCGCATAAAAATAAGAATTGAATATGGGGATTGAAAGCACGTTTACATTGATCCATCGTTTTGATGATTAAGATTTTTAATGATGCGAGTAGTGATTAATTTTTATTTTTAATTTTTTATCTATATAATTTATTTATTAAACATAATACTTTAAAAAAAAGCGAGAAAAAAAAAGATTAAAATTAATAACCTCTTAGATGATCAAAATAATAATCAAAGTTAATAATAATTTTATAGATACGACAGAAAAAAATAGAAAAGGAACTTGACGACCCATTAGTATTAATTTATGATTTTAGTTGCTGTAATAAATATCAATCAAAAGGAACAAAAAGAAAATAGGAAAACAACGGTGTCGTTTTGCTGTCAAAAACGCCCGCTTCAACCCCGAGCCATTTGATTGATAAAACCCCAATCTTTTACTCTGCAGCTTCACGGGAGCCATTGAACCGTCGAAAGCTCATTTCGGTGCAAGAAAAAGAAAATCGAGAACCCAAGAAAATGGCGACAATTCTAGCAAAGATATCATCATCATCATCATCACCCACAAACCAAACCCTGAGCTCAGGCTTCTACAGGCTGTTCTCCATAAATTTTCAGAGAAGCTTTAGCACATCTCCAGCTCCGGCAACCGCGTCCTCGGATTTTACTTCGGCAGCTTCCAAGAAACCAAAGAGAAAGAAAAAGAAGAACCTTTTCGAGGTGGCCCAGTTCTTGCCCAATTGGGGCATCGGTTTCCACATGGCTAAATCCCATTGGACCAACGTCACCTACGAACTCACCAAAATCAATCTCTACAAGGTCTTTGTTTTCTTTCTCTTGTTTTAATTAATTCTTTGGAGAAGAAATGAAAATTGAAATTTTGGGGGGGTTTTTTTGGGTCAAAAGATGTGCCTTTTTGTACTCTGGGGTTTAGGGTTTATGGTTTGGTCATTTCCTTGTTCTTTTATCTGTTTGATTTTTTTGGGGCCTACCCTTGGGTTTAAATTGTTTGTTGTTTTGGAGGGTTTTAAGATGGGTTCTTGTTTTATTGCAGGACGGTAGACATGGAAAGGCGTGGGGGATTGCTTACAAGGATGGTAAGTGTGTAACTTGAAGCTCTTTTGTTTGCATTCTGATCTTTGATCTTACATTGCTGGCTGGTTCTTTCTGTAATTAGTTCAGTTTTTGTTCACTCTTGTGTGAAAAAAGAATGCTTGGGAATCGGGATGTTTGTTGCCTATTTATGTGGCTGTCAATCGGTGTTGACGGGCCTATGCAAGGCCACTTTCTGTTCTCAAGGATTTGTTTGAATTTTTTCTGTGATTGAATGGTGCTTTTCAAGTCAGTTAGTCACTTAATTACTACTTTTGAACTGATTCAGAGAAGGCCTTAGTTATCTTGCAATCTCTGTGTGCAAAGGCAGTTAAGTCTTCTTCACGAGAACTCCCTGTTTGGATTGCAAAAGATGCTAAAAGTGGCCTGGGATCTGCTGTTATGAGGTTTCTAGTTTTTGGCTAATCACCCTGCATAATTTCTTATTTCTCTGCCTGGTTTCATATTTTTATCTGTTAGTGGAGGCTTAAGAACTGCCTCTGTAGGCACATGTGCAATGGGAAGATTGTTGTGCAGATTCTTGGTTAATGGTATTCCTGTAGTTATGACTGCTAGAGCTAAGAGTTATTCGTGAATGTCTCATAAGTAATTGAATATAATGCTTGTTCTTTTGGGAGCCAGTCCAAATACCGAGGTTTTCTGGTCCTTTTCTCTCCCTCATATGAATTTGAATGGATTTGGGAGGTTTTCACACGGTTATGTTTTTGTATTTTCTTCTTCTCTAACATGCCTTGTCTCTTTATTTCACATATACTCAGTCTGCTGTCATCTTTTATGAAGAGTACGTGCATGATGCTTTCGGTGTACAAGAGGAAATTGTCTAATCCTGAGGAATTACTCATATGCAAATGAAATATACACCAAAGGATAACGACATAGTTTAAATTGCGAGCGGTGATATTCAAACATGCTAGTGGGTGTTAATGGAATTTTGTTCGGGCAATTTTCTGTTTTTTTATTTTATTGGAGGAAGAAATGATATCTTCAGTTCTTTAAATTCAGGATTAGCAGTTGTTGATGCTCCCAAGAAGATAAGTGGCGTTCACAAACGTTGCTGGAGGTACATTCCAGGCTTAAAAAAATTGAAGGAAAGCGAGCCAACCTCACCTCAATCTACAGAAAATGCTGAAGTTCAAGCAGTTTGATGTCCTTTTCTACCATTGTGGATTGGTAGCCTGACCACACGTGCTTGGTTGTGCTGCTGGGTTGATGCCCGGAGTTAGTGAGATGCACTTTGTTGAGAGGGTTTTCTTCGGATATCTTTCAATTCCTGTCAGCTCAGTCGGTGGGCGTGTTTGGTGCCCCTCTTGCCTAAAGTTCCTCCCCATCCCCCTCCCCCTCTTGCTCAACGCCAAACGTTTTTGCAACAAGATTTTGCTGGACAAACTCAGCATTGAAAAGGTTTATTTCCTACCAGAAGAAAGAATTTTGACAGGCAGAAATGTTTGGTCTCCTTTTTTAACGTAACAATTTACACTAATAGCCTCTCTCTCTCTCTCTCACTCACACACACACACACACACATTGGTAACATGCTGTGCTTGGTTATGCGTGGATGTTAGCACTCTTACGTAGTATGCAGCAATGTATTTCATCACCTTTAGTCGATTGTTTTCAATGCATTAATTAATTGTGTTCAAGAATGACAATTCATGAACAATGCTGTTGCGCTCTTTTCACATCCGATTCTGGCAAAAGGCCATGGAAGTGCCCCACCTGCTTGTCATGGACCCTAATCTCGGATGACTGTAGCATGATTACTTAATCCATTCACTCGCCTCTGCGTTTGCGCGTGCAAGCCAACGGGATAAATTTGGTAGTAAATGCTAACTAGGCGTCACCAAAATCTCAAGAAAGCATTCAATTACATAGCTGCAACGCAAATCGGAACCTGAGACGAAGTTCCCATCAAGCAGCAAGGTCAGCCTAATTAATTATAGGAAAATATTTATGTAAAGGAAAGTGCTTTGCTACACAAACAAGGTGTCTACAACAAATTTTATTAATATAAATGACACCTATTTACTCTTGTTATATGGCAATACGACACGTGTTTTGCTAATGCAAAAACATAGAATGATCTTGGCGATTACTCTAGTTGTAGTGTTTGTTTTTAATTGCAGGCGAAATGGCGGTGTAGACAACCAGTCTAGCATTAATGACTTTCATGAATTGGGATTCACAGGCCATACGACCATTCATTTGTTGCCAATCCATGTGACCTTGATAAAAAAATTTTGTACCAATATTTTTTTGACCATTGTGGGATAAAAACTGAGGTCAAACTAAGGAAACGTGGCCTAAAAGATCAAACCAAGGTGAATTTCCATTGACATCAAAGTTCCCTATGTTGTGAATATCCCTCGAAGAATTAAGAAAAGCAACGTGAGAGTGTAGGGTTCCTCGTAAAACTGCCAGCATGATATACATATAATTTATTGAAATCGAAGGTGCCATCACCAAGACTCAATCTGCTTTGTTTATAAAGACAAACCCCAAATTCATTGTGACACAAACTCATTTCCTCTTCAGCAGAATTCCCTAAGAAACGAGGCCTTTGGGAGATTTTTTTGTCAAACTTCTTCATTAACCAAAATGGCCTTCCCTCTATTTCTTTCTCTCTCTCTCTCTCTCTCTCTCTTTTCAGTCATGGCGTTCTTGGCTGTCTTCCTTCTTGCAAGCACACACATGTACGCGTCAAGCTCACAAAAGGAAATTGATATTTGCACACAGATTTTGGTTATATAAACGCAAAACCATTGCATTAAATAACCAAGACAATGATTTTCAGACCTAAAACAACAATTACTATATGATGCTTGACTTAGGCTGACTCACAAGCCGCGTGGCCCATGTCCCTCCATGCTTTTTTTATAAAGAGCAAAACACTAACAGTCTGATATAATTTTCTCTTATTTATAAAAACCATTTAGCTAACCATTAGATATATTTTTAGCGGCTGTCAAGTTCAAAGTTTGGAGAGTGAGATCTTAAAGTTTGAACCTAAAAAGCCACTGATACGTAAAATCGTACTTCCACCCTAACTGAAGAAGAGGAAAAAAAAAACCAAAAAAAAAAAAAGATCGTTCAGCCAAATGGATTAAAAGAAAACGAAAAAACGAAAGACCTCAGTTTGGAAGAATAGAAGATCTAGGAGTATCATACTCGTAAATTGTAACCCTTTTTTCAGATATCGATTTAACTTCTACCTTCGCACCTTTCTCTAATGGAATCAAAATTGAAGGTTGGCAATTTTATGGTCTTTTAGATACGCAATCCTTTTGGACCACTTGCCAGCCTCATCAGTTTTCAACATACACAGATTACAATGTCCACCATCTTCTATTTGATACCGCGAGACCCCACAGCTTTTGCAAAGAATTGGACTTTCACGTCATATTGAACATTAAGCTATTCGTCTACTGCGTAGATTACTGTTTGACAGTAATTCGAAAGGTGGTTTACAAACTTCACTTTCAGCGCCATGTGAAAATAAATTTTAGTATCTTAAAAGTCAAGAAGGAATAGATCGACACCCATTCATTCATATGCCTTTCGTCCGACGGAAAAAAATGGAACCCGACAACATTTCTCTGCTTTGATTTTGGCCATAAAAATAGTGACGGGACATGGATCAAATTGCGTACACGAGCGGAGTTGCCAAGTGAAAAGCATCAAAAGCTAAAATGCTATATTGCCTAAAAAGGTTTTAGGAATCGAAATGATAAGAGTGGAAATGAATGATGTGAGTCCATTTTTTAGTTCAGAAATATTACATTGACTTGAATGGATCGACACAGGACAAGCATGAGTTGCACGTTTGGGCGCCGGTCACATATTTTTAATCTTTTTCTTTATTCATAAAATATCAAAGCAAGTGATATTTCCCAATTTTATTATATAAAAAAAAATTGTATCCTGGCATTATATAACGGGCTAATCTATATTAATAAGTGCACAAAAATATAAATTTTATGATACTCAAGAATAAAAATTTAATCAATCTCAGAATTATAAGTGCTTAGATACTTTTAATCTTTGTAAGGCATAAAAAATCGCAAGTAGATGATTAATGACTATAACGAACCTCTTTTCAATTATTGAATTATTGGACCGGAGGCCCACATTGTAATGTCACATTATACAACTGGCCGGGGTCAGCTCATTTGTTGGAAATATATATATATATATATATTTATTTTCTTAGTTTTCCTGAAAATGAGAAGACAAAAGAAAAAGGAGGCACTTTCCCGGAACAAAAATGGTACCTTTGAACCAGGGATCAATACCGAGACAGTTTCAGATCCTTCTGCCACGGGAAAAAACACCGGAAAAGAATAGATAATTTGGTTAGAGAAAACCAAAAAGATAAAAGCTTTCAGTTTCCACGCCCCATGGTCACGAACATAGGAGCAGTGTCCTTGTGTTTCCTTTTCACCAACGCTGCCCCCAAACCTGACACACGGATGTTGAGAGAGAGAGAGAGAGAGAGAGAGAGAGAGAACTTTTTTTTTTTGATAAAGTTAAAGAAACAAAGATCCCCTCCACCGTTTTAACTCTCCTTCTGAGCACCCCTGCATGTCCGCCTCCACTTCAACTCTCCTCCGAGGAACATGCCTTAAGCCCTTAAGAAAACCCATCTCATGTTCATATAGCAAGACACTCTCTTTCTGGGTCTCAAACTCCCAAAGAATGCAGAGTGCACGAAGACACCATTTTGACAGAACCAGCCATTTCATCCCCAGCAACAGTGACATTGAGGCTCAGAGGGACTCTTCAGTGTCCTGTTGCTTGTCAGAGATGGATTTGGAGTCGAAGGAGCAGTTTAGTGACAAAGTAGATAAAGATTGTAGAATTTGCCATTTGGGTTTGGGGAACCCTGGGCCAGAGCATGGGGTGGCTATTGAGTTGGGATGTTCTTGCAAGGGTGATTTGGGTGCTGCACATAGAAAATGTGCAGAGACTTGGTTCAAGATCAAGGGCAACACGTGAGTAAAGATCTCAGCCTTTCTCCTTCCTCTTTTTTCTTTTTTCTTTTATTTTTTCCCCATCTCTGCGGCTTTTTTTTTAAAATAGAAATTATGGCCTTTTTGTTGTGAATCTGGCATGCCATTAGGAAGCGGGAATCAATTTTGATGAGTTTAATACATTCTTATCTGATATTTTTTATAATTCTTCCTTTTCTTAATGTTGGTCCTTCCCAAATGCAGTAAAGAATTTTAATTACCCTTTTGTTGGTTTCTGAAGTTTTGAGAAATTTTTTAGCCCAATTTGTTGGATCCCAGCGTCTACTACTGCACTACTTTACTTTTATGTGTTGCACGCGATCCTCTCAATTATGTTTTGCCAGATACGCACAGTGAGCTCGGGTCTCCAACTTTTTCGTGTACCTTTTCTCTTTATAGCTGTCATTTGCTACGGGAAGAAAACCCCCTCGAAGACATAACACACAGCTTTTGCTGTTGGCGTTTATGGTAAATGTAACGATAAGGGCTTAACGTTTCTCAGTCATATTTCATAGGGAGAGCTTGTATTCTTTGAGTGGTTTGGCTTCTTGCTTGACATGTTAACTACACGGTTTCCTACTCTTGATAGCACATTCAAATTTCCAACTTAACTACTGGTAGCTCTTGTGCCGATAATGGGTGTCCTTATTCTTCTCCCCGTTCTTGTAGGCTAGTTTGAAAAAGGTGAAATTGAACGTTTGAAGGAAATGTAAAAATGATGTTAGGAATGGCAACGGAATAAGGTGGGGCGGGAGTGTCGCCCCAATCCCCATCCCCATTTTATATCTATACCCCATTCCCAATCAAGAATGAATGAGTTTAGAATCTTATTCTGTTCTCAACAGGGATTAATGATACCAGAATAAATATTAATTTGGTCTCATCTCCAGTTGAAAATTTGAGAATGGGAGTGAGGATTCCCGATCCCGGTTAATTTCCTTTAACCCAGACTCTATCGGGGCAAGGTAGGACAGATTCCCGCGGGGTCAGGGATCATTGTTATCCTTAACTAATGTACAAGTAGCGAGTGCAGTGCTCACCTTGCTTAAAATTAAAGTAAAGTTTCTCTTATAGATCACTAACTGAAGGAATTTCAATAGTTACCTCATATGAAGCATAGACCATTGCAAACATTGGTTTTAAATTAGACAAGCGTTTCTCCACAAATATGCAAGTACAACAGGAAGGAGATTTTGCATTTGAGAGCTTCAGTTTGTACTTTGTTGTCCCTATGTATCATTTATGCATATAAACCAGTGTTATTTGATAGATTATCCTGTAATTCCTGATGTTTCAAGTAATGATCTGGATAAGTGTCTTGAACTAGGGATGTGTTTGATAGACTATCACCCACATAATTTAGGGTCTGGATGTTCCAATCTATATTGCTCTACTTGTTTGAATGTACATATTGCAGGGCTTACGTGTTCCCGATCTAAGCAGTCCCAAGAGAGGTGTTTGATGATATAACCTTTAGTTGGGAATTTGCAGTTATCCTGTCAGGTCAGGTGTCAGCGTACATGGTTACAGACAATCATGATTAGATAGAAGATTGAAGATGATATGCTTGGTATTCTCAGATGAGATACACCAGCTGGAGATGATATTTAGATGGCTGTTTAGTTTGCATCCTGTAGAGAAGCTATGCCTAGAATGTAAACTGCTTGTAGCAGAGATTAAGCAAGAGATGATAACAGGTTACATGCAAAAATTTCTAAGTATTGTGCACCAAAGATCCATTTGTTTCTTTACAAAAGTAGCTGCCAAACTGTTTTACGTTGGTGATTTAGGATGATTCTGTTGGTATTCTTCAGAATGCCTGACCATCTATCAAAACGTGGTCGACCTTCTTGTTATCCCTTTTGGTCAATATTTCTCTTTTACCTAGAAGAGGTACTCGGCCACACCCTATGTTAAAATTTATGCCTACATCCCCTTAGGTTGCTTTTTGTCTTTGATCTTCATGATCAACGTCATTTTATTTTATCTACGCTTGCAGGATATGTGAGATTTGCGGTGCTACTGCAATGAATGTTGCTGGTGCGCAGGTAAATGAGTCACATAGTCCTACAGCTGCCCTCTCTTTGGCGCCAGCAGCTCCTATGATCCTTGTGGAGACCCGGACATTCTGTCATAGCCGCCAAATAATGAACTTCTTGCTGGCATGCCTGGTGTTTGCATTTGTCATTTCTTGGCTCTTTCATTTCCACATCCTCTCTTGAATCAAGAAGATGGTCCTAGCAGATTTGAAGCGCAAGCCAGTGAAGTGAAAGTGCATTGTTCATATCACTAATGCCAAGTTCCTGTTTGGTGCCCGATCGCTGCCTATCCTCAATTTGCCCTTATGTCTTGCTTGAAAGTGGCGCGCATTTGTAACTTTCCAGCGTGTTGTGTATTAATTTTCCATATCATATGTACAAAGCTTGATTGCTTCCAAACTCTCTGTCTCTCTCTCTCTCATTGTTGTATACATTGATTAGATGTTGCATGTCCGAGAAGTGGAGGATATCCAATTATAACCAACGCAATACATAAAACACACTCGCAAATGAGAAGGGGAAAGCAAAAAAATTGGATTCAAAAGTGAACATAAAATAGAGAAACCAGAGATTATACTAACTCCTGCAACCACATTAAAAGCTACAGAAAATTTTAATTAATACAAAAGGAATAAGCTCAAAGATCAAAACTTAAACGGCCAAATAGCTTGATAAAGCCAACCCAAGTTTTAAAAAACGGAGAGCAAGCTTTTTTATTTTTTTTAAAAGAAGAAAAACGGAAAGCAAGTTGTTTACCACTTTGAAGGGTCGATTTCTGGGCCTAGTTCAATATTATTGTTCAGCCTCTAAAGCCCCACACGCAGGCCTCCGCAACAATTGGGGATATAATTAGTAGGAGTAGGCCTTAGGTGTTACTCACGCCGAAAGCCATATCACCAGCGGCCTTTTGAGTTTTGTCTCCTGAATTTACCCTTTAACCGCTGGGATGAGCTAACATGGCCTCTCCTGATTGGACCCTCATAAAAGAAGCTCACCAACAACCTCGTCAACAAGACATTATTTACTGTGGTTTTCCCCCAACTCACAAAAACTATTATAATTCTGTCCTGAAGCCTCTATTCATATTTTCTGTCTCTCTGGCTTCTAACCCCATCTCTTAAAACCCTCAAAAAACAGTTGCGCCGAACTCTTCTCTTCCATAGTAAGATTCAATTACTGGCAATTCGAGGGCCTCTAATTACAAAAGTTGCTGCCTTTGATTGGTTTTTTTAATTGGGTCTTCCCTTTGTTGCAGGGTCTAATGGCTGCCAACAGCAATAATCTACCGATACCAGCAGGTGTGAGCAAAGATCAGGTTGGTAATTTTTTTTCACTGATTTGAGTTTCTCTGTTAAGGGTTTTTGTGTTTAGTATAAATCTGTTGTTGGTTTATGGATTTTGGCGAAAAAGGTTGGATTTTTGAGTGGTAATTATTATTGTGAACCAAGTTGAGCTCTGTTTTTGGTGATGGTGCAGGCCTTTGGCATGGCAGAGGTGGAGATGGAATATAGGGTAGAGTTGTTTAACAGGTAAGGGGTTGTTCCCATTTGATAACACTTTTTTGACGAAGGGTGTGTGTTTTTGATGATTATAAGCTGGACTATACTTTATAATAAGATTGCAAGCATTTGGTAGAATTTTGTGAAGTTTGGAGCTTTGTCCATAGAATAAGAAGCTAGCGATAGACCCCACTTAGTAGATTGAATTTCGCGTGGTCAATTCAATGCTTTCGATGGAGCTGATTTTATCTGTATAGCATGGTTGTTTTATTGGTTTGATTAATTAAGGTGATTTTGGGTCTCTGTGTGAAACTGCCCAATAAGTATCAATGTTTTATACTATGATAATAGTAACCAGTATGATATCAAAGCTTCCCCTCATATTGTTACTTCTTCTCTTTCCTTTTCTATTTTTCTAATTGAAGATTTGGGGCATAATGGATTAAATTGCTTGTCAATTTGTGCAATTTTTTTCCCCATGTCAAATCCATATTTAGCTTCACTCAAAAGTACAATCACCCCAACTCAACACCCCCAATATGAAAGAATTTTAGGAAGGTTAGAGAAGTTGATATGGAATCATAACACAGAATGTAATCAATTAATACTTAACGAATTTTCTTCTGTATTATAAGAATTCTATTGTGATACCTTCTGAAGTTCCATCCTCTTGTGCTTTCCAGGCTTGCTTGGACATGTTTCAACAAATGTGTTGACAAAAGGTTGGATAAGTTCTGCTCTTTTCTTTCTTCCAATCCGTGGGCATCCTTGTGCAAGTGCTGTAGCATGGAAATGAGTTTACCTTGCTTTTTATTTTTTTCATTTCAACATCTTTATTTGCCTGTCCTCTTTGCAGGTACAAGGAGAACGAGCTAAATATGGGTGAAAATAGTTGCATTGACCGCTGTGTTTCAAAATATTGGCAGGTAGACCATTTACTTTTTCTTAATGTATACTTTGATGGTCATATCATAGCCAATTCTTGTCATCTGCATTTAGAGTGAAGAGTTTGGATCTAGATTTTGTATGCATTGTCTTGTTAATTGAACAATTCATTTGGACTCTGCGTGATGTATGCAGTTGCATTGAGAATGCATTAACCTTTGCAGCCACTCTATTTTTCGAATATTTGTTCACTCTATAGTTGCATAGTGAATTTTTAAAGCTATAAACAACTATAAAGGGAAATTTCATTTATAAGCTGAGGGTTTTTTTTCTTTTTTAAATAATTTTCTAGGTTTTTGGTCTGGTTGATCGGATGCTTAGGAATAGCCAAATAGGTTTTTGATGGATTTACTTCTTTGTCTATCTAGAAATCATATTTGCAATACATAGAATATATTTGCAGTAGATCCTTGCTAATCCTTGTTACCTGCATCAAGTCTTAAATATTGGATTCTGGGTGATGTATGTTTTGCCATTGCAATCAAACAATTCCTTTTGAGTTCTGCACTATGCATGCAATGGCTTCGGAAAGCTGATGCTTGTAGCCACTTGATGTTTCTGAAAATTCTTGTTTCAACCAACAATCTTGATTAACGTTGTAGTTTTGCTTGGTGATTTCCTAGAGCCAAACACATGTAAAAGGAAGTCCTGTTGCATGACAAAGCCTTTTTCTCATGATTTTTCAGGTGAATAGCCTAGTTGGTCAGATGCTAAGTAATGGTCAGCGTCCAATGTGAAATTCTGAAGGCATTTGGGGACTTATGACTTGTTCTACCTGAAAAGATTGGCAATATTAGTGAGGGAATGAGACTTGAATCTTTTTTACTTTGTTTTATTCTTCGAAACATATTTGAATTAATGACAGTTAAATCTACCATGGCTTTCCATTCTTCTCTAAATGAGATTTTTGGTCTGTTTCTTGATGTGTTATTTATTTGAGCATAAAAACAAAAGCGGTCCTTTTATCCAATTAGAATTGGATTTGATTATTTGTTTCCTTGTTATTTGTAGCCCAATGGAGAATCAAAGGCCAGTATAATGCCAGTAACAAGAAATAGCAGTACATTCTTGTAAATGAAACCTAGGATATATACATGGCTTTAAGCAGCCTCACAAGTTTGCCAGTTCTAAGTGACTGGATTTTGCATAAAATGAGCTGCCAATGTTGCATTATAGCTTTCACTGGTTTGTTATCTGAACCGAACACCAGTACTTTCTTCATGCACGTTTAAATCTGTATGGGGGCTGAAGAGGGTGGAAGCTGAGGATGCCACCGTTCTCAATGGTACTCTGATCTTCCTACAAATTGTAACAACCGCAGGCAGATCGTAACTGCCTTTGGCATGCGTTCTGCCACCATTCCTTGCCACGCACATTTTTACTTCGTTTTAAATTCAAACCAGCCGCAACCTTGTGACCCTTTCTGCTAATCTTGTTTAAAATATTAAAAACAATCCAAAATGTCTAGTAAGAGCAATCCAAGCTATTATGACACTAGTGGAACATACTTTAGTGTCCCGCCCAACTGTACGATTATTCCTTTAGGCTTTTGAATGGTTTCAATTTTGTGAGGCAAAAGGGCAGGACCCAGAGATTATATAATGGTGAGGCAAGGAATGATGGAACTGTTTCCTGTGTTTAGTAAGACATGCGTCAAATGAAGAAACTATTCAACCCAAAGGCAGTTTCCTCATGACCTTCTTTTCTGGCTCAATTGACTCAAGTTGGGCTTCTGATCAGCCATCAGCCGGTCCATGCAAGAGACACCCACACACTGTGGCCTCCACCTCGCAAACATCGGTGAGCAAGCCCACATGGGCAGAAGGTGGTATGATACAATCCTTTTCCAATGGACTTGACATTGGGAAGACGGATTGACTTAGAGCAGTGGTCATTAGCCTTTGTGGCCAGTTGGGAGGCGGGGATTCGAGCCTCTGCCCTCCTAATCCCCCGTTCCCGAGCTTCCACGCCCTCTCGATGACCAAAGAAAAAGCACAGTTCCGTTCGGGAACAGAGCACGGTAGGATGTGATGCAACCAGGTCTGTACGCTAATCAGCGTCAAATCTATATACATCCTCAAAATTGACTCTTGATACTGTACAGTTTGCTCTTCTGACGTGATATCACAGTGCAACCACTTATAAAAGAGAAACCTGAAATGAGAAAGCTATCTACAGTAACAGTGGTGTGACTTCAGTGCATGCGGCTGACAGACAACAAAGCGTTATTCTATCGCATGCTTGGCTCGTACCAGCCCCAGTTGCCTGATCATATCTTACCAAGATCGCACATAGAAAGAAAATGACTGTGTACTATAGGGGAATTGTTTCGTTCGGAAGGACAAATATATTTCATTGCAATGCCAGTAACAACATAAGTTGGGTTCTAAAAAAAAATTTAGGAACATATATCCACGGTAGCGTCAGCACAGCTATCTTCAACTGGTCCTGACGTCTATATACACTTAACCGCCGACTTATGTTCCTAGCTCGAATTTGTTAGCCGCCTGTATTCACATTCTTCAGATATCTTCAACCATTTTGAGAGCATTTATGGAGATGCAACCGGCAAGCCAGAAGGGACGTGCTGGCAAGTAAACCTTCACTGACATCTACATAACTCAATTTGCAGTGTGGATGGAAATCACACCTAAAAATTTCTCATGCTGTTCTTTGTTCTTGCCATCCTTATCCTTAGTCAGAGGAAGTAGTGGCGAAGAAGGTAGTCCAGCTGATCGGTCAGGTAACTCTGCAATGAAGACATTCCAGTTTGTTACTGATCCACTACTGTCATCATAGGTCAATCCCAGAAGCAATTCTATCTGTGAATACTAGCTAGCTAAAGAAAGGCAAAGGATATCCAGAGTCCACAATACTTGAACTTTTGTATGATGCGATCCAATTTAGACCACATTTGACACCATATTCATGCTATATTATTTTGACAATTATCTAAAGTCTGTAAATCCAGATTGAATTTGCTTTCTAATTTCTGTACAAATGTACTCCTGATCTGAATTAGAATAAAGTTGAACCGATTAGAATATAAGAGCATCCTTCTATTATCCACCTGTCCAGGTGTCAAGGTGAAAAATCTTTCCTTGTCAAGTGACGAGATAGACATAGTGCTAGTAGCCCTTCAGTCACCTTAATACTACGCATCCAATGAGAGGAAACACCGAATATTTTGTTAAAATGAAGGGAGTGTTAAAAACAAAAAAAAAACATTGCAAAAAGCTGACCTGGCAATTTTCTGTCAATGAAGAATGCTACCAAATTCACAGTGTACCTACATAGACAATTAAGATTTTTTAGAGTCAATCAGCGAAGCACACCCCAAGAGTTATAACAAACAATAGAGGTCTTTTACCATGCAACAACAACATCAACCGTGTAATGTTTGCGAGATGCTAAAATAAGCAGGCTTTGAATGATGGCAAGTAACCAAGCAAACTGCTTAATGCACCTGCAGGAATAAGGCAAAATTATGCCAATGGGTTGAACATTAAGTCCGTAAACCAGCAGAATGCACAAGCTAATGGTCCCTTACGCATGCAGCATAGACAGCCCATATGGCTGTCATTCTTGTCCGTTCAAAAGAACACGATAATGGATTGAAAGGTTCAATGAGGGACCCTCGAGGAGTGAATGTTGGCTCAAGGAAGAACCGTACCCCTATAAATTGCCGAGTTTGCTCTCCCTCCCTCTCTAACTCTTACATTTTGACTTTATAACGAAAATTGTTGATTAATTTGTTCTTAGCTGATTATATTTGAGTCCATATCATCTCCATTACCCATTCACATAATCTAGAAATGTTCTTCAGGCTTTGGGTTTGAAGAATTGTAAAATTCATAGAGATCAGCATACAATTTAATATTCTATGGATGGGCATTGCATTTACCTTGCTGAGCCATACTTATGATAGGTGCGCACGAAAACTATAGTAAAAATCATGTGTGAAGAAAAAATCAAGTCACCACAGCCATAATTAACCCCTCTGGAAACTGCAATTTGGTGTAAAACACATCATCATCAAGATGTCAACCATTCAACAGATAATATTGAACCAGATGGTGAGAAAATTTTTTTACCAAAAAAAGAAAAAAAAGAAGTTAAAAATGTTGCCTGACTTACAGTTGATCACAAGCAATTCAAGTGCATTCTTTCGAGGGGGCAGTGTCGCAAGTTTTGAGCCCTGAAAAAGACAATTGTACCTGATTATATAAAGAACTGCTTTAATTACAAGAACCAATTGACTTCTATGCAGGGACATGAAAACAATATATGGAGAACAATTTCCCAGAAACTTACCTCACGACAATGATAATTTGGACCAGGAAGATGAGTTGCGTAGAATGTGATTATTCGAAGAAACTGACAAGCCTGAAAAAGGTCCCAAAAAAAAAAAAAAAAAAAGCACCTAAAAATATTGTTAGACAATCATAGCAGGACATATTGCCTCCAGTTATTCAGACATTGCAAAGCCAATATCTGAATGGCCATGTAGATGCAAAAATCCAAGGAACTACTTTCTGAGTAAAAAGATCAATATTCACAGCATGGACCTGAAATGTGTAGCCCTATTTCGGTGCGCTAGTAAGGAGAATCTGACAACTATCCCCTAAGCTATTCAACAATTTGCACTGAACCGCCAACATGAATTATAATGGTCAAATTCTAATTAATACACATGTCCAGTATGATAACCACCCATTAAAAACATGTTCAAGAGGGAAAAACTTCTCAGCAAAACACCTCTTTTCCGCAAATCCCAAGTAAGCATTAAGGTTACTTGCTGTCGGGGGGGAAAAAAAATCTCATGAGAAGCAAGAAAAAGAAGAGTTGCATACCACTAGATAAGCTAGAACCCTGCACCAGATCAGAACTGTATAAATTTTTTTGCTCTGAGAAATGAAGGGATGTAATGTCCACTGCAGAAGAGGCAATGCTTGTTAGGATGGTTATCAACCAAATTGGCGTTGCGGGCTTTTAATGGTTAAGTCATTGCTATGACTTGAGTAAAACATAAGAAGCTTGAAGCAATTCAGTTTCCCAAAAGAATCACAAAAGCAACTACATAGAAATACAATTAGCATTCTAGCATCAGATGACCCCATGAGAATAGATGGCACGATCTGTGAGTTTGAGTTTATTAAATTTGCTAAATGACTTCAGGCTCCATCAAAGTATCCCTGCACCAGATTACTTTGCGAAGCACGCCAATGAACCCTATACTGTTTATTAGAGCCAAAATAAAATAAAATAAAATAAAAGGCACACATTTCTTGCAAGTCAAAAAAGCCACCATTGAACTTCCAAGCATAATAAAACTCAATGTAACAGGGAAAGAAAAAGGTCTTACCAAGGCAAAAGAACAAAAAATAAAGGAAAATAAAGTCTCGCTAACATAAGCTTTGTCCTGACCAAGTTCCTGAGAAATGACCGAGAGACCATATCAAAAATGCTTCAAGCCCACTAAAAAGTTACATTAACTAACCACACAGAATTCCTCGGCCCCCCCCCCCCCGGAAGAAAGGGGGGGACCCACCGGAGGAAGGGCAAAGCCGGCATCCCCCAGTAATGGGCCTGGCCGGTGTAAGTAATGAATTCCATGAGCAGCTAATCCATGTATGTACTGTAAAAAAAATTAAAGAAATATATATAAAATAAAAAACATAGTTTGTGAGGGACAGAGAGAGAGAGAGCCATCAATCAGCCTCAAATAAAAGACCATTATTTAATGCAGAATCTAATATAAACAGAAGAAACACCCGCCTCCCACCTTAAAAAAGTTAATGTTAACAACTTGAATTCAAACACAAAAAAAAGAAAAAAAGAGAACAACCCAGTAGCGGGTTGCTTGTCCCGTAATGAAGAACAATCAAACAAAGAACCTGAAAAACGATCCCAGCAAGAAGCAGCTTCCAGTTTTCTGCAACAAGCGAGATTTCTATTGACGCTTCCGTGCAAAATTTTCTCCATAGCTTCACAATTAATTGCAAAAAGCAATAAACAAAACAAACCCAATAAATAGAATCATTACATATATGTGTGTGTGTGTGTGTGTGTGTGTGTGTGTGTGTGTTTCAGGAACACAAAATTCAGACAGGCACATGGATTGCAGAGAAAGGATGGCAAAAGAAACACAACCTTAGGAGCCTCACGATCAACGTAAAGGGGCATGTTTTGGGATGGCAAGTTAAGGTTTTGGCATTAATAAAACATTCATAACGCATGAAGGAAAAAAACAAAAAAAAAAAAACACAATCTTCTTTCTACACACGTATTCTCCTCGGAAACCGCTAAACAGTGGAATTCGTTAAATTTGATTTCTTTTGTCTTTTTTCTTTTCTTTATTCTTTTTCTTGGGAGACTATATTGAGAGGAAAAAAAAAAAAAAGGAACTTTCAAAATTCGGGTCTTCGACTTTAAGGAGGATTGGGATTTGGGGATGGTGCAAAATCTTTAATTCAAATTCTGAATATTCAAATTCCTGAAATTTTGTAAACAAGAAAAAAAGAACTATTTGATTTCTGTGAATGTTTCGACGGTGAAGCGAAGGGTGGGGAAGTTGAGAAAATTTATGGACTGGGATAACTGAATAATTTTTCATTTCTTATTTATGAAATAATTATCACCATTTTAACGAGCAATTTTTTTTCCCATATGAGCAATAAAATGGCGGTTTTAATTATTTCTATTTATTTAATTTCCCTTTTTGTAATGAAAGCTATATTAATTATCCTTTTTTGAACTATTTATGTTTATTTATTCTTAATTGGGGGGGGGGAAAGGAAGTTTGTTTTTGTTCTGGATGATGTTTTTGGACATTAGTTTATGAGAATCCAATTCAGTGGATATATTATTATAAGTGAATTTACTACAATCGGACGTTGTAATTTAATAATTTGTGATAGTAATTTGTGATTTAATGATTGAAGAATCGTTTATTGTCATACCAAAAATCATACGGCGCCCCGGAAAATTTGCTTTTTGACAGTGAGCTGTTCTTCGGGATACGGGAAACAGTAGGTTAGAGGGCGGCACACACGGTGGTTCGGCGGTGGCAATGGCCGTGGGTGGCTAGTTAATCAACTTCAAACACTTCGTGTTTTTGCTAGTTTCTTTGTTTTGCTGTTGTTATGAGATGGCGATCTAATAAGGTCCAACGCCGCACAAGTAATGTCATTTCCTTGCCAAAATTATCATAAAGATCTCACTGTTAATCGTCCATTGCCACATTGGTGAAGGGGATCATGTGATTCTTCTTGACCATCAACAATTTATTGTTTCACCTGTTTCAGTGTTCCGCTCTTAGCCTCTTGGGCCTCGTCATCCTCCCAAGTTCCAACTCACACAACAGACGGCAGCTTGGCAACCAAAATGTGCCCGAGGAGGCCCTTTAAAAGTGATACAATTGTAAGTTGGTCTGCGCCTACAGAAACAAGCAAAGTTCAGCCCTTTCCAGACCTACAGGCAGCAAAGGGATTCTTCATTAAGCCGACGTTTACCGGAAACATCCACAATGTTGCTATGCAGTTTGCAACATTTCTAACACGCGATGTTCAAGCAAATACCATTCACTCATAATATGCACACTTACAATGATGACTATATCACATTCGTAACTCCGACTACTACAATCAGGCCTTTGAAATTTTATTAGGTTTATAATTCTTTGTGAGGCTTTAACTGCTCATTTCATGACAGGCATTTCATTGCATGTTTCATACATTTCCCCACAGGTCAGCCAGTTTTATGTGTATCTGTACTGCCTTGGTGTAATTAAATACTTTACCTCATGGCACTACACCCTTCCAACTGGCGAAAGGGGCGGATGAGAGAAATATTTTGGGTTAATCTCTACGTCTGTTCCATTTGGAGCCCCTATTCCATCCCTTTGTGAAAATAATGTTTCCAATGAAGGTCTTCCTCCAAACAAGTTGCTAGATTCTGGTAGCTCGCATAGCTTTTTACCATCTACAACTGCTATACAAAGTGAGAATGCTTGTAAAATCGAAAGCAGTGAACTGAACTCAACTGAATAGATTCCGTCCTTGAAAGGGACTAAACTGAAGACTGGCCGGTCCCCTTCTCCTCCCTGCAGATCAATGTTCAAAAAGATGTCAATTTCCAAATGCGAGTAAAGCTTAAGGTGTAATTAGGGTCTGAAGGATTGAGCATTACCTGAAAGATGAATTCAAATTTCTCCATCACAGGTCCGCCTTTGGATGGAGTTGATTTCTTGATAAGTTGGCTCTGGTTGGAAAGAATCCTAAGGTTGCACCCTAAATCCCAACCTTCACAGTCACATGAGCCACCTGATCTCCAGCGTTGGATTAGTGATGACGGGCCTCCTTTTCTAGGTAGACTATGAATGCCACTTGGAAGTATGACTGTTGCATTGATAAGGCTTTGAAATCCAATGTTGGGCTGATTCTGTATATTCTCCCAAGTAGAACAGAATTTTGTCTCTGGCAGATCATTGAACTTTTGGCTCTGATGCCCATCTCTGAGTGTACTTCTATTAATAACTCTTGGGATCTTGACCACAATGGCAGCAAGCTCATCATTTGGCTGGAAATTCAAGGTTTGCTGCTCTGCCCGTTGCAGGTCTACAGCAAATAAAACGAACTCTCTGGCAAAAGATTGCTCCTTGGATATCTGTCCAGCCAAACTTGAAAACTGAGAGCTAGAAACCTTCAGTTGGGCAACAACATTAGAAATATAATCTTGACCTCTGCCTTTTCCACTTTGATTCATCCACCTTCCATTCTTTTTCTTGACTTCTTGAATGGCCAAAAATGTGTAAATGCAGCTATAGTCATCCTCTCTTGAGGTACTCAACTTCTTCATTGTAGCCACCAGAATATCAGTTTCATTGTCAACTGCAAATGTATACAGAGGTTGGCCATTCTTAACAGCAACACGCAGAAGAGCTTGAAATGCTGACGATGCGCTTGTCTTGCACTGTAATGGATCATTGACTTTGGTCCGTTGGCAGCTGGTCAAATCTGTTTTGACCATCCCTGGCTCTGCAGTCTCAGTTGAAGAATCTGTTTTTCCATCAGATGATTTATGGGCTTTACATGCAGATGTGAAATCTTTCTGCAATGGTGCCTTTGGCTTCCATAATGGGTCCAGTAATCTTTGCAAGGGGCTCGACCTGGCTCTGCTTGTATTATTTTGTGGATCACTGGCCGAGGCATCCTGGCAAGAGGAATTCCTGGCATTTTGTGAACCAAATTTTTCAGAATTATTGGTCGAGTTTGATGGCAATGTCGATAGGCCATCTTTAGAGACAGAACTTTTGCCTATCTTTCCCATACCAATGCTAAGTCGGCGAAAAGGTGAAGTGCTTCTAGCTTTTTCACCGGCAACTTGATTCCAGTTCTGGTCCAACCCCATGGAAGACTGCTTTGAAGTTGAAGTTGAAGTTGCAGGTGCCATAGTTGATTGCTTAACTCGTGAAACTTTATGGCAGGATGGAACAATACTGACTTTGGCTGGATGTTGTGCCCTGTGAGATGAATCAGCCAACAAGCTGACATTCCCTGCGTCTGAGTACTGTTTTATCTTTGAGTAAGATTTTTGAGGCAGCGGGCATGGATATGGGGTGTTTGAGCAGAACCTTACAAGCTCAACTTCCTTAGATATCTCAGCACAGCTCATTCGGCTTGATTCTGCTGCCATTGGAACCCCAATTGCTGTTGATTTGGAAAACTGAGGCACCCCAGAATGACTACTCTTGGGGAGATTCCTTGGCATAAGAACTACTGGTTCTCCTTCCCCCAAAACATTTCGGTCAACAGTATGGGCCTCCTGTTCTTGAAACTTTTCGGCTCTATTAGTCAATTCAACATCTAGAGTCTGCATCTTCACCTTCATGTACTGTGGTGCTTCACAATTTACCCTGTCAGCCATACTTCCAGTTCCTGGTTTAATCCTTGGGTCTGAATCCTTTGTCTTCTCCAGATTAGTTACTGAATGATTCTCAGGAAGAGATTGAATTGTTCTGATGAACTTTCCTTTCTCATTTTCTGTGTTTGTATGGAGACCTTTGACAACAGGAAAATTCCCAACACTCTCTTCAAATGAGTTGCCAACTTGAGAATGGCCTTTTCTGGGAGATGACATCAGATGAAATTGCAGTGAAGGACGACGCATCTTTTGATGGGTAGGAGAAGAACTCTGTCCTCTGCTAGAATGGACAGATGATACTTCCATTGAGAAGCATGATGAAATATTACTACTAGAAAGTGAGTGCCTACGACTACTGTGTGGCATATTTTTCAGGCTCTGCCATTTTTCTAGATGACTCCAGTCAAGGACCCCAAAATTTAAAACCTTGCCCTGGTGGTTTTGGCTTCTCTCCAAATAACTTGGCAAATTCGACATGTACCTGACAAGCTCCTCTTCCTCAATTTCCTTTCTGTATTGCTTCTGGTAGCCTCCCGAAGGTTTTGATGACATATCCTTTAGATATTTTGTATCCTCATGATGGAGATAAGCATAGGATGAATATGGCTTTTCTGGTATGGACCTGTCATGCAGATTGGGAATCTGGCTTGCCTTGTTTGTTACAGGCTTCTCAGAAATCCCTAAAGATTGTCCACTCTTCCAATTCTTTTTCAGCCTCAGATTAGCTTCCATAGACCAAACAATTTATCTGGACTCCAACTGTGTCTCAAGCACAGGTCATAAGTTTCCAATATTTTTCCAATTCTGCATTTCATCACAAGTTTTCAGAGATTTTCCATGAGAATGCCACAATATTTCTTTTTTCAGCTGCATGCTTTGACTTAAACTAAATAGTGTTGGCCACTCTGGGTAAAAAGAGAAGAATATTGAGTAACTTTTAACCGAAATAGAAGGTTTTTCTTACACATTGAAAATTGAGTCCCTCAAGCACCAAGCACAGTGAGATTCTTGTGGACAAAACAGATCATAGTCTATGTAATTGCTATTAAGGGATGAACCATTTTAAAAATTTAAAAAAAAAGGGAAAAAAAAAAAGAAAAAGAAAACCATGAACATTTTTTAAGAAGGCAGCTAAACAATGTATTTGAGCATCATAGATTGCTCCACTTCCATCCAGAAATATGTTGAAGGTCAAGTCATGGTTTGCTTTTAATCCATACAATCCTCAACAGATTGGCAGCCTTCTCCTTTTTTAAAAGTCTTTGCACTCCTAAGTACTGGGAACTAACAGGAATATTTACAAACATCTATAGATAGAACTGGGATGCCAGCTACAGGTGGTGAATTCAAAGTAAAATCTTAATTCACCAATGGCTTATCCCCAATAAAAATTCAGTAGTTTTTGTCTTTTTTCCACATATTGATAGTGGTTTCGAAGGGTCCAACTATTAGAAAGCCACTGAATTTTATCATATTTAAAGCAAGGCTTTACTTATAGCTTTTTAGTCTTAGGCTTGCAACTTGAATTCACATTAACTACTTTTCCTTCAGTAGCTTCAATAACAATTAACAAGCATCAACATTTCATCATCTTTAAACCATGATTAACCCAAAAATTAATGACAGATGGCCTTTTCCAAACTGCAGTAAGTAATATAGAGTGCAAATTGTCATTATCCAGGCCACTAGGCAGGTCTTTTATCTCTGCCTTGATATACTCTCGGTGCTTGCTATGTTTACTTATCTTTTTTGTAAGTATAACTTACTCATAATTTTATACTACACTAATTTATTTTATTATTTTTTATTTCAAGTGGTCCTTACTTATTATGTAGTATAAAATTATCAGTGAATTATACTTAAAAAAAAAGAGTCAAAATAAAAATTACATATACTTTCTCCTTCTTGTACATATTAAAAAGGATGATTTACACGGTTCAAGGATAATGACAAGTCATTGGCATCTCTCCAACTTGTTTAGCCCGGAAATGATTTGGATGCCGAAAGATGCATGCGGACAAGAAACTCAGGAAAGGAAATGTTGAAAGCAAAATCTGGGTGGTCCAAGAAGACGCATTATTTGAATAAGTCGAGAGAAGGTAAAATGGACCTGTACTAACCAACCTAACTGGCCTGGATGTAAAAGACAAACATACCCAGCTATTCAGACGCAGAGCGCCTTGAATTTCAAAAATCCTACAAGGCCTTGTTGGGCTCTCTTGCTGAAAAGTGAAAGAAAAATAGCGCAAAGGAAACACTTCTTCTCTTCTTTTCTTCTTTGATGAAACTTCTCTTTCTCCTCACTTTTTAGAGGAACCTCAGTGTCTAGCTACTTCAAACTAACAAAAGTCATAACTTGGCCTAACCTCTCTCTCTCTCTCTCTCATGTTTTCTAGTTTCAAATCAAAGATGCAAACTTGGAGCTTAAGATGGCAGAAAAATCATGAACCAGAATTAAGAAAAGCACCCAACAAGTAATTAACTCAATGACCCGAGGCAATCATATGAAAATCCAGGAAGAAATTTTCTGGCAGGCCAAGCAGAAAACTTTGCCGGATTTCTCAATCAAAAAAGGAAAAGAGCACGTACCCAGTTCAGCCATGGAAATGCAGGACCAAAAGATGCCATCAACAGAACCACCAGACACTGAAAGGAGAAGCAACACGTGTCGGTGGTCCATTAGCCCATGAACCCAGAAAGGAAGAGTCACAATTCAAGAATATACCTCAAATAATCAGTGCCTTATTTTTTCCTCCTCAGACCCCTTTACTCTGCTAAGCAAAAAGCACTCAGATAGACAAAGAGAAAAAGTTCTACTTTAGAGAGAAAGGGGGAGGGGGAGAGAGAGAGAGAGAGAGAGAGCGCGGGGGGAGCTTCTCGCTGTGACTTTGTTTTGTTTGTTACAGTCAAAGTGAAGTGCTGCTTAGAGAGAGAGAGAGAGAGAGAGAGAGAGAGAGAGAGATATTTTCATCGGACAGCTATGGAGGCAAGAACTCACAATCGGGGTCTCCGTCAAGATGGCGCGTAATCTGTATAAATCATGGGTCCCACTTTCAGACATCATTTTATTTGTTTTTCTATTGTTTGATTAAAAAATGACGCATTGAAAAGTTCGATCGTTTATGTAAGCTTTCTATGGTCTGAATTCGGTTTCTTTTTTCTTGTCTTTTTCTTTGTCTCGTTGTCAATTTTCCTTGACAAAAAAATAAAAATACCAATTTTCTCTAGTTTTCCGTTGCTTGCTTGATTTCTACCCATTTTTCTTGCATAATTCAACGTTCCTTTCAATTGCGTCTGCATCAACGACGTGTCTTCGATTCTATCGAAAAACGACGGGCCGACGTAGAAAGGAAGGTGTGGGAGAGGAGAGAGGGGGGGTTGTGTCATTGAATAAAAAATTTACGATGACGTCAGACCTATCTTTAATTTTATTAAATATTTTAATAAATATTTAATTTTATAATTTTATAACACAAATAAACATTTTAAATTACTTAATCATAACTTTCGGCGGTCGCCCAATTTGTCTTTTAGGAAAGTGCCTGGGATCAAAACCAAAAGCGTTACTTTCCACGAGAAAAAAATAGACGAGCAAAAAGGGGAAAAGGGTTCGAGGGAAAGAAAAAGAGAATGAAAAATAGTAAAAAAAAAAAAAAAAAAAAAGGTCTAAAAGCGTTTAAGAGCTTAAACATCATAATTACCTCGTAGATCTAAGATCATTCTTGGGGTGATTAGCAAGAAAACCCATGATTTATATATCTAAAAATTTACATCCCACGATGATCAGTATATATATATATATATATATGATCTTGTGGTTCATTTTCGGCTGGTTAGAACTTATATAGATGGCCATATGTGTATCGACTATCTTAATTTAATCAATCATTATTATCAGTAATCCTCTTTTTCTTAGCACTACAATAAGTCGGGATTCTCGATTTAGTTTGTACCACTCATACGATTATTATGGTCTAATTGAATTAATAATAAGCTAATTATGTTTTAAGTGTTATAATTAAGCATTTATTATATTTATTTTGAATATAATTTATTTATAATTTTATAATATATATATATATATTTCTTTATTTTATTATATTTTATTTAAAATGAAATTTATATATTATATAATATAAAATTATGTAAACCCCTTTCATACAATGATGCAAAAGCACCGTAATTTTGACTAATCGGCAGAATAATATATTTAACAGTTTAATGTGACTGCTTACCGATACTGAGATAATAGACATCTCAACGTCGTCGTTAAAGTATGATTAAGAAATCACCTGGGGGCCACGCGATTTGGATTATGCTATTTGTACTTGTGGCCACTTAAGCTCGCCTGACTATTCAAATACAATGAGCACAGAAACATACAAAAATCTACTCCGAAGTGTTCGTTGTCATTTCTAGCTTTTAGCCTTTCCGGATCAATTGGACGGGTGCATTTGGCACCGGTGGGGCGGTCACTTCCCTGATTATTATTCCATTCTTAACACGTGACATCAATTGACTGTTAAAAATTTTTAATTAGTCATATTAAAATATTTTTAAATAATACTTTTATTAAAAATTTAATTATAATATAATTTTATTAATAAAAAATAATAATTTTAAATATAATTTCAATATTAATAAATACATTTAATTTGAATTGTAAAATTATATATATGACCTATTCTTTGTTCTCTTTTTTTTATATATAAGATTTTATTTTAAGATATATAACTATAATAAAAATCTTAAAAATATTTATATATATATATACACTAACAAATTTTTTTTTTTGAGTGTTCTTACCTATCACTCAGTGTTATATTAGTTGTTGTATTAACTCGTTGTGAGACCAATTGAAAGTTTGTAATTTGTAAAAAATTACTGTACCCAAATATTAATTTCTTAAATATATATATATATATACACACACAGGGACAAGACCGACCTGTGACCGATCTATCTAGAATCGCACTTGGAATAATTCTGTGTCGCACGTAAGTCTTAGGTTTCAACACAGTATAGTTTTCTGGATCTATACATAGGTTTGGGAGTTGGGAAGCAAGCGGAGAAGATTCCTTAATGTCTCAGAAAAAAAAAAAAAATCTCATTTAAATTTTATTTGTATTGAGTCTTATTTATTTATTTACATTTAATATGACATCAAAGACTTCACATTTAAGATAAAAATGCCAGATCAAAGCCCAACCAATTGGAAGGCCCCAGTCCAATCCAGAAAAGTCCAGAAGCCCTAGAATGGACCATTCCTAAAATTAAAAGTTTCAAACTTTTAGGTTTTAGTCGAAATTAATTATTAAAAAAATAAAAATAAAAATGAAAATCCTAAAACTCCAGAAAGTACTAGAATGACCGTGCGACTACTACAAATATTCAATCCATCGCTCCGCCGTCCGGTGTACTGCAAAGCTTCTGCCGTGCTCAAGCAAACTGCGAGCGATCCGATCAAATCATTGCTAAATTTCTCTAATGTTTGACCCGAAAGATCGAAGCTTGAGCAATTCAGCTAACCATGTCGCTGATTCCAGGCTTCCTTGACAACCGCCGGAGCAACGTCTTCGATTCTTTCTATCTGGACGTTCCGGACCCGTTTAAGGGCTTCCCATTTCCAACCCCACACTCCTCCCTCCTACGCGGCGATGCCGGCTCGTTCGCCCCCGCAGCCCGCGTCGACTGGAAGGAAACCCCAGAAGCCCACGTGTTCAAGGCGGATCTGCCCGGGATCAGAAAGGAGGAGGTGAAGGTGGAGATCGAAGGCGACAGGGTGCTCCAGATCAGAGGGGAGAGGAACGTGGAGAAAGAGGACAAGAGCGATACTTGGCACCGCCTGGAGCGCGGCAGCGGCAAGTTCCTGAGGAGGTTTCGGCTGCCGGAGAATGCCAAGGTCGATCAAGTCAAGGCTTCGATGGAAAGTGGGGTTCTTACTGTTACTGTGCCTAAAGTGGAGGTCAACAAGCCCGATGTCAAGGCCATTGAAATCTCTGGCTAAAGTTCGAAATTTTCATGAAAATGTGTCATCTCTCAGTTATGCGACAAGATTAGATGTTAGTGAAGTCGTGTCTTAAAGGTTGAAAAACTAAATTAAACTTATGTGTGAATCTAGTTTATGTATGCGTAATCTATAGTTTGACTGCAATATAAATTAAAAGTCAAAAGTTCTGTCTAACATCTGAAGTTGAATGCAGTGTTATGCATTAGTTATGGCAAGTATTCAAACCCCGAAATCTCCGAGTCAAGACAGTTTGGGAGAATGTTTTGTGTAGGTTGTTTGAAGTGACTCTTGCAAGCGTTGTTCTCAACTTCTCAAAATTCTGAATTTATGTTTGGACGAAGCAAATTATCTCTCCTCCGTCCGTGACGTTGATCACTGGGTTGATCAAACTAGACATATAAACGAATTCATGTGTTTCGATCTTTAATAGGATCCTTCGTCCCCCTGCTTAGTGGCAATAGACCCTATTTCGATAGCAAAAACAATTGTCTAACGTCGATGATGAGCATTAGAGCAATGGTGTGGGATGATAACGATATGTAATTCGCATCGTTGTGCACTATGCTGCTCACCTCAGCAAATCAACCAATTGAGAGTATTCTTGGATATACATTTGTAATTTGAACGTCGAAACAACTACAAAATAAATTCTGGATCGGGCAGCTTTCTTTTATTTTACAGAAATGGCCGTGCATTTCTCCAAATTTCTTGCTGATAACACAGACACTGGTTTCCAACAAAGAGAAGAACAAAAGGGAAAAGAAAAATGACTGGAATGTAAACGATGACAATATTATTTCCGGTTCTCAAAAACGCATGACACAGCAGAGTGCAACGAGCACAAAGTGGGGAAAGCCAAGACTGTTTGAGTCGATCAATCAACACAGCGTTTCCCCGGAAGGAAACGGAGTTAAATGGTCACTGCACACCCTATCAAAATTTCTCCTTTCTGCCTCTGAAGGCCAAAGTGCAAGACAGTCGCCATCTTCTTGACTAGACATGCTGAAAACAAAGCTTCGACAGTGTTGCTGCCTTCTATGCAGGCACCCAACGGGAGAAAGCATAGAGTATTCTACCCTTCATCCATCTCTGCAATATCCAGTTTCTGTCCTCATCAATCATAAAATCTACATGGCAGTTAGCATAGCTTTAAACTTCTTCACAAGCTTCTGGTCCGATGGTAATGATTTTACCCCTGCTCTCATAGTCCTAACCTGCCACTGCTAGTGTGTCTCAGGCCTCTCAACCTTTTCCGGTTCCTCACATGCAATAACGGTCATAATTTCCAGCCCAACAATCTCTCTCTCAAGAATAAACCTTTCTTGCTCTCCACGAGGCAAAGTAGAATCAAAGATGTCAAAAACTAAGGAGAAGTGGAAAAATGTCACCTTCACATAGTATAGGATTATTGAAAATTCATTATAATTTATAATGACGCAATAAGCTCTACTAACTCATTCAAGGAATTGTAAGAAGTCCCACCTTCACTTAAGCAACTTTCAGCTTTCTTCTTGAAGTCCATTGCTGTTAGTCTCAGTTCCTCCCCTTCCCTATCAACCATTAGCCTTTTTATGGCCTTTGCCACCTCCTTTCTCTCTAACCCATTCTCCACTTGCAAACCCACTTTCCATGCTTGGCTCACATACCTGGCAGTCACCTTCTGGTCTCCAAAATTTGGTCTACATATCATAGGAACCCCTTCGCATAAACTTTCCAGGATTGAGTTCCAGCCACAATGGGTCCAAAACCCACCTACTGCTTTATGGGCCAGCACTTGCTTCTGAGGTGCCCATTTAACTATGCAGCCTCTATCCCCAACTGCTTGTTCAAAGCCCCCAGGCAACAACTCCATCCAATTTGCGCCTCGCACTGAACCAGGCCTAACCACCCACAAGAAAGCCTGCTTGCTTTCGGCCAGACCCCAGGCCATTTCAATGAAATCAATTGCATCAATGCAGACTACGCTTCCTAAGCTTACGTAAATAACTGAATTGTGGGTTTGCTTGTGAAGCCATGAAATGCATCTAGTGTCCTCTTTTGGCGTGCTGTTGCAGCAGGATGGGGCTAACCTGTGCAGGGGACCAATTGCAAATATTGGGACATGGTATTGTTGTCGTAGCTGTGCCAATAATGGGCCCTCGAGATACTCTGTTGTGTTCCAAATGGTAGCAGAACTCGTACTTATTTTACGCGAATTGCTTACCACTTGCACGAAGCTTTCTGATGTCCCGAAATTGGAAGTGGGTAGGTCCTTGAATCTGAGGGGACAATGTCCCGGCACTAGATCATGCAATGTAGACTCTGCAATATGAAGTGTTGCGTATTTGTAATGAGAGGAAAATGCCAGTGAGACATGAGTTTTTAAAGTATGTCTATAAAAAGCACAATTATGATCGCACATTTGTAATCTGATTATACTTTTTATGAATTTGTCACTCCCGCGTTAAAAACTCGTGTGATAGAGCCTAATACCAAATGTTCTGTGATAATTGACAAAAATAATTCCAACTGTGTATCCATGCTGAAGACGTAAATTGCAAGAATCTACCTGGCAGGGGAATGCGAGCATCAACAATGAGTTGGAGAACAAGTGCCCGAGCAAGAAATGTGGCTATAGTATTGGTTCGAAAGATGATGCTTGGGACTCCCAGACGCCTAGCCACGGCATCAGAGAAGTACAGGAGCTCATCATAAATGATGCAGGCAATGTCCTCTCGAGATTGCTGTTGTTTCATCATCAAGGCAAGGCATTCCTCGAGAGGGGCCACACAATTGACGTTGAGAGCTTGAACAATGCCTGTCACATTCCCAGAGGATCTGTCACGTTCGGATAAGTCGTCCGGTATGGAAATGAAGGTGAATTCCGGGTGAGTTGTGGGATTGGGAAAGTTAAACTTTGTGTGCACGATTGTGATAGAGAAACCCTTGGAGTGAAGAATGGTGGCCAGCTGAAGCATTGGATTTAAGTGCCCCTGGTATGGACATGGGACTAGCACCAAACGGCGTTGCCCCATCTCTCTCTCTCTCTCTCTCTGGAGTCAAGTATGCCTGCAAGTCCAAATGTTTGCTTTGATCACTTCCTTTATATGATAATTGGCATTTATTTATCATGCCCGCAACTCAAGGTCGGAAGGCATTAAAGTACCTACCGAGATTTTCTACAGAACAAGAAAATGGCAATCAATTTTTTGCAGCTACTCAGAGACAGGCGCATGCCAAACTATGTAGTGGACATGGATCCATTAGGGTCATGTCCTTGACATTGCCTGCCGGACACCCGGCCCAGCGCTTGCAGAATTCGCCGACATTTTTATCCACTCCTGGCCCTACGACTGTGTACGGTTTGATAATGGAATCAAACGGTAAAAATCGAAATTCAACTAAAAATATTAGTTTGGTTTTAATTAGCCGTTAGGTTAACCGAAGTAAAATAGAAAAAATTTAAAATTATAATTTGAATGTAAAATGATATTTTTAATAAATTTTTTTAAAACATAATTTATAATCGTCATTACATATAAAATAAATGACTAATTTTCAATATTTATTTATTATTAATCATTATATTAATAATATATATATATATATATATATATAATTTTTTAATATCAAAAATTAAAATTAAGTAAAAAATTTTAATTTAATTTAATTAATTAATTAATTATAAAATTAATTTAATTAATTAAAATTTAGTTCAACTCAATTCAATTTTATTCATGAATTGAAATTTTTGATTTTTCTAAAGGCCTTTACCGGGCCCTATGGTTGAATCATTGTGACTCGTTCTCCATTTAGCTTGAGGATAAGTTCGTGGGTAGTTGTACAATCGCATCGATCACGGACTGGCCCAGGTTTGGAGCACACTTTTTATAAAAAAGATATGCACGCATCCGTCACGTCTAGAATAGTGAATGGGAGGATCAGTGCAAGCAAGATGGCAGCGTTTAAGCTTTTCTTTCTCTCTTTTTTTTTTTTAAATAAATAAATATATATATATATATATATATATAGTATATTAAACTTTTTGCTTTCTTTTACTAAATTCGATTCTTATTTGCGAATTTTTAGTTATAAAAGATTTTAAAACCATTAGGTTCCCTACTCAACTTAACTTATCTGCATTTGATTGGATTAAGTTTCGGTAGGCCTAACTTATCCGAATTTTTTCCGAAAGCCCCAGGAAGTTTTCATCGAACCCATTTAGGAAACCCCATGTAGGCCTAACTTCTTTGCTGTCCATTTGGGAGAGATTGACATAAATTGATTTGTGGTAGGCTTCAAAAAGCCCATTTCCAATTTAAAATAACCGAGGCTTCACACGCCGAATTTTTGTTCGCGCAAAGGTCCATGAAAGCATCATAGACACAGTAGTCTAGCACTTCAAGGATAGTCGTTGAATGAGTTTTGGCTCTCAGAACAATAATTAGGATGAACAAACAACCTAAATTTTCATTAACTTTCAACAGTAAGGTTCAGTCACTGAGAAGAAAAAGAAAGGCAGAGACTACCATATTACCGGCCGACTTAATTGGTGGCTATTTTTGCAATTAGAATGACTTAATTAGCTCTAGTAGCCGCTTCAAGGACTGATAGGAAGAGCCACCTTGACTAATGCACATTTGTGCTTGCTCCTTCAAATCCATTGCTCTCTGCCTCATCTCTTCCCCTTCTTTATCAAACATCAGCCTTCTCACAACTCTTTCTGTCTCCCCTCTTTCCAACGCACACTCCAATTGCAACCCTATTCTCCATACATGACTAACATACCTTGCGGTCACCTTTTGGTCTCCAAAACTTGGTCTGCATATAATTGGAACTCCTTCACATACACTTTCCAGAACTGAGTTCCAACCACAATGGCTCAAAAAACCTCCCACAGCAACATGTGCCAAGACTTCCTTTTGGGGTGCCCATTTCACAATGTAACCTCTCTCTCCAGCAATTTCCTTAAACCCCTCTGGCAGAGACTCAATCCATTCTGAACCGTGTATAGAACCAGGCCTAACCACCCACAAGAAGGGTTGCTTACTATTTGCCAAACCCCAAGCCATTTCAGCCAACTCTTTCTCATTTGTTGAGGCAATGCTTCCCAGGCTTATGTAGATAACAGAGTTAGGAGTTTGTTTGTCAAGCCATGCCATGCAGTTTTTATCCTCTTCCAGCAAGCTACAAGATGATATTGGAGCAGCCTTATGGAGAGGGCCTATGGCAAAGACTGGAACAGGGCATTGTTGTTGGAGTTGTGCTAGAGATGAACCTTCCAGGCAATTCATGGTATTATAGATGATTGCCGAGGATCTTCTTACGTTGCGGACCTTAGTTAACAATTCAAAGAAAACTTCTATTGGTGCAAAACTGGAAATTGGTAGATCCTTGAGTCTGAGAGAAGGATGCTCCAATACTAGTTCCTCTGATAGGGGATCTGTAGTTTATAGAAACAAGAGTTAGCAAAATTCCTTGAATGATTGCTTTCAAAAAGGGCAACACGGCACCAAGAAAGCAGACAGAAAGATTTTTGCTTCAAGAACACTGTAGACAGTTGTTAATGCAGAGCTACTTCAATAAATTCTAGTGACAAAAATGGGACATTCCAATTCTAATCAATCTAAGTTTCGAGAAATTTAGTTTTTGGTGTGGGGGGTGGGTGGGAATTTAGGGGCTCGCAACAACATGGCCTCAATCTGCACAAGAATTAGACCATTAAGTGGAATTAGGGTCATCTTTCATTGTTCTAATGTCCTAAAAGTCTCTTGCTTTCCATACTGAAATGCGTGGGGACTGCCAAGGGTTCAATAAGATAGGAAAGAAACGACACAGAACTGAAATTTAAACAATTGCATATGCATATTTCCTTTCGGTGCAAAGAACAACACCGACACAAACATTTAGCTCACCTGC